>LR749996.1:211898-366126 GCA_902729485.2 Mus minutoides
GCATGGTGACAGGAACAACTGAGAGCTCATGAGAGAGAGAGAGAGAGAGAGAGAGAGAGAGAGAGAGAGAGAGAGAGAGAGCTCAAATCCTGTCCTCAGTGCCCTCCCACAACATCCTGTCCAAATAGCTACCAACAGGAGGCCATGCATTCAAACATACAAGTCTGTGGAGCCCAGTGTCATTCAAACAAATACAGCCAGGGACACCTGTTACAATGGTTAATCTTGTCAACTTGACTTGACTTAGACTCTACTAAGAGGCAAGCTTGTGGCCACACCCATGGGGATTGTTTCTTGATTAGGTTAAGTGAACTGGGAAGACCCAGTGTAAATGTGAGGGCAGCTTCCACTAGTGACCTAGATATGTAAGGAGGCCTGAGAGGAAATCCCTTGTCTTTCACCTCCTTGCCTTTGCCCCTTGCTGGTGGGCTCTCCTACCTTGTTTGCAAGTTCATTTACTCCTGATGCCATTAGCCATTACTACTGCCTCTGCTGATGTCATCCTTTGCTGGCATCCAAACCCAGCTCCTTCAGCTTTTCAAAACAGACTGTAGATAAGTGAGTGGCTCTGCGAGAATCAACCAAGCCTTCAGCACCAGACAGACTGAGGCTGCTGTGGCGTTAGTATCATCCTAGTACACCAGGGCTGCCAAGAGCTGGCATAATGGGCACAGTAGAGCACGTGCGTGCGTGCATTTGTGCGTGCATGCATGTGTGCGTTTGTGCCTGCGTGTGTATGCATGTGCGGGTGTGTGTGTGTGTGTGTGTGTGTGCATGTGGGTGTGCTGGGGCTAGAGCTGAGGACAGCATTGAGTGTCATTCCGATCTACTCTTTTGAATTTGGGGGCAAGGTCTCTCAGGCTTGGAGCTTTCCAAGTAGGCTAGACTGTCTAGCTAGAAGGCACACGGGATTCACAAATCCCCCTCTCTCAGCACTAGGGATGTAAGTGTATCCTGCTCTGCCAAGCTTTTGTTTATATGGGTGCTAGGGATCTAGCTCCTGCCTGCCAAGTACACATTTTTTACCGACTTAGCTATCTCCCCAGTACAGGTGTGAGAGCATTTAATGTCAGATTATAAATAACATTTTTTAAAATAAGAGATAATAAAATTAAAGATAATTTTATGATACTATGACTCAACCTTAGTCCAATTCTGGAAAGTCTTGCACGCAATGTATTCCACGTGCTATAAATTTGGCATAAACAGTTGATGTCTACTCATTCTTAAGGATTTCAAATCAATGCCCAAGGTTTGGAGAAGAAGGGGTTGGGGGAGGGGAACAGGACAGTCTGTGGAGTGCTTATGCACAATCCTGGGGAGCTGACTTTCATTCCCAGCATCCCTGGGGAATCTGGGCTATCCATCTGTACTTCTAGCACTCAAGGTGGGGCATGGTTAGGAGAATTAGTGGGACTCATTGGCCAGCTGGGCTAGCTGCATTGGTGAGTTCCAGGTTCAGCGAGAGATCATATCTCAAAAAGTCAGGTAGAGAACAGTGGAGAAAGATGCCCCACAGTGACCTCTGCCATCCATAGGTGCGCGCATGCGCACAAGTGCACACACACACACACACACACACACACACACACACACACACACACATACCTGTGTGAAAGCAAACTAAAATGTGGATTTTTCCACACATGCTTTAATTTCTTATTTCATTTAATTTATTATTTCTTATTAATTTTTGGAAGTAATATAAATGACACAAACTCAATATCTGCCTTTTTAAGAAAACCACTGGCATTCCATGAAAAATACATGCACATTAAAGACAGTGATGTTACAGCTGGGCTCAAGCCACAGAACCAAAAGGGACGGAATACTTCTTAGAGAATTGATTCTTTCAAAAGTGTATTTTCTCCCTTTTGGTTAATTGGATGACAAAACAAAAGAAGAGATGCAATTATGTAACTGTTCATGTCTCCAAAGTTCTCAGTGCTTGCTGGCCCTTGCATTAGAGGGCCCTGATATTGCCATCTCTAGACCACTTGCATCAGCAGGGAGTGACTGCTTTTAGCTGGCAATCTCTTGCTAAGTTCACCAGCTCTGGCCCTTCCGATGGCTTTAGCTTTCAGCATACACACTTTGAATGGCTGCAGCTCCAGCTGCCATCAGAGTATCAAGTTCAGAATGTTTTAGCCATTGTCACATACTTTCTTCCTTTCAAGACAGTGAACTCACACTACACATGCATTGTCTTATCTTTCTGATTGTGATAGTTAATCTCGTCAACTTGATGGGATCTGCAATCACTTAGGAGATATGCCTGACTCTAGGCTTGTCTGTGAAGTACTAGGTTAATCAAGGTGGGGAAGATCATTCTAAATGTGGCTGGTGCCGTTTCATGGGCTAAAGTTCTAGACTGACTATAAAGAGAAAGGAAGCTGGACATGAACATTCATCTCTGCTTTTTGAATGTAAATATCTGCCTCACCTCTGCCACCATGCTGTGCCTACTACAATGGACTCTATCTCCATTGAGTGAGTCCAAAACCCCCTACTTTTATTAAGTTGCTTTTCTTTCAGGTATTTTGCTGCTGCAATGAGAAAAGTAACCAATGAACAGTCATATATATATATATATATATATATATATATATATATATATATATATATATATATATATATATATATNGTATGGGTACTCTATCTGCATGTACACCCGTGTGCCAAAAGAGGGCATCAGATCCCATTATAGATGGTGTGAGCTACCATGTGGTTGCAGGGAATTGAACTCAAGACCTTTGGAAGAGCAGCCGTGCTCTTAACCACTGAACCATCTCTCCAGCCCCAGACAGCCATATTTTAGCCTTGCGTGTATACTATATGTGAAAAACTGTAGATACACACACACACAAATATCTATAGTTAAAATATACATATGACTTACCAATTAAGTAATAAAAAACCGCACTGAACCTCATTATTAATTCTATGTGCCCTTATTTGTTTTGGGCAATAGTTTATGGTCACTATTTATACAATTAGAAAGTGTGATGCTGCAGTAATTACAATTTGTGAGTGATATGAAGGGGAACCAGAGGCAATGAAGAACGCAGAGCCAAGAGGAGGGGAGCTGCTATTGCTCTTGGACTGAACGGAACAAGGGGAAGAGACACTCTTAGAAGTCAGAGGGTGTAGAGCAGGTGCACAGCTTTAGAGAACCAGTGACTTCCTCTTGAGTGGTATAAGCAGCCAGATGTGAGCCCCTAGAGGGAGGGACCTGAGCAAGACTCTGCCCTCACTCTCTTCTCCTTTGTTTAGGGGTTGAGTTTCCGCACCAGCTACAACTTATCAGAAATCTTGATGCCTAGAAGGCTGTTGGGAAAGAGCAGGAGGAAAAGGAGGGCTACTGGGTCTGAATGAGGCAAGAGAAAATACTGCACACACTAAGCCAACTGTCTAACTAGGTGAGAACCATCTCTCATCAACACATACCCTCGTGCTGCAGCCATGTAAACGTGGCACACCGAGTACCTTATTCTTTCACTGAGATGGGAGACAGTTTCTTTCTCTGAATATTAGTAGATATGGATGGATTCATATTTTTATTCCCACTTTCCTTCCTCATTAAAAAATTAAATTGTAATGATCACTCACCTCATGCTAGATGTTGACTGTACAAATAAAGTACTTGAAGAATATATACAGAACTGAAAGCTAGTAGAAATAAACTTAGCAGTAAAGGCTTTTATCTGCTTGTATGTTTACACACACACACACACACACACACACACACACACACACACAAACACATACACAGAGTCAACAATGTCATGAACTTTATTTTAGACATGAACTGGTATTTATTATACTAAATCCTCAGTACATCTTATCTGATCATAGTGATGACATCAGAAAGGTCATCCGAATGTTATATGACAATTAAGCATATGCATCAGTCAAGAGAATTTGGATTACATAGTTTGGGCAGATAATCACCAAAGCTCAGTGATTTAAAATAAGAATCTGCTCAACAAGGGCCAGTAGAGGTTTCACATCTTGGGAGGAAGGACACACCATCCTGGGACAGTGCTGAATCATAACATGGTTATGTGATCACCACAGCAGGCAAAGACTTCTGGAGAGTGCCATGAGAGTAATTAAATGTTTCTGTCTAAAACAGGCACTCAGCCTGTTTAGCTCTTAACATTGACCCGAATTCATTTCTTGGTCGTGCAAGCTGCCAGGAGGTGCCATCTTCTGTGCCTAGGAGGCAGTCTGTATATCTGTGAGCTTGGGTAACATCTCCCACAGTTCAAAGTCCTGACTGGGTTAAATAAAATGAAAAAAATATGCCTTATGAAGTCATAGCCTTCTTAAGTTTGCTCTTTCTGACAGATGAGGTTTGTTTTTAGGATTTTAGAATTTAGAATTTACCTAAGAATTTTGACACTTGAAGACTGGTTGCCAGGTTTTCTTAATGTTGGCAATGGTAGACTTTGCTCACATTGTATAAAAACCTCACAGAACCGCCATTATATGGCTTGATGCTGACTGTGGTGTCTGTCTATCCATCCATCTATCTATGTATAAAATCTGCATATATACACACTTATCTAATGTAGATTTGGACCTCTTAAGAGGGCCAGACCCTTTCTTAGAGACCAAGACTACAGAATCAAAGGCAATTCATTAAAGGACAAATCAAAGGGCTGCAGGGTATGGTTGTCTAGCTGTTGTGAGAGGGCAAAAGGGGCAGGCTGTTGAGTTTCCTTATCAAGAATGCCCAGTGTCTAAGGAGTGAATGTCTTCATCTTAACACAAATTCCTTAAGTTACTACTTATCTTAGAAATACTTACTGTATTGATTGTGAAAGCTTTGCTGTTTAAAGTTTCTTTTATTTATCATTGCCTATATTGCAGAGATATAAACGTGCAGATGAATATATATAAATGTATTGAGTATATTTCTGTTAAATAGAAGCCAGAATAAAGTTTATATGCTACTGGCCCAATATGAGGAAAGACAGAAAAAAATAGAGTTGAAAGGTGAAACCCTCCTCCTTTCCTTGCTGAGCAGCTTCTAGGCCTTCTGCTGGAAGAGATCTCCATAACATTAATAAGAACTAAGCTTGTACAAGAGCATTTCTGGCTTCTGAGAACACTGCAAGTTCCTTGATATAAATAACCCTCTGTTGCCTCCCCAACAGGATTATTAGATTGCTGACTCGACAAAGCACAATTATTTCCATTCCTTTTATATTTATATAACTCAGCAACAGCTTTCCAACATTTCTTGCCTAATGGCTCTGAAAATCAACAATCCAAGCACTTCAGGGAGATGGATTGTGGGAGTGTTAGGGTAAAGCTTTGATAAGAGGACCACTCTACTCTCTCCGATCTTTTCCATCAGTGAACAGAAGGGATGGAATCCACATCTGGGATGGAAACGAGATTTATAAGTGGGGGCTCAGGAGAGCAGCAGGGAAGAGACAAAGCAGAGGAGAAACCAAGGTGGAGAGATGCTGCCTTTCCAAGCTTGCTCACTCTCCACTTTACCTTGAAATATTTATTTCCAAGCAATACGTGATTGTTGTGAATAATTAAATGCTATGCAAATATTTAATAAGACAAAATTCAACTCCAGTCTCACTCTCCGGAAGTACCTGCCATTAAGGGTTTGTGTGCATTCTTCTCGGATTCATTTTAAGTTCCTCTGTGGTGGGTTTTCTCTTTTTCTCTGCTCTGTCCCTTCCTTCACCTCTCCTTCCCACTTTGGCTTCTTCTTTAACTCTCTCTTCTCTTATCACTTCCTTTATATCTCTTCTGTCTCTTCTTTCTTTCCCCCTCCTTCCCTTCTCTTTCTTGCTCTGTCCCCTTGCCCCGCTCGCTCCGCCCCCCTGCTCACTCCCCCCTCCCCCACTCTCTCTGTCTCTGTCTCTGTCTCTGTCTCTCTCTCTCTCTCTCTCCCCCCGGCCCCCTCTTGCTCTGGGCCATAGATTTTTAAAATTTGTTTCTTGTTACAGATGGCTGCTGGGATTTGAACTCATGACGTCTGGAAGAGCAGTCAGTGCTCTTAACCGCTGCGCCATCTCTCCAGCCCTCTTCTCCTTCCTATCTCTTCCCCTCTATCCTCCTTCTCCCTATTTCTTCTCTTTGGTCTGGTTCCTTCCCTTTCTTCTCATTGTTTATACACACATGGGATTGTGGATCAAGTGTAGTAGTTTCCATCTTTATCTAAAAATTTATTTTCTTGAGTGTGTAGTGTGTGTATGTGTGCATGAATGTGCACAGCCACAGCATATGTATGGAGGTCCAAGAACAATCAGGTATGGGTTCCCGCTTTATACTTTGTTGAAGCAAGTTCACTCCTGTTTTTGCCTTACTGAGCACTCCAGGCTAGCTGCTTCACGAGCTTTTGGGTGACTCCCCTGTTTCTGTCCTCTTTACTGCTCTGTGTTAGGGGTTCAGGCAGTGGCTGCTTTACATGACTTCTGGTGATGGAACTCGTGGAGTCAGGCTTGCACCTTTATCCACTGAGAGTCAGGCTTGCATGGCAAGCTCCTTTATCCACTGAGCCATCTTGCTGGCCACTTATTTTTCTTTTGAGACAGGGTCTAGCCCCATAGCTCATGATGACAGGGAGTTCTCTATGTAGCTCAACTTGGTTTTGAATTAAAGATCTTTCTGCCTCAGTGTCCCAAGTACTGGGGTTACAGGTTTATGCTCAATCACCCCTGACTGACAAATTCAGGTAAGCACATTGCCTAGTCATAGCCAAGCCTTGGGAAGTTTATCCTCAAGTCACCTTGGCAGATGAATCCATCCAGAATAATGAATGCATAAGAAAGATCCATTTGCATGCCATTGGTGCTCTGTGTGTGTGTGTGTGTGTGTGTGTGTGTGTGTGTGTGTGTGTGTGTGTACTGGTGATCAAACCCAGGCCCTCATGCATGCAGGATAGGCATTCAAGCACTGAACTGAACCTCTAGCCCTTAAAAAGTTTTATTTAAAGTTTTGAGATAAGGTTTCACTTACCCACATAAGCACTCCTGATGATTCTCCTGCCTCAGCCTTCTGAGTAGTTAGACTTACAGATTTGCATCACATACTGACTTACTGCTTTTCCTTTAAATGCAGTTAGCTTATAGCCTGTTTCGTTATGATTTTTTTCCACTAAAGCACACGTTTTAACCTAAACGCTAATTTTAATATATAAAAGTATGTAAATTTGTCTCACATATGTTATGTATGTTGCCTATGGGTTTTTACTATTGCATTTGATCTCTTCATTTTTGCTTGCAATTTGTAGCTTTCAAATATCTACACGAACACGTATGTCTCTAATTTCTCCTGGGTTTCGTGTGACACTTAGAAACCCAGTTTATGAGAGATATTTATAGTGCTTCCTTTGTGAGCTTAATTTCTTGCCTTATATGTAAGTTTATCATGTTTCCGGAATCTATTTTGGAACAAGATAAAGATGAATTCTATTTAATTATTTCCCAAATAGCTGGCTTATTTTACAGTCTGATTCTTTGAGTAGTCTGTCTTTCCTCTGCTGATTTAAAGTACTGTTTTTATAAGATATCAGACTTACATGGTTGGGCCTATTTTGTCTTCCTAATCCTGGCTTTCTATTTCTGAGCTGAACGCTGTGATTTTATTACTGTACTTTTAATGCACTTGAATAATTAAGAAATATTTCACTTCCTTTTGTTTAACTAGAATAGGGCTATTTATTTTACAGTATTGAATTTATAGATTAATTTGAGGAAAAAAATAATACCTTTTAACTGATTCTTTTTGGCCAAAAATGAAAGTAATTTTTCTAGTTCCCATTATTGTCTGTGGAGAGGTTGCAGTCCTTGTCTTTTCTACAGGGTCACCTTTCTGGGGACGCTTTCCTGGAGTGGTTTGTAGTTTTTAATTGCAATGATAAATATGCTTTCCTCACTGTGCTTCTAAGAAAACAAAAACAAGTGATTCCGAATACGCAGTTAGGGAACAGCACGACATTCAAGATGTTGGTCATGTTTTCTTTTTCTTTTTCTTTCTTTCTTTTTTGTTTTTTAGCTTTTTTTTTTTTTTTTGGTTTTTTTTTTTTTGGTTTTTCAAGACAGGGTTTCTCTGTGTAGCCCTGGCTGTCCTGAAACTCACTTTGAAGACCAGGCTGGCCTTGAACTCAGAAATCCGCCTGCCTCTGCCCCAAGTGCTATCCCGAAAGTTCCATCTACCCTCCCCCTGCCCTGCTGCCCTACCCACCCACTCCTACTTCTTGGCCCCGGAGTTCCCCTGTATTGGGGCATATAAAGTTTGCAATACCAAGGGGCCTCTCTTCCTGATGATGGCCCACTAGGCCATCTTCTGCTTTATATGCAGCTAGAGACACGAGCTCTGGGGGTTCTGATTAATTTATATTGTTCTTCCACCTATAGGGTTTCAGACCCTTTCAGCTCCTTGGGTACTTTCTCTAGCTTCGAGCCCTGTGTTCCATCCTATAGATGACTGTGAGCATCCACTTATGTATTTGCCAGGCACTGGCATAGCCTCATACAAGACAGCTATATCAGGGTCCCTTCAGCAAACTCTTACTGTCCTATGCAATAGTGTCTGAGTTTGGTGACTGATTATGGGATGGATCCCCAAGTGGAATAGTCTCTGGATAGTCCATCCTTTCATGGCTGAGAAACACCTGAAAAAATGTTCAACATCCTTAATCATCAGGGAAATGCAAATCAAAACAACACTGAGATTCCACCTCACACCAGTCAGAATGGCTAAGATCAAAAATTCAGGTGACAGCAGATACTGGCGAGGATGTGGAGAAAGAGGAACACTCCTCCATTGCTGGTGGGATTGCAAGCTTGTACAACCACTCTGGAAGTCAGTCTGGTGGTTCCTCAGAAAATTGGACATATTATTACCAGAGGATCTAGCAATACTTCTTTTGGGCATATACCCAGAAGATGTTCCAACTGGTAATAAGAACACATGCTCCACTATGTTCATAGCAGCCTTATTTATAATAACCAGAAGCTGGAAAGAACCCAGATGTCCCTTAACAGAGTAATGGATACAGAAAATGTGGCACATTTACACAATGGAGTACTACTCAGCTATTAAAAACAATGGATTTATGAAATTCTTGGGCAAATGGATGTATCTGGAGGAAATCATCCTTAGTGAGGTGCCGCAACCCCAATCTCTGACCAGCAGAAAATGGGAATAACGACACTCACACCAAGGTAAGTTCTCCAACAGATCTCTCACGACAATCTCCGCTTCCTTTATTCAGGCAGTAACAGCCTCTCCCTCAGCAATCTCCTGCAGTGAACTCCTCTTTCTCCTGATCACCCTCAAGGCAGTTCAATATATACCCAGCCCTCTTGCATCATCTCTCTCCACTCATTGCTCTCCAATCAGCATCATCCTGCCCCTAGCACGAGTTGTACACGCAGGCAGGACAGCAGATCATTGGCTAACACTATTGTAAGGCTATATGACGTTTCAGATCACGCGGTAGGCGCGGATGACTCAGCTTGCAGATTTCAGGAGTTTTAGTAAACAGGATGGGGTTACAGGCTTGGCACTAAGCTGGGTGCCATCTTAGCTCAGTGGTTATGCGGGCTTCCCACAGTGGGGTAACCCAATCACAAAAGAAGTCACTAGATATGCACTCACTGATAAGTGTATATTATCCCAGAAACTTAGAATACTCAAGATACAATTCACAAAACACAAGAAAATCAAGAAGAAGGAAGACCAGTGTGTGGATACTTCATTCCTCCTTAGAATAGGGAACAAAATACCCATGAAAGGAGTTACAGAGACAAAGTTTTAGAGCGAAGATGGTCATGTTTTCATTGCTTTCTTGCTGTCCCGTCTTTGGTTTTTTAGGTAGTCAATGTGCAGTCTGTGAACAGTAGTGAGATTGCTTCCTTTTTGATATTTCTTGGTTTATTATCATAACTAACACTTTGTAACTCTCCTTTCAAGGTCTGTAATGTTGCTCTCAAGGTTCCTGTGAGTGAATTATGGTCATGTGTCAGGGTATATAGTGAACTTTAACAGTGTTTTCTTCACTTGTGACTTCTTATTTTGAAATGTTCAGGTTTCATGCATGCTTTTCCAGAAAAAAAAAACAAAACAGGTTTTCAACGTATGTTTTATTTTATTTACTTTTACAAAGATTTATTTATTCATTTTATATCCCTATAGCTGCCCCTCCCTCTCAGTGCTCCCCCCCCCAATACAATCCTATGCCTTCTCCCTCTCCCCTTCTCTTCTAAGAGGGTGAGGCCCTTCTGGGTATACCCTAATCCTGGCACATCAAGTTGATTCAGAGTTAGGTATTTCCTCTCCCACTGAGGCCAGACAAGGGAGCCCAGTTTAGTCGAACAGATTCTACTGACAGGCAACAGCTTTAGGGAGAGCCCCCCCTCCAGTTATTGGGGGACCCACATGAGCTGCACATCTGCCACACATGTGCGGGGGGGGGGGGTTCAGTCCAGCCTGTGTATGGTCTTTAGTTGTTGGTTCAGTCTCTGAGAGTCAACAAGGGACCATGTTAGTTGACTCTGTTGGTCTTCCTATGGAGTTTCTATTCCCTTCATGGTCTTCAATTCTTTTCCCCAAGTCTTCCATAATACTCTTGAACCTCCATCTACTGTTTGGCTGTGGGTCTCTGTTTCAGTCAGCTGTGCGGAAAGCCTTTCAGAGGATAGTTTTGACAGGCTCTTGTCTGCAAGCATAACAGAGTACCATTATTAGGGTCAGGGATTGGTGCTTTCTCATGGGATGGGTCTCAAGTTGGGCCAGTTATTGGTTGGCCATTCCCCCAGTCTCTGCTGCACTTTTGTCCTTGAATTTCTTTAAGGAAGGACAAATTTTGGTTCAAAAGTTTTGTGAGTGGGTTGGTGTCCTTATCCCTCCACTGAAGTTCCTGTCTGTCTATAGAAGGTGGTCTCCTCAGGTTCCATATCCATACTGCTATGCTTCTCAGCTTAGGTCACTCATGTTGACTTCTGAGAGCCTCCCCCATTTCTGGTCTCTGGCATGTCCTAGGGAAATCCCCACTCCACCCCCACCAGCTGTAGATTTTAATTTATTCTCTTGGTCCTCTGGCCATCTCTCTTGTCTCTCTGTACACCTGATCTTTACTCTTCCATTTCTCTCCCCAACCTCTCCCATCCATTTCCATTGCTCCCTCCCTTTGCTTCCTATGACTATTTTATTCCCCCTTTCTAAGTGAGATTCAACCATTTTCTCTTGTGCCTTCCTTCTTGTTTAGTGTCTTTCGGTCTGTGGACTGTATTGATGGTATCCTGTACTTTATGGCTAGTATCCACTTATAACTGAGTACTTACCATACATGTCTTTTTGGGTCTGGGTTACCCTCACTCAGGATAATATTTTGTTGTTCTATCCATTTGCCTTGAAAATTCATGATGCTCTTTTTAAAATAGTGGAATAGTATTCCATTGTCTATATAAACCACATTTTCTGTATCCATTTTTCATTTGAGAGACATCTGGGTTGTTTCTAGTTTCTAGCTATAAGGAATAAGGCTGCTATGAACATAGTGGAGCATATGTCCTTGTGGTATGTTGAAACATCTTTTCGGTATATGCCCAAGAGTGGCATAATAGGATCTTCAGGTAGAACTATTTCTAATTTTCTGAGAAACTACTATATTAATTTTCAGAGTGGTTGTGCAAGTTTGCACTCCCACCAGCGATGGAGGAGTGTTCCACTTGCTCCACATCCTCACTAGCATGTGCTGCCGCTTGAGCTTCTGATCTTAGTCATTCTGATTGGTGGGAGGTGAAATCTAAGGGTTGTTTTGATTTGCATTTCCCTGATGACTAAGGACTTTGAACATTTCTTTAAGTTCTTCTCCACCATTTGAGGTTCCTCTGTTGATTATTCTCTGTTTAGCCTTGTACCCCATTTTTAAATTGGGTTTTTGGTTTGTTGGTGTCTAACTTCTTGAGTTCTTAATTTATTTCGGATATTAGCCCTTTGTGAGATATAGGGTTAGAAGACCTTTTCCCAATCTGTAGGCTGCTGTTTTGTCCTATTGACAGTGTGTCCTTTGCTTTACAGAAGGTTCTCTGTTTTGTGAGTTCCCATTTATCAATTGTTGATCTGAGAGCCTGAGACATTGGTATTCTGTTCAGTTAATTGTCTCCTGTACCAATTCATTCAAGGCTATTTCCTACTTTATCTTCTATTAGATTTCATATATTTGGTTTTATGTTGAGGCCTTTGATCCACTTGGACTTGAGTTTGGTGCAGGGTGATAGATATGGATCTATTTGCATTCTTCTTCAGGTAGACATCTAGTTAGAACAGCACCATTTATTGAAGTTGTTTTCTCTTTTCCTTTGTATGGTTTTGGCTTTCGTGTCAAACATAGGTGTATGGGTTTACTTCTGGGTCTTCAGTTTGATTCCATTGATCAACCTGTCTGTTTTTGTACCAGTACTATGCAGTTTCTTTCCTTCCTTCCTTCCTTCCTTCCTTCCTTCCTTCCTTCCTTCCTTCCTTCCTTCCTTCCTTCCTTCCTTTTTTTTTTATAACTATTTTTTCTGAGTACAGCTTGAGAGCAGAGATGGTGATTGATTCATCCAGAAGTTCTTTTATTCTTCAGGATTGTTCTAGTTATCCTGGGATTTTTGTTTTTCCATATGAAGTTGAGAATTGCTCTTTCAAGGTCTGTAAAAATTGTGTTGGAATTTTGATGGGTTTTACATTGAATCTGTAGATTGCTTTTGGTTAGATGGCCATTTTCTCTATGTTAATCCTACTGATCCATGAACATGGGGTATCTTTCTAGTTTCTGAGGTCAGTTGTCATATAGATCTTTCACTTGCTTGGTTAGAGTTACACTAATATATTTTTAAATTTTGGTTATTGTGAAGGATAATGAGAAGAAGGTATATTCTTTTGTGTTTGGATGAAATGTTGTATAGATACCTGTTAGGTCCAATTGGTCCATAATGTCTGTTACTTTCATTATTTATCTGTTTAGTTTCTGTTTTGATGACCTGCTCACTGATGAGAGCAGGGTGCTGAAGTCCTCCACTATTAATGTGTAGGGTTTGATTTAAGCTTTAGTCATGTTTCTTTTATGAATTGTGGGCGCCCTTGCATCTGGGCATAGATGTTCAGAACTGAGACATCATCTTGGTGGATTTTTCCTTTGATGAGTATGGAGTGTTCATCCCCATCACTTTTGATTACTTTTGGTTGAAAGTCTATTTTATTAGATATTGAAAGGGCTACTCCAGCTTGCTTCTTGGGTCCGTTTGCTTAGAAAACCTTTTTCTAGCTCTTTACTCTGAGGTAGTGTCAATCTTTGTTAATGAAGTGTGTTTCTTATATGCAGCAGAATGGTGGCTCCTGTTTACATATCCACTCTGTTAGCCTGTGTTGTTCTTTTGATGAATCTGTTCATTTACATTGAGAGATATTAATGACCAATGATTGTTAGTTCTGTTATGTTGATGTTGGTGGTTGTTGGTATTGTTGATGTGTGTATGTGTGTTTTCTTTTGGTTTTGCTATGAGATGATTAATTTCTTGTGTCTTTTCTGAGTGTAGTTACCTTCCTTGTGTTGGAGTTTTCCTTCTAGTATTCTCTATAGGGCTAGATTATTGGACAAATATTGTCTAAATTTGTTTTTTCCATGGAATGTCCTAGTTTCTCCATTGATGGTGGTTGAATATTTTGATGGGTATAGTAGTCTTGGCTGACATCTGTGGTCTCTTAGGGTCTGTATGATGTTTTTCTAAGCCTTTTTGGCTTTTCAAGTCTCTGTTGAGAAGTCAAATATAATTTCGATAGGTCTGTCTTTATATGTTACTTGGCTTTTTTCCCCCTTGCAGCTTTTAATATACTTTTTCTTTGTTCTGTAAATTTATTGTTTTGATTATTATGTGTGTTTGGGGGGTGGATTTTCTTTTCTGGTCTACCTTATTTGGTGTTCTGCAGGTATTTTGTATGTTCATGGGCAACTCTTTCTTTAGGTTAGGGAACTTTTCTTCTATAATTTTGTTGAAGATATTTTCTGGGCCTTTAAGCTGGGAATCTTCTCCTTCTATTCCTATTAGTTTTAGGTTTGACCTTTTCATAGTGTCCCAAATTTCCTGGATGTTTTGTGTTAGAAACGTTTTAGATTTGACATTTTCTTTGACTGATGTATCTATTTCTTTTATGGTATCTCTATGCCCTAGATTCTCTCTTCCATCTCTTGTATTCTGTTGGTGATGTTTATGTCTGTAGTTCCTTTTCTCTTTCCTAGTTTTTTTCATCTCCAGGGTTACCTATATTTGTGTTTTCTTTATTGATGATATATCCATTTCCAGGTTTTGAACATTTTTATTTTTTTCCTTCACCTGGTAGATTGTATTTCCCTGTATTTCTTTTGTTTTGTTTTGTTTTGTTTTGTTTTGTTTTGTTTTGTTTTGTTTTGTTTTGTTTTGAGACAGGGTTTCTCTGTATAGTCCTGGCTGTCCTGGAACTCACTCTGTAGATCAGGCTGGCCTCGAACTCAGAAATCCGCCTGCCTCTGCCTCCCGAGTGCTGGGATTAAAGGCGTGCGTCACCACACCCGGCCCTTCCCTGTATTTCGATTTATTTATTCCTTTTTAATGGCCTCTATCATCTTTATGAGATTTAAGGTCATAGTCTTGCTTTTCAGGTGTGTTAGGATATCCAGGACTTATAGCAGGAGACCTGTGCATATGGTGCCATATTGTACTGGCTTTTGTTGATTACATTTTTGAGATTGCCTTTATTCTTCTGGTTGTTGCTGGTGTTGGCTGGCCTGGTAGTTCCTGGTAGTAGCAGGCCTCTGGTGCTGGTTGTCCCTGGTAGTAGCAGGTCTCCTGAGAGGCAGGCAGATCTGTGGTCCAGGGAGTGGAGTGTGGATTCCTGACTGCAGGTAGATGTTTGGACCAGAACATGGAGCACAGAAAGAAAGGGTCAGATCTCAGGGGTGTTGGGCTTGCTGGGGCCCAGCAGGCTGGTGATTGATTAGACTGTGGGTGTCTTATCTGGTTGTCCTGGGTGGGGACAGACTCCTGGGAGGTAGGCAGAGGTGTAGGCTGGGGAGTAAGGTACAGATCAGTGACTGCAGGTAGAGGTGTGGACTGGAAGATGGAGCTCAGAAATGATGGGGACAGACCTCAGGGCTACTGGGCTTGCTGGGGGCCATTTATTTACTGTTTTTGAGACAGGATTTCACAATGTAACTCTGGCTGGCTTGGAAATGGCTATGTAGCCTTGGACTCAGAGAAATCCCTCTGCTTCTGCATTCTAAATGCTGAGAATTAAAGGTGCTACCATGCCCAGCTAAGGGTAGCTTTAAAAATATTTACTTATTTTTATTGCATGTGTGTGGGTATTTTGTCAGTATGTACATGTATGTTTCATGTGCATGCCTGGTGTTTGTGGAGGCCAGAAGAGGGTATTGGATTCTCTGGAACTGGAGTTAGAGACATTAGCGAGCCACTACATGGCTGCTGGGAATTGAACTTAGGATTTCCACGCCAGCTTTAGTGGTCTTTACCACTGAGTCATTTTTCCAGCCTCCAGAAAGAGCTTTGAAATGCTTATTAGAAATTTCCTTCTTTGTGTATGACAGCCAGTTTCTATATAGAGTATTGAGCTCCATTCCCTCCCTTTCCACACTCTGAAGATGAGGTTCCTGGGTTGTTTTAGTGTTGCTGAGGTAGGGACAGATCTCATCCTAAACAACAACAACAACAACAACAACAACAACAAAAATCGAACTCACACAACAACAACAACAACAACAACTCACCAAAACTATAGGAATGTGAACATGTAAGTCAACTTTTAGAAAAGGACTCTTATGGATGCATAAATTTACACTTTATTCTTCTGATATAGGTACATTCCAAATTTGTTCACTTGTAAGCCATTTTCTTCAGCGTCCCTTCTCTGTCTTCACTACCGTTGGGTCCTCTCACCCACTCAGCTGTCTTCCCTTTTCTGTTAGGGTGTTTTCTCCATAGGTTTTCTGGTTTTCTTTGAAATCTCTTTTGGTTGAAACAGCATCCCACCCTTAGTCTCTTGTATTTCTTGTCTGTTATTTTCTCATGTATTAGAGATACTTTATCTGAAATCATTTTTTGTTTCCTGTTATATCCCATTTGAAAGTCCTTTTCTGCCTCTGCCACTTATTGGGTTTGTCCCGTTTTCTCTTTCTCAGTCTTATAGATTTTGTCCAACATGTAGTCTGGGTGGAGGAGCAAGTACGGGATGCTAATTTCATTCTTTTAGGCACACAAATTCATAGCTGTGGTTTTATAACATAGCATCATTGGAAGGGCAAAAGGGTAGGGTTATATATAAGCAGAAAGATTGGGTTGTAGGCTGGTGGACTCTGGTAGCTACTCCTTCTGTGGCAGTCAAAAAGCACCAGGTGGAAGATGCCTATTCTGGGGGAAGAGGAGAGTGTAGCAGTAGAAGTCTGCCAGACTGCCTTTGGATGGTTTCAGTCTTCCAGGTAAGACTGGAAGGGAGACCATCTTTTAACATTGAAAATGTTAAGAAATGATGGGAATTCGAGGGAAGGAGAGAAAAGTGGCGCCTTTAGTACTGCTGTCACAGGCATACAGCAAAATGAGACATTTCCCCTGTTCTGTGACAGCTGGAGAGAAGCACTTGTATAGACACACGTGAGTACCAAATGCTAGGAACCTTAAGAGAACCTCAAGAGCTATTCTAGAGTTCTGTCTGAGAGTCTTCTTAGAGTCATGCAAGCCTTTAAAATAATTAAGATGCCTTTTTTTGGTCTTATGAGTATTAAAATTAATTATTTTTTATAGTCTATGACAATTCTGTATTTATATATAAAATATTTCATCTGTCAATTTTTATATCAGTAAAATTTACAGCTGTCTGCAAATGCCGTCTTTCCTTGTGGTCTTTGAGTTTTTCCTCCTGATCACAGGACTGGCTGCTTTACAATGCATGAACATGCAGGCTCTCATTTAGTCAGAAGACTTATGTGGATGGATTCTGGCCACCTGCCCCTGGAGTTCTATACTTACCCTCCCTTTGTGGTTATCTAAGGCTGTTTTAAACTTAGCCGTGGCAGACAAATCAGATACAGCCTGTGTTCCTCCTTCTATTGATTATCTGTCATTAGATATCTTCATGACTCTCAAGAAGGTTACGATCCTTTTCACAGTGTTTCTTTCTCTGTTCCGTGTATGAATTCACATGTGTGCATCAGCATGTAGAGGTCAGAGGAGAACCTTGGCTGCTGTTCCTCTGCCATCCTCTACGGTGTTTAGTTTGGGACCAAGTCCCTCATGTGCTGGGGACTTTGCTAAATAGGTGATGTTAGTTGTCTAATGAGTGCCAGGGATCCGCTTGTGTCTGCCTCTCATTTCACCATTTCTCTGCATTAGAGTGTGCAGCACCATGCCTGGCTTTTTATGTGGGTTCTGGGATCTAACTTAGTTCTAAAAGCTTACTCTCTTGACTAAGCCATCTCCCTAACTCCGTTGTGTGGTTTTGTTGATAAACTGCTTGATTTTTTTTCTTTTCCATGTGCAATTTTTAGATTATTTTTCTTACTTGATCTCGCATGAGTGTCAGTGCATACAAGAGTGTTTATATTACCTATTCCATTATAGTTTATAAATAATGTATATTTGATAATCTGACACTTTATTAGGAAAAGAATCGAAGATGTAGTGAGACATTACAACACTCATGTTTCCTTATGATACTAGATGCTTTTTAAATCAGCTTTTTCTTAATGTTCACTGTGTGAACCAAGTATAGTTCTTATAATTTTTCTGCTGGACCAGTGAAAGGACAGGGTTACAGAAATAATACCATTCGGCTTTTGAATGTGCCAAATCCTTTCTACATAAACTTCTTGAATATTTCATAAGATTCACAAAAAGGTGACATTGCTCCATTTGTCCCTGCTTGAGATTGGAAAAAGATGAAACTCAAAAATATACATATCTGAAACTTTACCGTGCGACACTGAATACATCATATTTTTGAAAGACCTGCCATTTTTACATACAAACACGTTTTCATGTAACACAAAATCTGATTTTGCTAATTTGTCAAATGGAAATGCCAAATTAGTGATTAATTTGGTTCCATCAAGATGTTTATTAGAACCTGATTATAGCAGTATGTTTGCAGCAAATGTCATTTCTTACCACTCAAAACCTTAATGCTACATACAAATAGATGCAGTGTGCATTGCATAGTTTAAATTTCCATGTTATGTTGTTAATGATTTTGAATGTTAAGTCTATAACTGAAAAGAAAAACATAAAGAAGAAAGCTAATATTATTGGTAGCTAGCTTTGTAAGTATGCAGAAAGTCAAATGCAGAAGAATTAATATTGAGCGTAGGTGCCATTAACCTGTTAGAACTAATGCCTAATTGTATGACGTAACAGAACACGGGTTGACTAGTCTGGAACTACTGAGTCTTCTAGGCTGCTGCCTCACCTTTTATTTGCTTGCACATTTTGCTGTATTTACTTTCACCATCTTCTGATCAGTGTCTACTTTGTAGTTCATCTTCTTCCACCGATGGCAAAGTTAACACATTAATTAGATACAGCAAGAGACTAGCAACCAACACTAGAATAGAGCAACCCTCTACAGTGTGCTGTTATCAAAGCTATTTACAATTTACGGGTTGCTTTTTTTTTCAACTTTTATTAGATATTTTCTTCATTTACATTTCAAGTGTTATCCAGAAAGTTCCCTATACCCTCCCCCCTCCGGGCCCTGCTCCCCTACCCACCCGCTCCCACCCCTTGGCCCTGGCGTTCCCCTGTATTGGGGCATATAAAGTCTGCATGACCAAGGGGCCTCTCTTCCCACTGATGGCCAACTAGGCCATCCTCTTCTATATATGCAGCTAGAGACATGAGCTCAGGGGGTACTAGTTAGTTCATGGTTATTCTTCCACCTAGAGGGTTGAAGACCCCTTCAGCTCCTTGGGTACTTTCTCTNACTATTAATGACTGCTTCTATTTCTTTAGGAGATATAGGGCTGTTTAGGTCATTAATCTGATCCTGGTTTAACTTTGGAACTTGGTATCTGTCTAGAAAGTTATCCATTTCATCCAGATTTTCCAGTTTTTTTTTGAATATAACCTTTTGTAGAAGGATCTGATGGTGTTTTGGATTTCCTCAGGATCTGTTGTTATGAGTCCCTTTTCATTTTTGAATTTGTTGATTCGGATGCTATCCCTGTGCCCTCTAGTGAGTCTGGCCAAGGGTTTGTCTATCTTGTTGACTTTTTCAAAGAACCAGCTCCTGGTTTGATTGATTCTTTGGATAGTTCTTTTTGTTTCCACATGGTTGATTTCACCCCTGAGTTTGATTATTTCCTGCCATCTACTCCTCTTAGGTGACTTTGCTTCCATTTGTTCTATTTCCTGTGTCTATGGATCTGCCTCCTCTGAACATCTCATAAAATACAATCCTAAGCATGTGAACTCTGAGTCCAGCGCTTGTCAGTTGGTATTATTTTTCCGGAGTTTACACGTGTGGTGGAACTCACTGGGAATTCATGCCATTCCACTGTAATCCATCCATCTGCATCTGACATGCGTTCAGGACAACAGTACTCCACACACGTGCTAGATGATGTTACATAGTATATGAAGCATCATACATCTACACCCTAAGGTTTTATGTACCCCTTTGCAGACTACGGCAAGGGAGAGGGATTCTTCTACAGGACTTGGACAAGGAAGGAAGAGAACTGGTAAGTTTTACAGTAAAATACGATCAGTGCAGTGACCAGTGGAGTCCAAATGACTTCCTTGAACTGTAAAAATGTAGTTACTATCAAGTTTCCAGTCTCTGTTACTATTATCAAACACACAATCACTCAACAGCTAGTTGGTAGGAAGCCAGAGATCAGCAGCTGGTCATCTTAACTGTGACTGTCATTTTGCATCCTTTAATATTTCTTTATTAGATATTTTCTTCATTTACATTTCAAATGCTATCCTTAAAGTCCCCTATACCCTCCCCCGCCCTGCTCTCCAACCTACCCACTCCTACTTCCTGGCCCTGGCATTCTCCTATACTGGGGCATATAATCTTTGAAGGGCCAAGGGCCTCTCCTCCCATTGATGGCCGCCTAGGCCATCCTCTGCTACATATGCAACTAGAGACACAAGCTCTGGGGGTACTGGTTAGTTCATATTGTTGTTATTCCTATAGGGTGTAAACCTTTTTAGCTCCTTGGGTACTTTCTCTAGCTCCTCCATTGGGGGCCCTGTGTTCCATCCAATAGATGACTGTGAGTATCCACTTTAATATTTCTGTGACACATCTGAGTTACCCTTTACTAAACTGTAACACTCACCATAGCACTTAAATGTGCTCCTCTGCCTTCTCCTGCTCTCTAAAAATGTCTCAAGCCCGAGATCATGTGGGGCTTTGAATTAAAATTTAAAAGTACTTCCTTCTCTGAAGGTTTATTACCCAATTAGAATCTGAGCCACATAACCATTTCATTATCTGTAGAGCCAGAAATGAGTGCATTGGAATTAATTTAAAGGCTTGGAAAAGTAAGATCTATGAGTTAGGTGACAGGAACTGGCAATTTGTAACGTGGAGAAAGGAAGGCTGGAATCTTTAATACATGAAAGGCTGCTATATGCAGGATGAATGGTCTTTCTGTCTGCTATGAGAATAGGTCAGGAGGAAGTGGATTTAAACTATGACAGGCAGAATTTAGATTAGAAATAAAAAGTTTCCTAATGCTGGAGACTATAAGGTGGTTTGTCAGTGTCCTTTCTAGGCTCCAAAAGCTATCTAAGAAAAGCAAATTGGAAGTGAAGAGTTCTTTCTATTTTGTTAGTATTATTGGTTGAGAGACGTGCCCACCTGCCTTTCCTTGTGAATGTTTAGGGTAGTACCAATATCTACCTGTTCCTAATGAACCCGTGATCTCCCAGCCCTGAAGGTGGTGGGCAGTGCTGAAATTACATGCTTTCTTCTTCAGGAGAGTCAGTACAGCTGTGCAAGGGCAGCCACAACACATTTAAGGGAGTTATACTCTTATAGCAAACAAAACAAAACAAAACAAAACAAAACACACATAACAAATCTAATATGGTATATGCCCAGCTGAAGAATGAGTAAATTGCCTAAAAGTGTCAAATTCACACAGAAATATAAGGCAGTGGGTAGATTTGAGGCAGAAAATAGTTTTCTTCCTGTTTAGTACCTGGAACACTGGAGGGATAAGGAAGAACTGGACCTTGGGCAGCTTATTTTCTGCCACATCACAGATATGTGGACTGGTCTGCATTCATATCTCAGTAATCGAGGGTCAACTGATTTTCTGGGTTTGTAGCTTGGGTCTATTGAGACATTCACATTCAGTGCCACTTCCTTGAAAAAAAATGATTAAAGACAATCCAGTAATTAGTAAGTTTCACATTGTATGAGGCATTGTGTCCATCCTGGCCTCAGTAGTGCATAGGACAGAAAATCTACCTGTAAGATAGAATGGAGAAAACGACCCCTCTTTCCAAGGCATTTGTGACATCATTAAGGATGAACTCTCATCAAGAAAGCAAAAGAGAAATCAGTCATGCCCCTTCTCCTGCCCTGCAGGTTCCTGCCAGTGTGTGCTTGCTTGCAATCACACCAGCTCCTCCTCTGACATAATCTATATGGTCATTTTCCTGGTACTTCAGACATAAGGACTTGGAAGTCCTAATGGACACTGGGTGGTTCAAATGACATTTAAAGAACGGCTATGTTGCTGAGGGAGGGGGCAGATGGGGGTGTGGGAGGGTCAGAGATGTTCCAACAACAAATGCTGGGCCTAAATTTAAAGCACCAAGTTTAGAGCCTTGTTTTAACTTTAATGATAAAAGAAATAAGAATTAACATCTACTGTGGCAAAAAGAACACTGATATGTAACACTGACAGTAGATATCCATAAATAAAGGAAAACAAATTGTTAAAATTACTGACTACAAAAATGTATAAGCTGACCATTATGTGAAATTAATACACAGCACAATGATCCTTATTCATATGGCAGATTAATTTAGCATCTGGCTACTAGCATTTCAACCTAAACGGAGTTTCTCAAAGCTCAGGTTTCCAGATTTCTTGCTTTGTTAGCTCATTGTCTGCCTAGAACATAATACAACAGTGTAAGAGGGCCCGGAGACACAGTGTGTGTTAGTTTGTTTTCTGAATCTGGATGAAGAACTAATCAGAAGAGATTTGGGAGAAGAGAGGGTCCAATTGATTCACAGATTACAGTCTACGATCTAGCAACGTTAAGGCAGGAACTCAGTACAGGAGTTTGGAGGCAGGGACTGAAGCAGGCATGGAGGGGCTGAAGCAGGCATGGAGGAACAATACCTACAGGCTTGCTTCTAGTAACACAGTTCAGCTACCTTTTTTTTTTTTCAACTCGGGACTTCCTGCCCAGGGTGGCACTGTACTCCTCCATTAGCATTAAAGAAAATGCCCACAGGCCAATCTGATGATGGCCATTCCTCAGCTGAGGTGTCCTCTTCCTGTGTGTCTCTAGTTTGGTCAAGCTGACAAAAAACATAATCAGCATAACCAATTGCTTGTCAGTTTGAACACACACATATCACTCTTTAACCATAACATTTCTTTTTCATTTCTGAGATCTCACGTTAACATCACAATATAAAATACAGTTCAACTTTAGAGATTTTTGTAGTCTTTTAAAAAAAATTTAAATACCTTAAAAGTTTAAGGTCTTTTTTCTGAAAAATCAGAAATCCTTGTGGGCTCCTGTATAATCCAAAATAAATTACATATTTTCTTATTCCAAGAGATTAGAGCTAGGAATGAATGAATTATACACACAATCAAAGCAAAATCAGAATTTGTTAGTGTGAGAAGCTCAGTGTCTGAAGTCTGGAACTCAGCCATGATCTTCTGGCCTCGGAAGGGCTCGGCAGTCCCACGTCTTTCCACACAGAGCCCGTGGCGTCTCAGCTCAACCTGGCTGCACTTCTCCCTGCTGCTGTCCTTGGTGGTTGTCTCATGGTCTTGGCATCTGCAATATGCTGGGGTCCCCACTGCAACTGAGCCTGGCTTCACTTTCTCCAACTGAAAGACGAAGAAAGTGAACGTTCTAGTGGATGTTTCAGGGACATCAACTCTGCCACTGGTGCTAAACCTTAGAGTCTGTGACCCTTCAATCCAGGGGTTTCCATTGCAACCGAGGCCACACCTCCACCAATGGCCCCTGACCTCTCTGCAGGGACCCCCAACCCTGCCTCATGGTGCCAAGCCTCAGCTGCTCTCCATGAAATGATGTCATGTCTTCAAAACCATCATCATGTGAGACTTACACGTTATCAGGCTTGACTTGAAACACAGCATCGGCTCCTGGAGCACAGCTTCTGTGTGCTGACACTAAGGAAATAAAGACTTCCCAGATGATTTCAGTTCAGTGATGCCAGTCTCTTATTAACCACAGCTGATTCTTCAGTTCCAGCTAATCCTTGTCCATTATCTCAGTGAACCAAAGGTTTCACTCTCACAGATTTTTAATTCAAATACGTCATACAAATGGCCTTGATAAGCTCTTTTGCTTCCTTCTGAGACTTAAATAACTTGGCTTTCATTGCCTGCATTTCTCTCAACATTCTGACTGTCTCAGCTTCCACAGTATTTCAGTAGGCTTCAAGCACCCAATAGTTTTTCCAGCCCAAAGCTCACCAAACCTCCACCTTCCCACCATAAAACAGTTCAAGGTATAAAGACAACATGGTTAGGTCCACCAAAGAAACACCCGTGGTCCTAGTACCAGTGTCTGCTTCAGTTTGCCTTCTGTTACTGTAATACAACACCAACCACAACATCTTCTGAGGAAAGGGTTTATTTGGCTAATAGCTTACAGACCATCCTTAGGAGAAGCCAAGAGTAGAAAGCTAGTAGCAGGCCTTGAAGAAAAGACTACGAAGGAGTGGAGCTTGCTGGTTTGGTCCCTTTATAACATAAGGCTAGGTCTGGCACATTCCCCCACATCCAATGGGCCAGGCCCTTCTCCATCAATTAACAATCAAGAAAACGGTCCATGGGCCAATCTCATGGAAATCATTTCTCAGTTGCCGTTCTTTTATTCCCGGAGTCTCGAGCTGGTGCCAAGTTGACAAAAGCTAACCAGTACACAGTGCTTGCTGCACATTCAAAGGACACACATTTGGTCCCCAGCACCTATGTTAGGCTGGTCACAACTGCAACTCCAGGTGCAGGGGATTCAATTTCTCCTTCTGGCCTCCACAGGCACCCACACTCTCATCGCATATACACACTCACATACACATATACACATACAAATAAAATAAAAATAATCTTAAAAACAGAGACAACACCGGCTTACAGTATAGACTGTCCACTTCTATAATTGCTCGTGATGTTTGGATTGCTATCTCATAAATAATACTGACATTTAAAACTATGTTGATGTTGACATGGAAAGAGAATATTTTGCTGATATTTCCAAACTGCAACAATTGGCATATTGTTCTAATTGCCTTAGCTGCCTTTCCTAAAGAAAACATATTTGTTTCCAGGACAGGGCAGTTCTGGTACAATTAAAATTTCCTAATGTTAAGCTGAGAAGAAATTTAATCAGAGCATTTTAAATTTGGCAACTTCAAGATTCCTCTTGTGTTTTCAGCAAAAGCTGAATAAAGAAGTGGGTTTCCTGATCACAGATACTTCATGCAAGTATGCTCAGGACAGAAAGACAAAAGCCAACAAAATACAGCAAGAATTAATCAAAGGCAGCCAAGGGAAGTCATTTTACTTGCTGGTTGCTATCCTTGCTTGACAATGCTTCAAAGTTGGATAAAAATGGTAGGCTACATTTTTATTTTGAGATAGAAAAATAAGGTACAGATAAGATAAGATAAAATAAAATAAAATAAAGCTTGAAGTTAAGCTTCTGTAGTTAAGGAAAGAAACTTGAAATAAGTGCCTGGGGGGTGGCGGGGAGGTCAAAGGTGAATTTCAACAATACTTTGCAGCTTCTTCATGCCCATAGAGCAGTGGTCCTCAACCTGTGGGTCACGATCCCTTTGGGTTGACTAACTTTTTCACAGGGTGTGCATAGCCAATATTTATATTACAACCATGGCAGAAGCAAAATTACAGTTAAGAAGTAGCAAAGAAAATCATTTCATGGTTGGGGGTCAGCACAACATGAGGGACTGTATGGAAGGCTCGTGGCTGAAAGGAAGGCTGGGTAGCATGGCTCCATAGCTAGTATCTGAGGAGAGCTGCAGCTCTGCCTGTCTGTCTGTCAGTGTTGTGTGCCTCTGCTTGCTTCTCCCCTTTCCCTTGAAGGAAGGAGTTATTCCAAATTCTTGGCAGCCTTGTTGTTCTGCTGTGCAACCAAGGACTTTTGTGTATTTGAATTCCTAATTGTAAACATTGTGACAAGCATTGGCAGGCAGGGAGTTGGCAGAGTTGGCGTGATGTCACAGAAAATAATTTCCTTTGTTTTATTTTAAGAGGTTTCCAAGTTTCCCTGCAGCGAGCCTGGCTTTTATCTCAAGTTCTGAGAGAGCCGTATACCAGATGTCAGAACTCAGACATTGTCTCTGCCTTCTAAGGACCTTGCCCAGGCTGACCTGAGTTGCCTTTCTTCATGGGCCGAATGCAAGACTTTTGAATAACACTCCATTTCTTGTTTTATTTGTTTTTTATTTGTTTTATTAGATATTTTTTTTATTTATATATCAAATGTTATCCCCTTCCTCGGTTTCCCCTCTGAAAACCACCTACTCCCCTCCTTCCCCTGCTCACTAATCCACCCACTCTTGCTTCCTGGCCCGGCATTTCCCTGTATTGGGGCATAGAACCTTCACAGGACCAAGGGCTTCTCCTCCCATTGATGGCCAACAAGGCCAACCTCTGCTACATATGCAGCTAGAGCCATGGGCCCCTCCATGAGTACTCATTGGTTGGTGGTTTAGTCCTTGGGAGCTCTGGTTAGTTCATATTGTTGTTCCTCCTATGGGGTTGCAAACCCCTTTAGCTCCTTGGGTTCTTTCTCTAGTTCCTCTATTGAGGACCCTGTACTCAGTCCAATGGTTGTCTGAGAGCATCTGTACCCAGGCACTGTAGAGTATTTGTCAGGCATTGATAGAGCCCCTCAGGAGACAGCTATATCAGGCTCCTGTCAACAAACACTAGTTGGCATCCATAATAGTGTCTGGGTTTGGTGACTGTTTTAGGACAGATCCCCAGGTGGGGCAGTTTCTGGGTGGTCATTCCTTCAGTCTCTGATCCACACTTTGTCTCTGTAACTCCTTCTATGGGTATTTTGTTCCCCCTTCTAAGAAGGACTGAAGCATCCACACTTTGGTCTTCCTTCTTCTTGAGCTTCATGTGGTCTGTGAATTGTATCTTGGGTATTCTGAGCTTCTGGGCTAATATCCAGTTATCAGTGAGTACATACCATGTGTGTTCTTTTGTGTTTGGGATACCTCACTCAGGATGATATTTTCTAGTTCCATTCATTTGTCTAAGAATTTCATAAATTCATTGTTTTTAATAGCACTCCATTGTGTAAATGTACAACATTTTCAACATCCATTCCTCTGTTGAGGGACATCTGGGTTCTTTCCAGCTTCTGGCTATTATAAATAAGGCTGCTATGAACATAGTGGAAAGTGTGTCTTTGTTACATGTTGGAACATCTTCTGGGTATATATCCAGGAGTGGTATTGCTGGTTCCAGTGGGCATTTTGGTTTTTTTTTTGTTTGTTTGTTTGTTTGTTTGTTTTATTGTTTTTTTTTCTTTCTCTTCCTTCACCTTTTGTCAGAAGTAATGAATGATCTCTCTCCTTTCCACAGTGGCAGGGAAGTGAACCTCAGTCCCATCGTTTCTTTCAGATCATTTTCAGAGATGAGTTGTTGTCAAACTTGATTTTATCTTTTACAAACATGCAGGTATATACTGAGTATGTCAGTTAGTGGCCGAATCCTAAACCAAACTTGCGTACAAGTACTTGTTAGCCCCTAGGAAGAAGAACATGCTTAATTATTAAGTTCTTGAAATTTCTAGGAACAAATAACACACTGCATACCAACCTCCTCTCTCATTGGTACCTGATTAAGATCAGGAAGACTGACTCTTTCACACATAGATTCTTAGACAAGATGGAGAGCAGATATGGCAAGAATAGTCTGGGCTATTAATGATATTGTAGGTCTTAGGAAGTAGTGCTCAAAGTATACACTGAAATTCTCCAGGCTTAGCACACTCCTCACAGGTACTTTGAGTTTTAATTTATAAAAGGGGCAGAGGGCCTTTGTCTGTTGTTTTCTAGTGAAGACTTACTTAATCTTCTTTCTTTCCTACTTTCAGAATCTACTCCCAGTGGAATTCTCCAGTCACCCTGAGGACAGATTTAGAGGTCTTCCTTGGGCATCTCAAACAGGTTTCCACTAAACCACACTGTCTGTGGTCCCTCACTGTATTGGTTACTGTTCTGTTGCTGTGAGAAAACACTATGACCCACAGCAACTTAGAGGAGAATAATTTATTTTGACTAATGTTCTAGAATTCATCACAGTGAGGGAGGCTTGGCATTGTCAGGAGCAGGGCATACTGATCACATTTTTATCCATGCATAAGAAGAAGAAAGAGGAGGAGAGACAGGATTCTTCTGGTTTCCATCTGCGCCCCGGAGCTAAGGCTGTCCCATGACCCTCTGCACCCAAATTCCTTCAGGAAGAGAGAGCTGCTCTTCCAGGAGTGCTCTCATTCCTAAGCCCAGAGGTGAGATAACCACTTTCACCCCAATAATTATCCAAGAGGGACCCATCAGGAGTGCACAGGGCACAGGAACAGCAGAACAGTTGGGGATAGGATCCTTCCAGTCTCCATCTGTGCTCCATAGCTAAGGGTGTTCCACAGCTCTCCATACCCAAATCCCTCCCAGGAGAGAACTGGTCTCCTCAGGAGTGCTGACACACCTAACATCACAAGCTCACAGGCCCATAGGAGGGACTAGCTCCAGCCAGAGACAGTAAAACCAACTAACACCAGAGATAACCAGATGGTGAAAGGCAAGCCCAAGAATCTAAGCAACAGAAACCAAGGCTACTTGGCATCATCAGAACTCAGTTCTCCCACCACAGCAAGTCCTGGATATCATAACACACTGGAAAAGCAAGATTCAAATTTAAAAATCACATCTCATGATGATGATAGAAGACTTTAAGAAGAACATAAATAACTCCCTCAAAGAAATACAGGAGGAACAGATAGACACCCTTAAAGAAGAAAAACAAAGATCTCTTAAAGAATTACATGAAAACACAACTAAACAGGTGAAAGAATTGAACAAAACCATCCAGAATCTAAAAATGGAAATAGAAACAATAAAGAAATCACAAAAGGAAATAGAAAACCTAGAAAAGAAATCAAGAGTTATAGATGCAGGTATCACCAAGAGATAGAAGAGAGAATCGCAGGGGCAGAAGATACCATAGAAACATTGACACAGCAGTCAAAGAAAATGCAAAATGCAAAAAACTCCTAATCCAAAACATCCAGAAAATCCAGGACATAATGAGAAGACCAAACCTAAGGATAATAGGTATAGAAGAGAGTGAAGATTCCCAACTTAAAGGGCCAGTAAATATCTTCAACAAAATTATAGAAGAAAACTTCCCTAACCTACAAGAAGTCTACAGAACTCCAAATAGTTTGAACCAGAAAAGAAGTTATTACTATCACATAATAGTCAAAACACCAAATGCAGGAAACAAAGAAAGAATGTTAAAAGCAGTAAGGGAAAAAGGTCAAGTAACATATAAAGGCAGACCTATCAGAATTACACCAGACTTCTCACCATAGACTATGAAAGATAGACTACAAGATCCTGGTCAGATGTCATGAAGACTGTAAGGGAACACAAATGCTAGCCCAGGATACAATACCCAGCAAAACTCTCAATTACCATAGATGGAGAAACCAATATATTCCATAACAAAACCAAATTTACACAATTATCTCTCCACAAATCTAGCCCTACAAAGGCTAATCCATGGAGAACTCCAACACAAGGAGGGAAACTACACACTAGAAAAAACAAGAAAGAAATATTATTTCAAAAACCGCAAAAGAAGATAGTCACACAAACATAAAAATAACAGGAAGCAACAATCACTATTTCTTAATATCTCATAACATCAATGGACTCAATTCTCCAATAAAAAGACATAGACTAACAGAATGGATACATAAATAGGACCCAGCATAGGACCCAGCCTTTTGCAGAATACAGGAAAAGCACCTCAGTCACAAAACAGACACTACCTCCAACAAATGGTCCCAAGAAACAAGTGGGAGTAGCCATTCTAATATCAAATCAAAATCGATTTTCAAAAATTATAAAAAAAAAGGATGGACACTTCATACTCATCAAAGCAAAAATATACTGAGGACTCTCAATTCTGAACATCTATGCTCCAAATGCAAGGACACCCACAAGGAACTTTACTAAAGCTTAATGCACACATTTCACCTCACACAATAATAGTGGGAGAGGTGTTGCTGGATCTTCCAGTAGTACTATGTCAAATTTTCTGAGGAACACTCCATTCATCAGTGGACAGATCTTAGAAATAGAAACTAAACAGAAACACAGTGAAACTAAAGAAGTTATAAACCAAGTAGATTTAACAAGCATCTATAGAACATTTCATACTTAAAAAAAAAAAAAAAAGAATACACCTTCTTCTCAGCACCTCATGTTACTTTCTCCAAAATTGACCATATAATCGGTCACAAACCAGGCCTCAACAGATACAAAAATATTGAAATTATCCCGTGAATCCTATCAGATCACCACAGACTAAGGCTGATCTTCAATAACAACATAAATAATAGAAAGCCAACATTGACGTGGAAGCTGAATAACACTACTCAATGATAACTTGGTCAAGGAAGAAGTAAAGAAAGAAATTAAAGACTTTTTAGAGTTTAATAAAAATGAAGCCACAACATACCCAAACTTATGGGACACAATGAAAGCAGTCCTAAGAGGAAAACTCATAGATCTGAGTGCTGCCAAAAAGAAACTAAAGAGATCACACACTAGCAGCTTGAGAGCACACCTAAAAGTTCTAGAACAAAAGGAAGCAAATTCATTCACCCAAGAGGAGTAGAGTGCAGGAAATAAACTCAGGGCTGAAATCAACCAAGTAGAAACAAAAAGAACTAGTCAAAGAATCAACCAAACAATGAGCTGGTTCTTTGAGAAAATCAACAAGATAGATAAACCCTTAGTCAGACTAACTAGAGGTCACAGGGACAGTATCCTAATGAACAAATCAGAAATGAAAAGGGAGACATAACAACAGAACCTGAGGAAATCCAAAACATCATCTGATCCTACTACAAAAGGCTATACTCAATGAAACTGGAATTCCTGGATGAAATGGACAATTTTCTAGACAGATAACAGGTATCAAAGTTAAATAAGGATCAGATTGATAAACTAAACTGTCCCTAAAGAAATCGAAGCAGTCATTAATAGTCTCCCAACCAAAAAAAATCAAAAGACCAGATGGATTTAGTGCAAAGTTCTATCAGACCTTCAAAGGAGGCCTAATTCCAATACTCCTCAAACTATTGCACAATTGAAACAGAAGGTACTCTACCCAATTCATTCTATGAAGCCACAATTACCCTGATACATAAACCACACAAAGACCCAACAAAGAAAGAAAACTTCAGACCAATTTCCCTTTTGAATATTGACACAAAAATACTCAATAAAATTCTTGCAAACCGAATCCAAAAACACATCAAAACGATCATCCATCATGATCAAGTAGGCTTCATCCCAGGGATGCAGGGATGGTTCAATATATGGAAATCCATCAACATAATCCACTATATAAACAAACTCAAAGAGAAAAACCACATGATCATCTCATTAGTTGCTGAGAAAGCATTTGACAAAATTCAACAGCCATTCATGAAAAAAGTATTGGAAAGATCAGGAGTTCAAGGCCCATACATAAACATAGTAAAAGCAATATACAGCAAACCAGTAGCCAGTAAATGAAGAGAAATTTGAAGCAATCCCACTAAATTAGGGACTATACAAGGGTGCCCACTTTCTCCCTACCTATTCAATACAGTACTTGAAGTCCTAGCCAGAGCTATTAGACAACAAAACAAGATCAAATGGATACAAATGGGAAAGGAAGAAGTCAAAATATTATTATTTGCAGAGGATATGATAGTATACTTATACTTAAGTGACCTCAAAATTCCACCAGAGATCTCCTAAACCTGATAAACCACTTCAGTGAAGTAGCTGGATAAAAAACTAACTCAAACAAATCAGTGGCCTTTCTCTGTACAAAGGATTAGCAGGCTGACAAAGAAATTAGGGAAACAACATGCTTCACAATTATCACAAATAATATAAAATACCTTTGTATGACTCTAACTAAGGAAGTGAAAGATCTGTATGATAAGAACTTCAAGTCTCTGGAAAAAGAAATCTAAGATCTCAGAAGATAGAACAATCTCTGATGCTCATGATTGGCAAGATTAATATAGTAAGAGTGGCTATCTTGGCCAAAATAATGTACAGATACAGTGCAATCCCAATCAAAATTACAACTCAATTCTTCACTGAGTTAAAAAGGGCAATTTGCAAATTCATCTGGAATAACAAAAAACTTAGGATAGCAAAAACTATTTTCAACAATAAAAGAACCTTTGGTGGAATCCCCATCCCTGACCTCAAGCTGCACTACAGAGCAATTGTGATAAAAAGTTCATGATACTGGTACAGTGACAGACAGGTAGAGCAATGGAACAGAATTGAAGGTTCAGAAATGAACCCACACACCTATGGTCACTTGATCTTTGACAAGAGAGCTAAAACCATCCAGTGGAAAAAAGACAGCATTTTCAACAAATGGTGCTGGTTAAACTGGTGGTATATAGAGGAATGCAAATTGATCCCTTTTTATCTTCTTGTACAAAGCTCAAGTCTAAGTGAATCAAGGAACTCCACAGAAAACCAGAGACACTGAAACTTATAGAGGAGAAAGTGAGGAAGAGCCTCAAAGATATGGGCACAGGGGTAAAATGCCTGGACAGAACACCAATGGCTTGTGCTATAAGATCGAGAATTGACAAATGGGACCTCATAAAATTGCAAGGTTTCTCTAAGGCAAAGGACACTGTCAATAAAACAAAATGACAACCAACAGATTAGGAAAATATATTTACCAACCCTATATCCGATAGAAGACTAATATGTAATATATCCAAAGAACTCAAGAAGTTAGATTCCAGAAAACCAAATAACCCTATTAAAAATGGAGTACAGAGCTAAACAAAAAAATCTCAACTGAGGAATACTGAATGGCTGAGAAGCACCTAAAAAATGTTCAACATCCTTAGTCATTAGGGAAATGTAAATCAAAATAACCCTGAGATTTCACCTCACACCAGTCAAAATGGCTAAGATAAAAAACTCAGGTGACAGCAGATACTGGTGAGGATGTGGAGAAAGAGGAACATTTCTCCATTGCTGGTGGGATTGCAAGCTGGTACAATCACTGTGGAAATCAATTTGGTGGTTCCTCAAAAATTGGACAGAGTACTACTGGAAGATGCAGCAATACCACTCCTGGGCATATACTCAGAAGATGCTCCAATATTTAATAAGGACGCATGCTCCTCAATGTTCATAGCAGCCTTATTTATAATAGCCAGAGGTTGGAGAGAACCCAGATGTCCCTCAACAGAGGAATGGATACAGAAAATGTGGAACATTTACACAATGGAGTACTACACAGCTATGAGAAACAGTAAAGTTATGAAATTGTTAGACAAATGGATTGAACTAGAAAATATCATTCTAAATGAGGTAACCCAAATACAAAAGAACACACATGGTATGCACTCATTGATAACTGGATATTTGCCCAGAAGCTCAGAATATTACCCAAGATACAATTTGCAGAACACATGAAACTCAAGAAGAAGGAAGACCAAAGTGTGAATGCTTCAGTCCTTTTTAGAAGGAGGAACAAAATACCCATGGAAGGAGTTACAGAGACAAAGTGTGGAGCAGAGAGTGAAGGAATGACCACCCAGAGACTGCCCCACCTGGGGATCCATCCCATATACAGTCACCAAACCCAGACACTATTATGGATGCCAAGAAGAGATTGCTGATAGGAGCCTGATAAAGCTGTATCTTGAGAGGCTCTACCAGTGCCTGACAAATACAGAGGTGGATGCTCACTGCTATCCATTGGATCTGCAAAGGGTCCCCAATGAAGTAGTTATAGAAAGTACCCAAGGAGATGTAGGGGTTTGTAATCTCAAAGGAAGAACAGCAATATGAAGTAACAAGTACCCCCAGGGCTCCCTCGGAGTAAACCACCAATCAAAGAAAACACATGGTGGGACTCATGGCTCTAGTTGCATATGTAGCAGAGAATGGCCTAGTCGGTCATCAATGGGAGGAGAGGCCTTTGGTCCTGTGAATGTTCTATGTCCCCATATAAGGGAATGTCAGGACCATGAAGCAGGAGTGGGTTGATTGGGGAGCAGGGGGAAGAGGGAGGGGATAAGGGATTTTCAGAGGGGAAACTAAGAAAGGGGATAACATTTGAAATGTAAATAATGAAAATATCTCATAAAAAAATAAACAAACTAAAAGATCTAACACCCTCTTCTGATCTCCATGGCCATTGGGTACTGGCATATACACAATGCACAAAAATCATACACATAAAATTTTCTTAATTAAAAAATTATTGAAGCTTATGGCTAAATAACATTCTGCTGTCTGAATACAATATATGCTCATTTCTTTTCATCAGCCAGCTTATATTGAGTAAGCCTCCTTGGCTATGGCGAATATTTTGCACTACGATGCCAAAGTATTTTGTTTGAATAATTGCTTGGAATTCTTCTGGATATATATACACCTAAGAGTAGACTTGCTGAGTAAAATGAAAATTTCAAATTTAACTTACTGGGGAGTCATCAAGTGACCTCAAGTATCTCCTAAGTGTTGAACATTTGTTTATGTTCTTTAGAAAAGTTGTCGACTAAGATCCTTGGTTCATTTTTAAAATTAGGTTAATGGCTCCAGCTGCACATGTAGTAGAGGATGGCCTTGTTAGACTCAATAGGAGGAGAGGCCCTTGGTCCTGAGAAGGCTCAATGTCCCAGTATAAGGGAATGCCAGGATAGGGAAGAGGGAGTGGGTGAGTTGGTGAGCAGGGGAGGAAAGATGGGATAGGGGATTTTCAGAGGGGAAACCAAGAAAGTGGATAACATTTGAAATGTAAATTAAGAAAATATCTAATGAAAAAAATAAAACTAAAATAAAATTTAAAAAAAATGGAAAAAAAACCCCACATGATCATTTCATTAGATGCTGAGAAAGGATTTGACAAAATTCAACACCCCTTCATGATAAAAGTCTTGGAAAGATCAGGAATTCAAGGCCTATACCTAAACATAGTAAAAGCAATATACAGCAAACCAGTAGCCAACATCAAACTATATGGAGAGAAACTTGAAGCAATCCCACTAAAATTAGGGACTAGACAAGGCTGCCCACTCTCTCCCTACCTATTCAGTACAGTTCTTGAAATCCTGGCCAGAGGAACTAGACAACAAAAGGAGGTCAAAGAGATACAAATTGGAAAGGATGACATAAAAGTATCACTATTTGCAGATGATATGATAGTATACTTTAGTGACCCCAAAATTCCACCAGAGAACCCCTAATGCTGATAAACAACTTCAGCAAAGTGATTGGATATAAAATTAACTCAAACAAATCAGTAGCCATTGTCTACTCAAAGGATAAACAGGCTGAGAAAGAAATTAGGAAGGGACACCCTTCACAATAGTCACAAATAATATAAAATACTTTGGTGTGACTCTAGCCAAGCAATTGAAAGATCTGTATGACATGAACTTCAAGTCTCTGAAAAAAGAAATCAAAGATCTTAGAAGATGGAAAGATCTCCCATGCTAATGGATTAGCAGGATTAATATAGTAAAAATGGCCATCTTTCTGAAAGCAATCTGCAGACGCAATGCAATCCCCATCAAAATTCCAACTCAATTCTTTATAGAGTTAGAAAGAGCAATGTGCAAATTCATTTGGAATAACCCAAAACCCAGGATACAGAGGCAGGCAGGTAGATCAATAGAATAGGACTGAAGACCCAGAAATGTAGTAACACACCTCTGGTCACTGGATCTTTGACAAAGGAGCTAAAACCATCCAGTGGAAAAAAGACAGCATTTTCAACCAATGGTGCTGGTTGAAGTGTAGATCAGCATGTAGAAGACTGCAAATCAATCCATTCTTATTTTTTTGTACAAAGCTCAAGTCCAAGTGGATCAAGGACCTCCACAAAAAATTAGAGACACTGAAACTAATAGAAGAGAAAGTGTGCAAGAGCCTTGAACATATGGGCACAGGGGAAAAATTTTTAAACAGAACACCAGTGGCTTATAATCTAAGATCAAGAATCGATAAATGGAATCTCATATAATTGCAAAGCTTCTGTAATGCAAAGGACACTATCAATAAGACAAAATGACAACCAACAGATTGAGAAAAGATCTTTACCAACCCTACATCTGATAGAAGGCTAATATGCAATATATACAAAGAACTCAAGAAGTTAGACTCCAGAAAACCAAGTAACCCTATTAACAATGGGGTGCAGAGCTAAACAAAGAATTCTCAACTGAGGAATACTGAATGGCTGAGAAGCACCTAAAAAATGTTCTGCATCCTTAGTAATTTGGGAAATGCAAATCAAAACAACCCTGAGATTTCACCTCACACCAGTCAGAATGGCTAAGATCAAAAACTCAGGTGACAGCAGATACTGGTGAGGATGTGGAGAAAGAGGAACACTCCTCCATTGTTGGTGGGATTGCAAGCTGGTACAACCACTATGGAAATCAATTTGGTGGTTCCTCAGAAAGTTGAGCATAGTACTACTTGAGGTTCCACTCCTGGGCATATACACAGAAAATGCTCCAATATGTAACAAGGACACATGCTCCACTATGTTCATAGCAGCCTTATTTATAATAGCCAGAAGCTGGAAAGAACCCAGTTGTCCCTCCACAGAGGAATGGATACAGAAAATGTGGAACATTTACACAATGGAGTACTACTCAGCTATTAGAAACAAAGAATTTATGAAATTATTAGACAAATGGATTGAACTAGAAAATATCATTCTACGTGAGGTAACCCAATTACAAAAGAATTACATAGTATGCACTCACTGATAAGTGGTTATTAGCCCAGAAGCTCAGAATACCCAAGATACAATTCATAGACCACATGAAACTCAAGAAGAAGGAAGACCAAAGTGTGGATGATTTAGTCCTTCTCATAAGGGAGAACAAAATGCTCAAGGGAGCAAATGAAGAGACAAAGTGGAGCAGAGACTGAAGAAAAGGCCATCCAGAGACTGTTCCACCTAGGGATCCATCCCATATACAAACACCAAACCCAGACACTATTACAGATGCCAAGAAATGCTTGCTGACAGGAGCCTGGTATAGCTGTCTCCTGAGACACTCAATAGGAGGAGAGGCCCTTGGTCCTGGAAAGGCTTGATGCCCCAGTGTAGGGCAATGCCAGTGTGGGGAGTCTGGAATGGGTTGGTGGGGGAGCACCCTCATAGAAGCAGGGGGAGGAAAGATGGGATAGGGCTTTTCAAAGGGGAAACTGGGAAAGAGGCTAACATTTGAAATGTAAATAAAAAAATATCCAATAAAAAAGAGGGAACAATTTAGTTCTTCAGAAAAAAAAGGAGCCTTAACAAACAATTCTACACTTGTGCTGTTAATATTAATTGGCAGAGGCCTGCAGCTTCTGGCCTCAGAATAATTTAGAGACAATACAGGTAAACATGACTTTAAAATAAGCACCAGGTGATAATTCCCTTAAAGTAAAAAGTAAGAAAAAATGAGGAAGAGGTAGAGGATGAGGAAGAGGAGGAGGAGGAAGAGAGGAATGGGAAGAGGAGGAAGAAGAGGAGGAAGAAGAGGAGGAGGAATGGGAAGAGGAGGAGGAAGAGGAGGAGGAAGAGGAGGAGGAAGAGGAGGAGGAAGAGAGCAGCAAGGTCTCACCTCCTAAAGATGAGGTTTCCATACCCGTCTAAAAGAGCATTCCCAATAGGAAAACAAATGTTCAAGCTCATGAGCCTATGGAATATAGTTACTTGTATCCATGGGGAGCATTTACATCACACGTTCATTTATGTGTATCTTTTGCCAGGTTGCAGAAAGTTCTTGTGATCAAAGACAAGTCTGTTTCTTTTCATATTCCATATCCTCTAGTACTCAGTATACATTAGTTTAAAAATGGGTGGTTGTGACGTTTTGAATGGATGAAATGTTATTATGACTATAATTATTTTCATAGGAAATATAAACATATGTGATAAATAACAGAGTCATGGTTCGGAGAGAATTGAATGGTAGACAAAAATAGGTCAACAGCAAGCATGGGTTCAGTGTCCCTATGGCGATCCCACTCTCATTGACATTCTTATGCCTGTGATGGTCTCAGTCACTGGCTATCTTGATTTCAGGTTGAACATTGTAGCCCCACCTTAACCTCCTTGGCTTCATCCTCTGCCTAACTTTAGCTCTAGATCATACTGCTCTTGCACCCATGGATGAAGTGGTTGTTGAAAAGCCTGCTCCTGTATTGGGGCATATAAAGTCTGCATGACCGAGGGGCCTCTCTTCCCAATGATGGCCAACTAGGCTATCCTCTTCTATATATGCAGCTAGAGACATGAGCTCAGGGGGTACTAGTTAGTTCATGGTTATTCTTCCACCCACTACAGGGGAACGCCAGGGCCAAGAAGTGGAAGCGGGTGGGTAGGGGAGCAGGGCCGGGAGGGGGGAGGGTATAGGGAACTTTCTGGATAACACTTGAAATGTAAATGAAGAAGATATCTAATAAAAGTTGGAAAAAAACCATACTGGAGATTAAATGTCTTTAGATCATCAAACAAAAAGTATAAACTAAAACATTTCTATAATTGTTAATCTTACAAGTACATATGTAATATTTCATGTAGAAAAATTTTTGTATAAATATACTGCATGCTGAAGTGTAAACTAACAAACTTCCTATCTTGTCTTTGAACTTATATTAATATTACTTATGAAACATAAAACATATAGTAATATGATTACTATTGTTTTTACAAATGTACTGAAATCTAATTTAAAATTAATAATGAACATCACATAGTAATATTCCTATGAGCAATGTTAATATAATCTGAACAATATCTTGCTGATATGTAATTGCAATAACAAAATGTTTTAGGCATAATTCAGTTTATAATCCAGCATACCCACAGAGTTCTTTCTGTGATAACCAAATGTTCTTATTGAAATTTCTATTCAAATATTGGCATAAGATATTTTGAATAAAATCATTTATCAATAGCAAAAAAAAAAAAGAAAAGAAAAGCCTGCTCCTGAATGGCCCCATCTTGTTTTGAATTCATGGCCACCAACCTTCTCTTAATGTGGCTGCCAATCATCTTATATCCTTAATCCTCTTCTTCCTCAGATATCAGGTGACTACGGTATTTTTTTCTGCCTCTCTCACCAAATAGTATTTATTGTTTCTCTCTTATTTTTGGTGTCACCTGATGATCTTTTTACCTCTCCAATGGGAAGATCAAAATGACTCTGATTTCTAGTGTTCTTAGTGTGGATTATTTATGGTTAGGTAAATAGTTACCCTTATATATGAATTCACCCCTTCCATTTCCTCAAGAATAGTACAGAAATTCTGCAATTTCTTATAAAGTCTTTTTTTGTACTCTACCATGTTATATTCTTACATATATGGTATGTCATTATTTCTACTTTTAAAAATACCTCCTCATTAGGGAAAGGCAATCCAGTGACCAGTCCAACTTGGGAATCCATCTCAAGGAGAGGCTCCTAGGCCTGACGCTATTACTGATGCTATTATGTGTTTACAGACAGAAGCCTAGAATGGCTGTCCTCTGAGAGGCCCAACAAGCAGCTGACTGAGACAGACTCAGATACTTACATACAACCATTGGACTGAAGTCGAGGACCCCTGTAGTTGAATTAGGAAAAATCTGGAAGAAACTGAGGAGAGAGACCCCACGGGAAGACCAGCAGTCTCAACTAACCTGGACCCCTGATATCTCTCAGACACTGAGTCACCAACTAGGCAGCAAACAGTAGCTGGTCTGAGGACCCTGACACAGAAACAGCGGAGGACTGCATGGTCTGAGGACCCTGACACAGAAACAGCGGAGGACTGCATGGTCTGAGGACCCCGACACAGAAACAGCGGAGGACTGCATGGTCTGCGGACCCCGACACAGAAACAGCGGAAGACTGCATGGTCTGAGGACCCTGACACAGAAACAGCGGAGGACTGCATGGTCCGAGGACCCCGACACAGAAACAGCGGAGGACTGCATGGTCCGAGGACCCCGACACAGAAACAGCGGAGGACTGCATGGTCGGGCCTCCGTGGGAGAGGATGTGCCTAACCCTTGAGAGACTTGAGGCTCCAGGGAATGGGGAGGCCTGGCAGAAGGGGTACCTCCTTTTGAAGACAGGGCAGGAGTAATGGGATGAAAACTGTGGGAGAGCAACAAGTGGACTGTAAAAAAATAAAAGTAAAAAAGACATGCCCTCATTAAACCTTACCTCTTCAACACACCTTATTATCTATCGATATTAAATACTAAAATACTATGCATTATTTACCATTTCTGTGAAACAGGATTTTTCCCTGATGTGGTAACCTATGAGAAAAACCCTGCTTCATTTCATTTGAAACACAAGTCAGCATCACAGAGGCCAGAAGACCCAGCATGCTTTACATGTGTCACCTCATCCCTCCTTACTTCTCCCTACTCTTACTGTCTCTGCCCCAGCACCCATGGCCTCCTTCCTTCTGTCCAAATCCCAGTCCCACCCCCTCCTTAGAGTTCCCACCCCTCCTTACGGTTCCTACTCCCCCCTCTAGGGTTCCCACCCCCTCCTTAGGGTTCCCACCCCCTCCTTAGGGTTCCCACCCCCTCCTTAGGGTTTCATAGTGGTTCTTTTCTCTGTAATACTCTTCCTCCAGATACTTGCATGGCTAATTATGTCATCTTCGAATGTCATGTTTTAATGAGGTCTGCCTTGGAAAAAGACGAAATACAACAACCCTAACTCTACTAAACTCTATTACAGCACTTCTGATATTCTTAGAACCTTTTCTTTTCTTTTCTTTTCTTTTCTTTTCTTTTCTTTTCTTTTCTTTTCTTTTCTTTTCTTTTCTTTTCTTTCCTTTTTTTTCCAGACAAAGTTTCTCTGGCTGTCCTGCAACTCACTCTTTAGACAAGTCTGGCTTCAATCTCACAGAGATCCACCTGCCCCTGCCTCCCAAGGGCTGGGATTACGGCATGTGCCGCCACCACTGCCCAGCTCAGATTTCCTTTCTCTTTTTATATTACGCTCTATCTTTTCCAGCATAGTTTGCTATTTACTTATTTATGAAATAAACTCTTGATTGTCCTCCACAATAGAATGCCAGTTCTGTGACCACAGGATATTTTGTTTATGACCTCTGATGTATCTTAAATAATTAACTATCACAGCACATTATAGACATCTAATAAATATTTTTCTACTCATCGTCCTACTTTGTGTGTGTTCACATGAAGGTCAGAGGTCCACGTTAGTTTTCTTCTTCAAGTATACACTCTACATTATTATTTTGACACAAGGTCTCTCACTGAACCTACAGCCCTCTTTTAGGCTAAAAGGCTAGCCAGCAAGCTCCCAGGACTTTGTCTCTTCCCCTTTACTGTGACTATGTAGTGTTTCTGTTTTGTTTGAATATGAGTGTACTGGAAATTGCATTCAGTTCAGTCATCAGAGTGTAGCAAGCTCTTTTCTGACTGAACTGTCTCCCAGCCCTTGTCTTGATTTTGAGACAGAGCCCAGCTCTTGCTGACCTGGTGTTTACTACACAGTGTGGGCTATCCTCACACTCCTGCCGGGATTCTGGACTCAGCCTTCTGAGTTCTGAGATTTCAGGTGAGAACCAGCAAATATTATTTTTAAAGCATATCATAATTACACAATGGAGGCATTAGTAGTTGTTTGTAGAAAAATTAAGAAATTTAGTCATATGGAAATAATAAAATTACTGTTATCTTCTTGAGAGTTACACATTGGAGGGTATAAGTACTAATAAAGAGGAAATAACAATCTGTTGTCTACAAACATTTATTAATGGATCTTATGGATTACTCATAATCGTAGGTTCAAGACTTACAGTACAGAACAAAGCAGACAAATCCCTTGACCTAAGTCAGTTATATTCTAGTATAATGTGTTATATACATCAAAGTATTTAATATAAAACCAAATTGTACTCCATGAATTTTGCCAGACTAATTGTATTATATTTTATTCAGTTATCAGTCTTTAAATTAGTATATCCTACTTATTAAGTAAGATCATGGATGTTGGAATAAGGGAGAAAATGATTTAAATTAAAGTAACTTTAGATAGTATACAAAATTCGTCCCAACATTCTCATTCTCACGTGCACGCCATGTTCCTTCCCATGACCTTCTCCCCACATCTCTCCTGTTTTCATTCCATAAACATTTAAATCTAGATTCTGTACAAGTGAAAACATGTGATATTTTTCTTTCTTCCTCAGATTACTCCCTCTTGCTCATCCTCCTGCCTTACTTTTTGCCCACGTTCTCTCTCTCTATTGTTTCCTTTCTGAGATTCATATCTACACACACACACACAGTACTTCTATTTTCTGTATGTATGTTTGTATGTTCATACTTCTTTAAACATTTCCCATGTTATATCCATATTATCTGATAACCTCTTAGATGATAAGAACCACGGCTACTTAATTGTATTTTGGAGACTCTAAACAAGTCCTAAATATATTAGAAGCACTTTGAGTTGGATTAGATAAAACTAATTGAATATGTTTCTTTCCACTGAAGGTGACTGGCAATTTCCACCCATTCCTGGAAATCATTAAATGGAGATCAGTGATTATCAGCACAGAAGGTCTATACTGCACAGAGGGCTTCTTCTTAGACAAGGTCAGGTTTGCTTTCTCAGCCTGTTACTGTCAAGTCATTCACTAAATACCATTGATTGTTTCTGACTTGTTAGAAAAACATGATGTTGAGCTGGTCAGGAATAGAACCCAAGCCCCGTCATTTGAAAAGAGGACGTGCTCACACAAATCTGCACGTCAAAGACCCCACGATGGCTGTGAAACTGTTAATTTCCTATTTTACTATTTAAGTTGACGATTACACAGTCTATCTAGCAATGTTGTCCTTGTGCTTCTTCGTGTTACATTTTGAAACATTTTCCTTTGTAGTGTAAGACAAAAATGTTCTTAATTTAGATAATAAAGCGCCACCAATTTTACTAGTTATTTGTATTTATCCTGGGTCTCTCTTGAGCTCCAGATAGGAAGATTTTTAATGTGTAGATCTGTAGTGAGTGTGCACCTAAAGATTTCTGTTTCTTTGAATTACTCGTGGTATGTATGAGGGTGCATAGAAGCTGTGCATTTCCCAGCTTTGTGGTGTTTTTCACCAAGCTTCCCTCATGTCACGGCTAAGACATTTCCCCTCTTTATTAAAAATAAAAGTACAAGGGAGGCAGTAACCAGCTGAATCCTCCATCTATCATGAGAGACACACTATGAAGTTAAGGCTTTGCTTATTTCCAGAGGGCAAGGAATGTATGCTTGAATTTCATGTTATAAAATAACCCACAGATACAGTACACATTCCTATGATTATCACAAAGCCCAGCCAGGCAGTTTATATCTCTGTTTCTCACATTTCTTACATGCTTGGTTACCCTTAACTGTTCATATGTCAGAGGGAAGCTAAGACACCGTCAGTCAGCCACATCAGAGTGTTTGGATAACACAGGTTGGGGGCTGAGGGTGGGGGATGTCACTATGCTGCCAGCAGCCTCTTCTTCCTTTCTGGGGTTTTTCCCATGGCACAGCGTTCAACTTCCTTCCTTTGGGACCATCATCATGGTGGATCTGGGAGGTGAGTGAATTGGAGGCTTTCTCTGTTTTATTTTCATGTTGACAACATCAATCCTAGTGTTTTTAGCAAGATGCTTTACCCCAGCCTGCTATGTGTATGGTGCTCTGGCCTAGAGCCCCTTGTTTCAGTATTTGGGATGTATTAGGAGAGGTGTAGTTCCCTAACTGTAGAGTAGGAACCTGAAGTTCTCTGATGGAGCTCTGGAGTCTGGTTTCATGTATGACGGCTCACTGAATTTCTTGAAAGTTTCCAGAGTTCTGGAGATCAGAACAGCCTGAGACTCATGTGCAGCAGGGTGCCCATTTGATCATTGTCTCAGGTGTTCTCTGTGACCGTGTACTTGGTTTAGGGGAACACGACTTTCTTAGTTGCACTGACGTTAATACTTTCATTGCCTATACTTTTATAGGATTGTTAGTAGGAGTGGGGCTGTCTCTGACACTTTTGCCTGGGCATGAGAGACCCTTTCCTCCCACTGGGCTGCCTCACCCAGCCTAGCTGTGGGGTTTTGTACCCAGTCTTATTCATATAATTGTATATTGAGCAGTGTTCGGTTGATGTCCCTGGGAGGCCTGCTCTTTCCTAAAGGCTGGAGGGGGGAGTGGATCTGGGGTACAGGGGTGTGAATGGAGAACTGGGAGGAGTGGGGGGGAGCCTCAGTCAGGATGTATTGTGTGAGAGAAGAAAACATAAAAAATTTAAAAAGTGTTCAAAATGTTTTTACGATCTTTAAGCCATTTGTCACCTAACTTGTACTTCTCTTGATGTCCATTACTATTTTCATAATTGTGCACTGGTGTGTGTGTGTGTGTGTGTGTGTGTGTGTGTGTGTGTGTGTGCTCTTTTATAGTTACTAGAAATTGGTAATATACTACTACAGAGCACTCCTTTTTTCATGGAATGGAGGTCCAACAAATAAAATCATCCTATGTGTCAATTCTTTCATTGTACATGTATATGTTCAGATGTATCTGACAGCATGAGGTGTTTCATCCCCATAAAAGTGATCATTAGTTGAAACATCTGCACTAAGCAGAACATCTTCTAGAGAAGCCAAACCCTAAAAGGAAATGCCTTTGTCAGTTAGTTAGCTCTGTATGATTCTTGTAACTGAGAAAGATTGGCTTTCCAAAATGGAATAAATCTAAACATGTTCTCAGGCAACATAACCGCTTGCTCTTGAGGTGGTTGAAAGGCCCTGCTTTATATAGAAACTCTTCTCTGTTTTTTCTTTTCTTTTTATAAGGTGGAATCTTTACTATGATCCAGATGCTAACTCAGGCATTGGAGAGATAATGAGTTTAAAAAGCAACTATTAAATAACCCAATGATTTTCCTTCCTTGTTTCTTGAAATGTAATACTTCCCTTTGGTGAATGTACTTTTAGAAAGGAGATTACAAAATAATACAACATTAACCAATTTCAACCCCTTTTTTGGGCCTGATATGTAACATTTACTCTGATTCATAAGCCAAAGGGACCATATTTCTCATTTATGTATTTTTCTTTTTCCCTCATGTCCCTCTCTTTCTTGCACATCTTGTCAACCAGCAAACATTTCTATATATTTGGTCAAAGGCCAAAGGTCAATAACAAGTAAGCTGACTTACCTCTCTGAGGACTAATGATGGGATCCTACTCAGCATGCTCCTGGCCCGCCATGTTTACATCTTGCCAAAATAAATCACCGGGAAGCTCAGCTCATGTTTGGAAGACAAATCGAGAAAAGTTTAATCTTTTGTGGGGTTGATTTTTTGGACAGGACAGCATAAAACTGCTTTATTGAATCCAGATTCATGTATTCAAGCAAGACTCATGAGACAAAGTGACTTGGCTTTGGCAGCAAGTCTGGGCAACAGCAACACAGGGAGCTCCTAGAAGGGTCACAAGTGAGGCTGTACATATCAGGGGCAAACTCCTTGGATACACTTAAATAACCACCAAGTGCCAATTGTTTCTAGATCCAGTTGGCTGGAGAAGGAAACATTAGACCCTGGTTTGGGTTCATCATGTGACCACAGTCTCTAGTAGCAACAACCGCAAATTCAACAAAACCATGGTTTCCAGGAAACCCTCTTGCACCCTTCCATGAAAGCCTGGGACAGAATAATAACTGGGAATCAGATAAGCTTGCAACAGGGAGGAAGGAAAAAGAATCCGAGCTTCAGGCACAGATGTCAGCAGACATCCCTCTGTAGTGTCACCAAGAGAGAAAGGCCAGCTGAATCCTAGCTTTGGAAGTCCCAAAGACCTGCACTTCCCAGGAGTGATCAGGGCCTCAGACTCTGACTCATTCTCATGAAATACTGGACCAATTGAGGTAAACCCAAGAATGACAATTTATTGACAAGGGAAGATAGGAATGCTGTGCAGGCTGAGAGGACACACGGGCATGACTAATACAACCGCCCTGTACACAGATATCCATGAGATGCTGCATCATCGTTAGAAAGCATGGACCAAGTGCCCGAGGCTCAGGGAAAAAGTCCTTAGTATCAGTTTGCTCTTTCCCCAGTGTCAGACGACTTAACATCAGAAGTGCATGGCGATGCTGTACACTGATGACAGGACTTTGAATGAGCAACCGAATGTGCAGCGATGCTTGTCTAAGGATGTGTGACACATCCGCCTTTTGAGAAGAGTGAGCTTGCCAGATGGGCCAGGGCAGTCACAATCTGATGACAGCAGCTTCCAAAACCTAGCTCTGTAATAGACAGCTTTGGCCCTGAAAACATGTAAGAAACTCCCTTTTCCAATATCCTCAGATTGTTCAAACCTTGTCTTCGAATCCACTTCTGTTGGAAGGAAACACAGCCTTACTCTGAAGCTGTGTTACAGCTACTATTGTTGCTCCCTAGGCCTTGTTCATCTCTTTCTTCACTGAAGTAAGCTTGGGGATTAGTGCCTGAGCTATGGAATAGAAGCTCCCACATGCATGATTTCCATCTATAGCTATGCAGCTCTCAGAATTACCCTTTGGCTTTGTGCTGAGGTAGAGAGATACACTCAGAGCATTTTAGGTCTCTTTTGCTACTTGATCTGAGTAGACTATTGTGGGGTAGGCCCTATGTGATTGGCTAAGGGTGGTATTTCCTCAGCTACCTAGAGACATACAATAGATTTGGAAAACTTTTAAACATTTCATTTTAGAATGGAAACATCTATGCTTTCATGCTGAAGAGAAGACCAGAATGATATCCAAGATCTCCAGGAAATTCTTAGCTCCTCACTGGTATGCAGAAACACATGGAGCTTACAGTAATGCTTGTCCAGTTAATGCTGGAGGTGCTTGTGTGGATGGACAGCATGGGCATGTAACTTTAGTGAGTACTTGCTATGTATTAGGCATGCTTGTACACTTGTTTATAAATGTTCTAAAAGCTGTCAAAAAGCCAGACATATAGTCACAATAAATAACTTCTTAGGCCTACCAAGGTTGCATGGAAAACATGGGTTAGTTATGCATGTTAAATATACAAACTCATAGGGGAAGAACTACCTTCATGTAGGAATGGATTATTACACTCTAAAAATTTCAATAAAGCAAAAAACAGATCTTTAGGCTTAATATCCAAAGATAAAATAATCAGAAGTCTGATTAATATCTGATACTCATGTACAAAAACCACCTTTTTTATTTGAGTCACTGAGTAGCCTCAAAGGAAACACCAATTTATGTGATCCCAGACAGCGTGTCCTACCATGGTGATAGACTTAGGAAGTTTGTATAGTAATAGAACAAAGAAAGTCATAAACATGGCACTTTTCAGATGTACTAATGGAAACATGAAGGAAGTAAATTGCATCAAAACAGGAAATGTGTTATAAGCCTCAGATGGTATCAGATGACATTCCTTTTTTTTTAATTTTCGCCTTTTTTTTATTAGATATTTTCTTTATTTACATTTCAAATGTTATCCTGAAAGTTCCCTATACCCTCTCCCCGCCCTGCTACCCTACCCACCCACTCCCACTTCTTGGCCCTGGCATTCCCCTGTACTAGGGTATATAAAGTTTGCAAGAATAAGGGGCCTCTCTTCCCAATGATGGCCGATTAGGCCATCTTCTGCTACATATACAGTTAGAGGCACGAGCTCTGGGGGGTACTGGGAAATCAGTCTGGTAGTTCCTCAGACAATTGGACACAGTACTACCAGAAGATCCAGCAATACCTCTCCTGGGCATATACCCAGAAGATGTTCCAAATGGTAATAAGAGCACATGCTCCACTATGTTCATAGCAGCCTTATTTATAATAGCCAGAAGCTGGAAAGAACCCAGATGTCCCTCAACAGAGGAATGGATACAGAAAACATGGTACATTTACACAATGGAGTACTACTCAGCTATTAAAAACAATGAATTTTGAAATTCTTGGGCAAATGGATGTATCTGGAGGATATCATCCTTAGTGAGGCAACCCAATCACAAAAGAAGTCACTTGATATGCACTCACTGATAAGTGGATATTAGACAAGAAACTTAGAATACCCAAGATACAATTTGCAAAACACAAGAAAATCATGAAGAAAGAAGACCAAAGTGTGGATACTTCATTTCTCATTAGAATAGGGAACAAACCACCCATGAAAGGAGTTACAGAGACAAAGTTTAGAGCTAAGACGAAAGGATGGACCATCCAGAGATTACCTCACCTGGGGATCCATCCCATAATCAGCCACCAAACCCAGACACTATTGCATATGCCAGCAAGATTTTGCTGAAAGGACCCTGATATAGCTGTATCATGTGAAGCTAATGCCAGTGCCTGGCAAATACAGAAGTGGACGCTCACAGTCAGATGTCATTCTTAGCCTTGCCATTAGTGAAACTAAGATTCTGTCCATTTCAAAACAACTCACCTTACAGCCACAAGAATGGTAAGCTACAAGCAAAACCAGAAAATAAATAGCTATTCAGGGGCCGATTTTTCTCTGAACCTGCAACACTCCAACTCTCCATAGCAATTACATTTGTAACCACTCAATTAGACTTGTAGTCCATTTAACACAAGTGGCACTATTCCATGGGAACTGCAGGTAGCACCGCAACAAGGGAGTGTGTTTAGATGTGTTGGTGAGGCCCATATCCCCATCTATCTACAAAGATTCAGAGCAACTAAGGACTTTGATAAGTAAAATCATGGCAGTTCAAGAAAGGAAAAACTACCAGTGAATGGTAAAGAGGTTCCCCTAAATGAACAGATATACCAGCAAATACATGGAGAAATCCACCTAAACCTTAGCCAGCAAGGTCAACTTGGGCAAATATCAAAAACCAACCTTTATGTATATACCAGAAAACCAGGGAACACCACCACCCACACAAGCTATCCAGCTAAGGATCTGAGAGATACAAAGCAGAGTTGGAGAGATGCTCTCATCTCCAAAAGATGGACTTGGAGACATGTACTTTTCTGAGGCAACTTTATGTTTATGTTTATGGCTTTAATGTAGCCAACTCTTTGTCTTTTAATTTTAGCTCCCCCAAGATTACAGGAAAACACTGTTTATTTCTGACCTTCTGAAAGGCCTTTTCAGCCTCAGGGTTGATTGACACTGAGAGCTATAAGGATTAACAAAAGAGTTATGTTCCCTGAGTCACCAGCACAAGGCCTGAAACGGGCCACATCCCAAGGCAGACAGAGCAACCCCAGCATCTTCTCTTTTAAAGGCATGATTGAAAGTCAAAGGGAGCAATGCATTTGTTGAGAAACCTCAATGCATTGGCTTTTTTTTTTTTCAACCTAGAGCTCCTCATGGCATTTTCAGGCAACTGGTGATGTCTTCTCCACTGCTACTTTTCTAGTCAAGAGCTCATAGTACTCCTTATTCCATTCCAGGCTCATGCTTGACTTTTAATCCAGCAGCACAGATATCAAGTCTTGAATGGCCGTGGAAGGGATGGTGTGACAGTTTCCCGTCTTTGGAACAGAGCCAGCAGGATGTGGGTCTCCACGAGTGCTGATAATTGCTGTGGGTATGGGACCTGTTTATATAATAATTTACAGAATTTACTTTATGTTTCTCCTTCAGGAAATGTTCTCCACCCCAAAGTTATTAGGGAATGTTCTCCCTGTAAGAGCTGAGCGATCTACACAGTTGTCTGCAGTGCCAGCTCAAGCAGACACAGAACTCTTAGCTGCAACTGATTCTGAGTCATTCTTTCGTTGTTCCCAAACATCCCTTCCTCAGGACCCCCTCTTCATGCTGAGGCTGGTCCTTGGCACACTGACTCTGATAAGTTCTTGGTTCCTCAATTAAGTGGTACTGCTTTTCCTCTACATTCATGATTGCTCACTGAGAACAAGACAGAAGTCAACAAAACCCCTAAATCACATATCCAGACACAGAACTTAGAAAAATTACAAAGTGTGAATTTGTGTTGCATGCTGAATCCACTGAAAAATGTCCATATACTCTGGAGCCTGCAAGATGGCTTAGAAGGTAAAGTTTGGGAGTGGGTCCAGCAACTCTTAGATTTCTAGGGACAGAGAACAGACTCCTTTGGGTTGCCCCTGAATTCCACTGTGTGTGCACTGTGATGCATGTTAACAATACTACTACTACTACTACTACTACTACTACTACTACTACTACTACTGCTGCTGCTGCTGCTGCTGCTACTACTACTGCTACTACTACTGATAATGATAATAATAAATTTGAAATCTATATGTTGAAATTCTAAACCCCTAGTTTCTAACAGTAGTGTTGTATTTGGTAATCATAGTCTTTACTAAAGCAGTTAAGTTTATTTGCAGGATTTAGGGTGGATCCCAATCTAGCATGACTAGTTTCCTTACAAGTAGAAGTATGAAGGCTAGATATAGTAGCACATACTTGTAATCCTTGCATTTGGGAAGCTACATAGGTAAATTTCTGGTTCAAGACCAGTATGTGCTACAAAGTGAGACTCTGTCTAAAAACCATCATTTAAAACCTCAGACAGACAAGGGAGAGACACCTGGAGCAGACTTCTCCTCCCATCCTTCAGAAGAAACAAACCCCAAATGATTTGATCTTGGACTTTAGAACTATGAAGAGTAGGTCTGGCTGCCATTTGACCTCCTCACTATGACACTTTGCATCAGCAGTCTCAATAACTGAATGCAGCATTTATTCTTCATACTTTCCTGCTAGAAATGGCTTGTATCTGTGTGATTTAATTGTGAAATACATTTCTGTACAGTAAATAAAGATTACAATATGCTTAATTTCTGTCCCCAAACTCAACATGACATCACACACATACAAACATCACTGAACACATTTTAAAATTAGGCTACCATGAGGAGATTCCTTTTCACTGTGAGCTGTCTTGTCTGGGTTCTGAACCAGAGTTTTATACCTATATTGGTTATACATGGTAAGATCTTCCATCATCATATGTATAAGGATTTTTTTATTTCAATGGTGGTTTAATTAATTCATAATTTTAGCAGCTATACTATAGTCATTGGCCAATTTGAAAATACTCCTAAATTAAGTGGATAAGTAATAATGGAGACCAGTCTGTGCAGGTGAGAGTGCTAACTGCAGAAGTGACACAGCTTCTGGGACAGGCCCTGTTTTGGGCTGCAGACATCTGGGCACCTTCCCCGCCAGAGGAAAGGTGTCTGCCCTGGAGGGCTTTGACAGCCAGAGAAGGTGAGAGGAGCCATCTTGTGTCTTGGGTCCCTTGGAGACCAGTCTGTTCAGGTGAGCACACAGACTGCAGAGGCAACCCATCTTCTGGGACAGGCCTTGTTTCCGGCCTTCATCTTCAACCAGGAGGCAGGTCTGAAGGCCAGACCTCTGTGCACCTTCCCTGCAAGAGGAGAGCTTGCTTGAAGAAAGTATTCTGACCACTGAGACTCAGAAGATAGCTGGACTCCCAGGACATCTGACAGAGGCTAAGAGAATTACAGGAGGAACAGGCTCCAGCCAGAGACAACTATAACAATTAACACCAGAGATTACCAAATGACGAAAGGCAAACATGAGAGTCTTACCAACAGAAACCAAGACCGCTCACCATCATCAGAACCCAGCACTCCTTCCTCAGCCAGTCCTGGTTACCCCAACACACCCGAAAAGCAAGATTCAGATTCAAAATCATATCTCATGATGCTGGTAGTGGACCTTAAGAAGGGCATTAATAACTCACTTAAAGAAATAAAGGAGAACACTGCTAAACAGGTAGAAGCCCTTAAAGAATCACAGGAAAACACTGCTAAACAGGTAGAAGTCCTTAAAGAGGAAACGCAAAAAATCCCTTAAAGAATTATAAGAGGGCTGGTGAGATGGCTCAGCGGGTAAGAGCACCCGACTGCTCTTCTGAAGGTGATAAGTTCAAATCCCAGCATCCACATGGTGGCTCACAACCATCCGTAACGAGATCTGGCACCCTCTTCTGGAGTGTCTGAAGATAGCTACAGTGTACTTGCATATAATAAATAAAATAAATCTTTAAAAAAATTATAGGAAAACACAACCAAACAGGTGATGGAATTGAACAAAAACATCCAAGAACTAAAAAGGGAAGTAGAAACAATAGAGAAAACCCAAAGTGAGACAACTCTGGAGATCGAAACCCTAGGAAAGAAAACAGGAACCATAGATGTGAGAGCATCAGCAACAGAATACAAGAGATGGAAGAGAGAATCTCAGGTGCAGAAGATTCCATAGAGAAGATGGGCACAACAGTCAAAGAAAATGAAAAAAGCAAAAATATTCTATATCAAAACATCCAGGAAATCCAGGATACAATGAGAAGACCAAACCTACAGATAATAGGGGTAGATGAAAATGAAGATTTTCAACTTAAAGTACCAGCAAATATCTTCAATAAAATTATAGAAGAAAACTTCCCTAACCTAAAGAAAGAGATGCCCATGAACATAAAAAAAGCCTACAGAACTCCAAATAGAATGGACCACAAAAGAAATTCCTCCCGACACATATTAATCGGAACAACAAATGCACTAAATAAAGACAGAATATTAAAAGCAGTAAGGGAAAAAGGTCAAGTAACATATAAACGCAGGCCTATTAGAATTACACCAGACTTCTCACCAGAGAATATGAAAGCTGCAAGATCCTGGACAGATGTGATAAAGAGCCTAAGAGAACATCAATGCCAGCCCAGGCTGCTATACCCAGCAAAACTCTCAGTTACTATAGATGGAGAAACCAAAGTATTCCATGACAAAACCAAATTCAAACAATATCTTTCCATGAATCCAGCTTTTCAAAGGATAATAATGGGAAAACACCAACACAAGGACAGAAACTACACCCTAGAAAAAGCAAGAAAGTAATCCTTCAACAAACCAAAAAGAAGATAGCTGCAAGAACAGAATCCCAACTTTAACAACAAAAATAACAGGAAGCAACAATTAATTTTCTTTAATTTCTCTTAACATCAATGGATTCAATTCCCCAATAAAAAGACATAGACTAAAGACTGGCTACACAAACAGGACCCAACATTTTGCTGCTTACAGGAAACCCACCTCAGGGAAAAAGATAGACACTACTCAGAATGAAAGGCTGGAAAACAATTTTTCAAGCAAAATGTCCAAAGAAATAAGCTGGAGTAGCCATTCTAATATGGAATAAAATTGACTTTCAACCTCAAATTATCCAAAAAGACAAGGAGGAGCATTTCATACTCATCAAAGGTAAAATCTTCCAAGATGAATTCTCAATTCTGAATATCTATGCTCCAAAATGCAAGAGCAGCCACATTTGTTAAAGAAACTTTAGTAAAGCTCAAAGCACACATTGCACCTCACACAATAATAGTGGGAGACTTCCAACACCCCACTCTCACCTTTGGACAGATCCTGGAAACAGAAACTAAATAGAGACACATGGACACTAACAGAAGTTATTAAACAAATGGATTTAATAGATATCTACAGAACATTTTATCCTAAAACAAAAGGGTATACCTTCTTCTCAGCACCACATGGTAACTCCTCCAAAATTGACCATATAATCGGTCACAAAAGAGGCCTCAACAGATACAAAGTATTGAAATTATCCCATGCATCCTATCAGATCACCATGGACTAAGGCTGATCTTCAATAACAGCATAAATAATAGAAAGCCAGCATTCACATGGAACCTGAACAACACTCTACTCAATGATTCCTTGGTCAAGGAAGAAATAAAAAAAGAAATTAAAGACTTTTTAGAGTTTAATGAAAATGAAGCCACAACATACCCAAACTTGAACACAATTAAGGCAGTCCTAAGTGGAAGGTTCATAGCCCTGGGTGCCTCCTAAAAGAAACTAGAGAGATCATACAGTAGCAGTCTGACAGCACACCTAGAAGCTCTAGAACTAAAGGAAGCAAATTCACCCAAGAGGAGTAGACGGCAGGAAATAATCAAACTCAGGGCCGAAATTAAGCAAGTGGAAATAAAAAGAACTATTCAAAGAATCAACCAAACCAGGAGCTAGTTCTTTGAGAAAATCAACAAGATAGATAAATCCTTAGCCAGACTAACTACAGAGCACAGGGGCAGTATTCTAATTAACAAAATCAGAAATGAAAAAGGAGACATAACAACAGAATCTGAGGAAATCCAAAACATCATCAGATCTTACTACAAAAGATTATACTCAACAAAACTGGAAAACCTGGATGAATTGGACAACTTCCTAGGCAGATATCAGGTACCAAAGTTAAATCAGGATCAGATTAATGATATAAACAGTTCCATTTCCTCTAAAGAAATTGAAGCAGTCATCAATAGTCTCCCAACCAAAAAAAGGCCCAGGACCAGATGGGTTTAGTGCAGAATTCTGTCAGATCTTCAAAAAAGACCTAATTCCAACTCTCCTCAAACTATTCCACAAAATAGAAACAGAAGGTACTCTATCCAATTCATTATTTGAAGCCATGATTACTCTGATACCTAAACCACACAAAGATCCAACAAAGAAAGAGAATTTCAGACCAATTTCTCTTACGAATATCAATGCAAAAATACTCAATAAAATCCTCACAAACTGAATCCAAGAACACATCAAAATGATCATCCATCATGACCAAGTAGGCTTCATCACAGGGATGCAGGGATGGTTTAATATACGGAAATCCATCAACGTAATTCGCTATATAAACATACTCAAAGACAAAAGCACATGATCATCTCATTATATGCTGAGAAAACATTTGACAAAATCTAACACCCATTCATGATAAAAGTCTTGGAAAGATCGGGACTTCAAGGTCCATATCAAAACATAATAAAAGCAATATACAGCAAACCAGTAGCCAACATCAAACTAAATGGGGAGAAACTGAAAGCAATCCCACTAAGATCAGAGACTAGACAAAGCTGCCCACTTTCTCCCTACCTATTCAATATTGTACTTGAAGTTCTAGCCAGAGCAATTTGACAACAAAAGGAGATCAAGGGGATACAAATTGGAAAGGAAGAAGTAAAATATCACTATTTGCAGATGATACGATAGTATATATAACTGACCCTAGAAAGTCCACCAGAGAACTCTTAAACCTGATAAACAGCTTCAGTGCAGTAGCTGGATATAAAATTAACTCAAACAAATCAATGGCCTTTCTCTACACAAACGATAAAAGGGCTGAGAAAGAAATTAGGAAAACAACACCCTTTAAAATAGTCACAAATAATATAAAATACCTTGGTATGAATCTAACTAAGGAAGTGAAAGATCTGTATGACAAGTACTGCAAGTCTCTGAAGAAAGAAATTGAAGATCTCAGAAGATGGAAAGATCTCCCATGCTCATGGATTGGCAGGGTTAATATAGTCAAAATGGCTATCCTGCTGAAAGCAATCTACAGATTCAATGCAATCCCCATCAAAATTCCAACTCAGTTCTTCACTGAATTAGAAAGAGCAATTTGCAAATTCATCTGGAATAATAAAAAAAAACCTAGAATAGAAAACACTATTCTCAACAATAAAAGAACCTCTGGTGGGATCATCATGCCTGATCTCAAGTTGTACTACAGAGCAATTGTGATTTTAAAAACAAAAACAAAAAACTGCATGGTACTGGTACAGAGACAGACAGGTAGATCAATGGAATAGAATTGAAGACCCAGAAATGAACCCACACACCTATGGTCACTTGATCTTTGACAAGGGAGCTAAACCATCCAGTGGAAAAAATGCATTTTCAACAAATAGTGCTGTGTGCTCCCTTGCAAGATCAGCCAAGTTGCTAGATTAAAAATACTCTACACAGAAAGTTCTTGAAAGTTAGAAGATTCACAAAGCCCCTCCCCAGTGTTAGATAAGCAATAACAATTACTGAGAAAAGGAGTCTCTCCAACTGGCTGAGCTGTCTGCACAGCTGTCTGAAAGTCATTCAGGAGTCTCCTAGGATGTGGCTTTTGTGAGTCATAACTATGCTGGAGTGGGCTTTCTGATACAGCTGCATATGAGTCACCCATGGTCTTGTAATAAACCCCACCTGTGTTCTATATGCAACTCCCACAAACTCATCAGTTCACTGTGTTGGGCTTCCGTGGAATTGTCTCTTTATTCTATCATGCTAACCAATGAGATGCTCATGTTTCTACAGGGAAAGCCAACATGATTTTGTTTGCTAATATTTTTCAGGTTTATCTTGAAGCTAAGTACCCATCTTCTCAGAGTAAAGAGTGGGGAATCACTCAGAAGTCACAAGCCAGATCTTTTTGTTAATGGCCACATTAACTATTCGTATGCCTATCATCTAGCTGTGATAGAAACCTAAAATAATGGCATTTGTCACTCCTTATCATCTTTCTAGCTTCCTTCTCAGGGGTAAACAGGGAATGGACTTTGACCTATAACAAGACCTTGTCTTTCATGCATTTATGCATTCAACTTGGTCTTTTGAATTCACATGAGATGCACTTTTCATGGGCAAAAGCACACACAAAAAAATTGAACAACACTTAAAAGAGTAAGCTGCTAAGATGTTCAGAATAACAAAATTTAAAACTGTGAACAAAAGATATTAAAGCAAGTTAAATTCACTTCTAATATAACAGGAGATTATAATAGAGCTGTATGAACATTTTTTCAGGTGCTTCTCAGCCCTTCGGTATTCCTCACTTGAGAATTCATTATTTAGCTCTGTACCCCATTTTTTAATGTGGTTATTTGAATTTCTGGAGTACAACTTCTTGAGCTCTTTGTATATATTGGATATTAGTCCTCTATCGGATTTAGGATTGGTAAAAATCCTTTCCCAATCTGTTGGTGGACTTTTTATCTTATTGACAATGTCTTTTGCCTTACAGAAGCTTTGCAATTTCATGAGGTCCAATTTGTCAATTCTTGATCTTAGAGCACAAGCCATTGCTGTTCTATTCATGCATTTTCCCCCAGTGCCCATATATTCGAGGCTTTCCCCCACTTTCTCCTCTATAAATTTCAGTGTCTCTGGTTTTATGTGGAGTTCTTTGATCCACTTAGACTTGATCTTTGTACAAGGAGATAAGAATGGGTCAATTCGCCTTCTTCTACATGATAACCACCAGTTGTGCCAGCACCATTTGTTGAATTTGCTATCTTTTATCCACTGAATAGTTTAGCTCTCTTGTCAAAGATCAAGAGACCATAGGTGGGTGGATTCATTTCTGGGTCTTCAATTCTATTCCATTGATCTACCTGTCTGTCCCTGTACCAGTACCATGCAGTTTTTTTTTTTTTTTTTAAATCACAATTGCTCTGTAGTACAACTTGAGATCAGGCATGATGATCCCACCAGAGGTTCTTTTATTGTTGAGAATAGTGTTTTCTATTCTAGGTTTTTTATTATTCCAGATGAATTTGCAAATTGCCCTTTCTAATTCAGTGAAGAATTGAGTTGGAATTTTGATGGGGATTGCATTGAATCTGTAGATTGCTTTCAGCAGGATAGCCATTTTGACTATATTAACCCTGCCAATCCATGAACATGAGAGATCTTTCCATCTTCTAAGATCTTCTTCAATTTCTTTCTTCAGAGACTTGAAGTTCTTGTCATACAGATCAGAATCAGAGAAAGATTTGACAGAATGAGTCATGATAGGATATATCCAACTCTCATGAGAACAGACAGGAAAAGGATGGCACTTAAGAGAACAGCACAGGGAGAGAGAAACTTAGTGTGTGTGTGTGTGTGTGTGTGTGTGTGTGTGACAGTTTTACTGGGACAATTATTTTTCAACTTTTATTAGATATTTTCTTCATTTACATTTCAAGTGTTATCCAGAAAGTTCCCTATATCTTCCCCCCTCCCGGCCCTGCTCCCCTACCCACCTGCTCCCACCCCTTGGCCCCGGCATTCCCCTGTATTGGGGCATATAAAGTCTACATAACCAAGGGGCCTCTCTTCCCACTGATGGCCAACTAGGCCATCCTCTTCTATATATGCAGCTAGAGACGCGAGCCCAGGGGGTACTAGTTAGTTCATGGTTATTCTTCCACCTATAGGGTTGAAGACCCCTTCAGCTCCTTGGGTACTTTCTCTAGCTCCTTCTTCCTTGGGAACCCTGTGTTCCATCTAATAGCTNCCTGATGATTAAGGATGTTGAGCATTTTTTCAAGTGCTTCTCAGCCATTCGGTATTCCTCGGTTGAGAATTCTTTGTTTAACTCTGTGCCCCACTTTTTAATGGGGATATTTGATTTTCTGGTGTCCACCTTCTTGAGTTCTTTATATATATTGGATATCAGTCCCCTATCTGATTTAGGATTGGTAAAGATCCTTTCTTACTGGGACAATTTTACAGAGAAAAGTTACAGGTGAAGAAAGACTATCCCGAGAATGAGAAGGACCTAGAATTTTAGAAAAAATTGCCAGAGTTAGTTTCAGGCCAAGTAGAGCAATTCAGTGAGAAGAATAGAGAAGCCGGATTGAATCTAACTGAGAGAATTAGAGAATCTAGCTTGGAGGAGAGTTTGAGCAAGAGAAGCTGAGTTTAACCAGCCATCCAGAATTCAGAAAGAGCTAAATAGGGTGCGCTTATGCATCAATAAACTTCAGAGTTGACAATTATATCTGGAGAGTAAAAGGTATACTTACATTCCTGAGACTTGCTTACATCCTGAGCCTTGTAAGTTTTCTTTACTTCCTGAGTATTAAGGAGCCTCTCTCTAGAATGAAATGTTATGGTTCAGAAGAAATTGCCACAAAATGAAGATCCACCCCACCCCACCCCCCAAAAAAAGGGGAGAAAATGATTTAATGACTTGAAAAGTTCTTGAACCTGGAAAATGAGGGACAACCTATCTGGCCAGCAGTTGAAACCCTGACATACTTCTTTGCTGTAATAAACGGTTTCCTAATGTAATTGAGAGAAGGTTGGCTTCCTTTCTGCCTTCTTGCCTAGGCTCAGAGAACCTTAAGGTTCTCTGTCCAGTTGAGCCAACTTACTCATTTGGCAGACTTTTCACTCAAAGGTGAAACTTAGTATAAAGTGTGTTAGTGGTGTAAACATAAATAAATAAATAAATAAATAAATAAATAAGTAAGTTAAATTTAAAAAGAAGATAAAACCCAGTAGAAAATCAGAACTTGATCACTGTAGTGGTCACTGTACCAGTTATACTTAAAAATTCATGGGTCATCAGAGATTGGTTATAAATCAGGTGAAAGATCATGGGGCAACTAAAGGGACCATAAATACAAGGTTATAAAGAATAGTAATACAGGCAACAAATAGAAACTTAACTAAAGAAACATCTTAAAAAATCTTTTTAGAGAGCTAAGATGCTGTTATTATTAAGAAAGAAGAAAAGAGGAAAAGGGTGAATGAACGTAAGGAAGAGGGTAGAAGAGAAAGAGGGAGGAACAGCTAGGAAGGGGAAAACTTAAAGATCAGAGTAGTCCTAGAATTTGAGTGGCAAGATAAAAACCAATCTAATGGTCAGGGATGGAGAGCAGGATGAATGTTGCTGAAGGCAAAAGTACAAGTCTGGGCAACAGACCAAATGCAGAGTTGTGGTAAAGGAAAGAATGAAGAATTAGAGCCCAATTATTTTTATATATTCAGTACTATCTGTTGAGAGTCCCCCCAAAACAGAATATAGAACAAATGAGAAGATAAAGTTCCCTGGGGCCAAAGGCTTTATTTAGTTTTTAGGCTAAAAAAGAGCTCTTATCTAGCCATTTCCTTTTTGAATTTCAGTCAGGAAGGATTAAAAGAAAATTGTGAAAGATTCCAGAAGGGAAAAGCCATTCAGTGAGCAAAGAGAGGAGAGGAAAGAATAAGATCCAAGTTGGACTTAGACACAGAGTTGACAACACAGATGCTTAAAGAAGCCCTTTCTTTCCATGATGATCTGGAGGACTGTCTTCTTCTACCTGTCACTCAGTGTTCTAGTTCATTCTCTGATTTACGTCTCTAGAATTGCACTTGCCACCTGGGAGGCTTTTGAAGAATGCAGAGTCATGGGCTCTGTTCTAGGCAACCTATGCATTTTAGAGTCAGGCTGGGCCTGCAGTGAGTACTGGGGAGGCCCTTCGGCTTGCGAATGAAACCTTGGCTTGGTCTGGCTTGGTTTATGGACAGCCATGACTCAGCTCTATTAGCTGTTTGTCCATGTGGGGCCATACACACTCCATGGAGCTGAACTCCAGACTCAGCCTTAATCCTGTAGACCACAAGTCTGACTCAGGGTGCTCTCTGAGGCACAGTGAGCTTGAGAGGCCAGAATTCTGGCCACAATAACCACATTCATGATTGGGCTTGAATTTAGACTAAACATGTCTTAGGTGACAGACTATCCAGGGATGTGAAAAAAAATTGTTTAAATAAATAAATATGACCCTGTTAGTGTTGTTACCTTTCATGTATGAATCATTGTTCAGTGGCATATATCTTACAAATAGAATGAAGAGCTTGGTTGAGTTGTGCAGTTTAACTGGAGCTGTTCCATTTCCTAGATCCAGATAGAGATTTCTTTAATGATATCTTATAGACTTGTTTAATTTACGAAGAGAGTGTCTAATACTGCCAGCACCCTCAGAAGTCAACTGTGGTCAAGGAGCAGTCTCTGAAATATTGCAGCTGATACAGCTTTGACAAGGAGGCTCAGTTGCACACAGGAAGTCAGACATCCAGACTCTTGATGGATACATGGTCCTAGGGTTCTCATGCATGCTATGGGTGATGGGATCTTCATGCTGCTTCTATACTTAGAGAAGGCAGGCTCTGCTCAAGAGTCACCTAGAGAAGCTGTCCCTGCAGCTGAATGTTTCAGTAGACCACACAAAACTATTTGTAACTTTCTTTTTTAGCTTCTTTGGTTTAATATAAAAGAGAAATGTGTGGGGGTGAGAGTGGTGTAAACTGCACACATTAATCAGAGGGTAGGTGATTAGATCTGCACTAGGTTTTGTTTCTGTTTTTGAACCAGTATCAGGTTTTTGATGGCTTTCTCTGTTCTTCCCTGCTGAGTTTTTTCTCTCTACACTTTTATAGGAAATAGATCTTCTGAAAGCTTTGGGTATCTCTGCCATGGCTTTTCTACCCTTGCCGACGCTTTACTCCAATGTGCTCTGCCATGCCCTTCCTGTGAACTCTTCCTAAAATTTCTTCAGTTTCTCTTGAATCTTAATGGCAAAGGACAAAGCAAAGAAATGCAAACTTAATAATATTATCTAACTAGGAACCATCAGCTGTGTGGTTATCCTGAGCCCTCAACCCCAAGCTGTAGAGTGTGTGTTATAATAGCCAATAAAGCTTCCCTTTAACAGCAGTCATTCATTGTCTTTGATACATCAAATGGTTTAATATTCTTTGTGTTTCTTTTTCTAATCAGAAAAGAGGGTGTAGTGGTTAATTGGTTAAACTGCTTTGGCTCCTAGTGGGTTGTATGTATGCACCCACCTAAGAGCTCTCTGGATTTGTAAATGAAACACACACACACACACACACACACACACACACACACACACACACTCACACACGTACACGCACACTCACGCACATGCACATGTCAGCTTAATTTTGATATGCCTTGACTTGCTCAATTGTTGGATATTTTTAAAATTCCCAGTGGCCAGCAAACACTCCCCTTTGATATTCTCCTGGTTTAGCACCTCCTACATCCATACTTTATCTTTGCCTCTGTGGGTCTTTCTGGGTGGCCACCTATCTTTGCTAGCCAAGACGCTTCTGTACAGCCCTTCTGGGGCCACTTTCCTTCTTGTACCTAAATTCCGGTCATGATTCCCTTCAGTTCCTTCCCAGCACGGTCCATCCTACCCCTTTTCCTGGTGGACTCTTTCTTCTTCCTCCCTGTGTTCTTCCCCTAGGGACCTAGAAGTCCTACCTCTTTCATCCTGCCCAGCCATTGGATCTTAGCTCTTTATTGATCAATCAAAAACCAACTGGAGACAGGGAACTTCACTGTTTGGACATACAGATTCCTGATATTCAGGGCTGAATTAAGACAAAGTATTAGAACCAATTCTCAACAAGAGGGAAAAAATAAAGTCAGCTTGGAGGCAATCTCTATGTGTCAACTAAGTATGGATTGGAGTTTCTGAAAAAGCCCAGTCCTTCCTTGGGTAGTAAGTCAGAAGTTTATTCTTATTATATTGTCTGGTGCTTCTTGTAAATGGTAAAATCTGATTAAAGGAATCAAAGGATGCACTTTAAATGCTGGCTATAATTTTTACTTAGAATCATAACAGGTATAATTTCTACTTTCCTTCAAAATTAAGAATGTTTGCTCAGCTGGAGGAAATAAAAACAAACAATAACCTAACATTTATGAGAACTCTATGTAGCTAAATAGATCCTAGCAATCAGTTCCCAGTGATTGCCCAGGGGAGAAGAGACCCCAGAAATTCTGTCTTAAACTTGTATAATTGTGACATTTATTTGAAACATGTTAGGTCAGAATAACATATACTCCTTTCCTTTAAACTATACATATAGTGGAACCATCGCATGTTGTAGAACCAGCATGCAGATTGTATCAGAGGGAAAGACGACATTTAGTTGGCCTTGGTTTAGAGAATGATTTTTATAAATTGAAATGTGGCAAGGGAGGTCTATTCTTTTGTGATAAATGTCAATGTATTTATTGGTCTGTCATCATGGAATAGGTTTCTCATTATATATTTGTTCTAAGATTTCTGACATTTTATTGTGGTTAAATGAAAGCTGGTAGAAAGAGTTTGGCTACATCTTAGCGGTAATAAAACAGTCACTTTGACTCACTCTGATGAGTGCTGTCATTTGGGGCACTGTGTTTGGGAAGTGTCTCAAATGGGTGACACTGTTTAAGGGCAACTCACTTTCTGCATCAGCATCTGTGAGAACTGTCTCTGATAGATCTAATAGGAGGAAAGAAAATAATACTTTGACATTGTGCTGGCTAGTTTTAGGTCTACTTGACACAAGCTAACGTTTCCTGAAAGGAGGAATCTCAGTTGAGAAAATGCCTCAGTAACTGTGGGCTGTAGGCAAGTGCTCAGTGGATTTTCTTAATTAGTGATGGAGGGCTCAGCCCATTGTGGGTGGGGCCATCCCTGGGCTGGTAGGCCTGGGCTTTATAGGAAAGCAGGCTGAGCAAACAATGAGGAACAAGCCAATTAGCAGCACCCTTGACTTCTTAAGGAGTGGGGACCTTGGTGCAGGTGAAAGAACAGGCACAGGAAATTGATGTTTTCAGCTAAGAACTAGGAAAAACCACTCGCCACATGGGGAATAGAAATCAGCTAGTGATGAACATAAAGCCAGAGTTTCTATTTCTACATGGAAGCAGAAGGTCATGGCTTTCTTGAATGCACCCAAGCTCTGGCTTTTTTCCACAAAGAGAAGAAATCTCATGAAGGTTTTGTAGAAGAGAAATAACATAATCACAGGAGTTATAAAAATAACTGAATTTAGACAAACGACTTAGGGTTGGTTTAGTGGGAGAAGGTGCAATTCTGAAGCTGGGGAGTGTCTGTGAGGAAAGAAAGGTTTAAATATGGAGGATAGCATGAGGTACAGTTGGCAGCATGTCGAAACTGACTAGATACAGCTCTGTCATTGTCCTTAGCTGATCAGAGTGCTACCACTTACCCAAGGGACCCTTTGAAATTCCCGACATGAGACAAAGCTTCTAAAATCTTCTCTCTTCACTTCACTTTTTTGCTCCTTCCATACAAGCAGGGTACACTAAGCTGCACGTTGCCTCCACTCTCCACACTCTGGCACACCCATGATTTTAAATCTTGTACTTCCTGTGACCCGAGTCCTCTTTCATCATCTATTGTTTCTGAAGGCCTGCTCAAACAGGACCTCATGTGTGGATGTTTTCTTATGACAATTTCTCTTGCCCTAAAAATTTCCTATATTGCTGTCTGGACTTGGTTGCTGTTCCTAACTCCTAGACACCCCCCCCCCATCGTTTTATAAAAGTAGATTCATGACACTACATAAAAACTTTATGAAATGGTCACATTAAAAACTTGAGACAATACCAAATGTTGATGACTCCTGACAGCCCTGGTCACTTGGGTACTATCGGGACTACTATGAAATGCACAGACAACCTGGAAATGTTGGGTCATTTCAACTACTATGTAACTAAGCAGTAATTTTTTCTGTCATTTATCCTAAGTCAGCAAAAGTATATGCTCATAGGAAAATGCATGCATGCTGGCACAGTGGTAGTAGTACATGCAGAAATCCCAATCTTCAAAAGGTAGAGGTGGGAGATGAATATATACTATGGGATCATAATGGGCAACACAAATGGATGAGCTATTGATACATACAGTATTTTGATAAATTTCTAAAGTGTTAATATGGTTCGTATTGCTAATCTCTGGAAAATTTATTACCTCATACACCAACATTTTTGAAAAGACAAACTTTTAGAAATAGGAACAGTGGTTGCCAGGGATTAGGGTAGGTAGAGTTATAACAAGGGATGTACATTTTCCTAATGGTGATTGAACCATTAAATATCTTGGCATTGGTGGTGGATACACGAACCCACAGTGCCATAAAACAGTTTAGAACTAAACATCCCAAAATGACTACAGATAGAGCTGGGAACCCTGAACAAGGTAGACTTACTATAATGACAATACCCTAGTGGTGATACAATTTAGTTTAACAAAGTATCACCATGGTCAAGTGTGTAAGATCTCCTGTCTTATGTTATACTATTGCACATATATCCACAATGATGTATAAAAAGAGCCTAATTCCTATGGAGTTAAAACTGGTCCAAATGAACATAAAGTATTGCACCATAACTCTCAGAATTGTAACCGGCAAACAATAGGTCTTCAGTGCATTATAGGTGCATGACTTTGTTGGGAATAGAGGAAGATGAAGTCAAAGATGGCTCACCTTTCAATTCTGAAGTGCCATGGAGATGAGAATACCCTTGACTAAAACAAAGGGCACAGGTGTGAGGCATGCATCCGAGGGAGAGCCCTCAGCCCTCCTCTTTGCAGCCTTCTTATTGCTTCTTGATCTTGAAGGGCCTCTGGCCACCTTGAATGCGGCAAGCATAGCTCTGGCAGGTCTTGCCCTTCTTTCCCTCCCCTCTGCTTTGCTAAAATACATTAAATTACATTCCCAAAGCCCAGCCAAGGTCTATAGTCTTATTTGGCCACTTCCTCTTTCTGAGGCTGACTTGACTACCAAGGTTCAGCTATCAAAACCCCACTTTTGGCTAATCTAACTAACTTGCCCAATTAAAATTAAATACCCCATTTCAAGACAGTGTTGCCCCTTTAGCTTTGTAAGCTACCATTTGCCTATGAGCCACATAATATTATCCTTTGATAATAATGATCTCAGGTCAACAATCTGACAGCTTCTAAACATTCTCATTACAGCCAATTCTTTGTTTTTATCACCTGCTTTTCCAAAGGATTATTTTCTATGACCAAGGAAATGTCACCTATGGCTGAACTGTGTTTTACTTATCTTTGGTTTCTGCAATTGCCTCCTAGGTTAGGCAACATGATAGGTGCCCATGTTATAGATTCTAACCAAATGAATCAAAAAACATTTTTAAAATTTATTTTATTTATTTACATTCCAGTCATGGCCCCTCTCAGTCTCCCTTCCACAGTTCCTCATCCCTTTCCTCCTCCCCCTTGCCTTTGAGAGGGTGCTCTCCTCCTCCTGCCCCGAACTCCCCCTTCCCTGGGGTCTCAAGCATCTCAAGGTTTAAGCACATCTTCTCCCACTGACGCCAGACCAGGTAGACCTCTGCTACACATGTGCCAAGGACCTTGGACCAGCCCATGTATGCTCCTAGTTGGGGATTTAGCTCAGTGGTGGAGTACTCACCTAGTCTAGCCAGCCCAAGCCCCTAGGTTTTGTTTGGTCCTCAGCTCCTGAAAACAAAACGAAACAAAACAAAACAAACAAACAAGGTAACTGAATTAAAAAAATTTAAATCTTTTAATTTTGTTCCATGTTCTCATGTCAGAGCTTTTAAGGAAAAGAACAGAGTAAGCCTTCCAGACAATGAGGATACAGCAGGCCAGTCCTGCTTTTTCTTCAAGAAACTCAAATTTATTTGGCCTCTCTCACAGAATTTGATTTGCTTTCTTACCCACTCCTGCAGTTCTCCCTGGGTTTGCTTTAGCTCCACACATCTAAAATTTTGTCACCAGTAGGATGTACCATTTCTGCATGGGTCTCATGAATTTTAACATATCTGCTTTATGAATTCCTGGCTTCTGCATATTATTTATATGCTATCTAGTTTTTCTGAGATCTCACACCCTGGGACTGCCTCTGTCACACTGTGGGCTCTAGACAAAAGTTGGTTGATTTGCCGTTATTGGTAGAGATTCATTTGTGAGGGAAGAAAGCAAGCTGTGCTCTGTCTGGCCTCATGTTCTCAGAGGTGAGTGGAAACAGTTCTGGTTTTGTCAACTGAAGGGAGGCCAATGGAATTAGTTCCTCTTCTGTCAAAGCCATTTCTTTCAAGCCAAACTAACTTGCCAGATACTGTTCTTAAAATGTTTTCTCAGGAAGAACCTCATGTGGTTGGGTTCCTGGCAGGAAAGTCCACAGAGCCTGTCAGCATAGTGTGTATGTGTGTGTGTGTTTCAATGAGAAAGAGAGAGAGAGAGAAGAGAGAGAGAGAGAATATGTTATGTGTGTATGTTGTGATATGTGTGTGCTTGTGTTGTGTATGTATGTGGTGTTTATGTTGTGTGTGTGTGTGGATGGTATGTATTGTGTGTATTTGTTGTATGTGTGTGTGGTATGTGATATGTGTGAGGTGTGTGGTGATAATGTGTGTACATTGTGGTGTGTGTAGTTTGCATGTTGTGGTATATGTTGTGTGTGTATATGTGTATATGGTATGTGGTATGCATGTTGTGGTATGTGTTGTAGTATGTGTATGGAATGTGGTATGTATATGGTGTGTATGTGTTATGGTGTGTAGTATGTGGTGGTGGTGGTGGTGGTGGGTGTGTGTGTGTAGCAGGTGTGTGCAGATATGTTTGTGACACCTGCATACATATGCAGAAAACAGAGACATGGGGTGTCCTGCTTTATAACTTTGTACCTTATTCTCTTGGGACAAGGGTCTTTTCACTGAAGCAGGAGCTATAAGGGCAATGAGCTGGCCCCAGTGATTTTTCTGCCTCTGTCCCCACAGTGTTGGGCTTACAGATGTGTGCAATGACACATGGCTCCTTATGTAGGTGGGTGTTTGAACTCAGGTCCTTGTGTGTGTGTGTGTGTGTAACAAGTACTCTTACACACTGGCCCATCTCCTAGCCCTGCAAAGGTCATTTTAAAGGGTTCTACGTACTGAGCAGGGATTCTGTTTTCCTCACCCTGTGACTCACTGGACAGCAAGCATGCACTCGGCATTTAAGCATTCGTTGGATTCAAGACCAAATGGTGCTTTCTGCTTATGATTTTTTTTTTTTTTTTTTTTTGGTTTTTCGAGACAGGGTCTCTCTGTATATCCCTGGCTGTCCTGGAACTCACTTTGTAGACCAGGCTGGCCTAGAACTCAGAAATCCTCCTGCCTCTGCCTCCTGAGTGCTGGGATTAAAGGCATGTGCCACCATGCCTGGTATGATTCTTTAATGAAAGTGGCATACTTCATTTTACTAATAATAACAGTAAATGCTTTCTCAGTGATTTAAGGTGAGGTTTTTTTTTTCTACTATTGTAGCAGATTTGACAATTGTTATGGTTTAGCACTCCTGGGTTATATTTAACTCAAGATCTCTCTTTAAAACAAATAGATATCCAGTGTTTTCTAAACAGGGAATTGACCCATCAAGAGATGGTGGGAGGCTCTCGGGAAGTCACAGAACCTGCATTTCCAGTGTTCCAACAGTTGCTTGGAGAAGAGGCAAGAACTATGGTCCTAGCATCTCCCATCTATTGCTTCCCCTTGGGCACTTTCTTCTTTTGGATTTGATGGGATACTGAGGGGATCCAAAGCTAACTTGGAATCTGTAAGATAAAGCATGACTTATTATTATTATTATTATTATTATTATTATTATTATTATTATTATTATTAATTTTGCAGACAATCTATATGAGTCATGGAAACCCAGAGGAATTCACAGGATGACAAGGTTTATGGAGTCCTGAGGTGACTCCCACGCTCATGCTAATTGAATTCCCTTGACAAAGCATCTTAAATGGTGCAGAGCTGTTACTGTTTGGAAATGAGTACAGGGAAAAGAATTTTCCCAGACTGTCTCACTGGAGACCAAAAGGTCACTGGGATTTCACAGTTGCTAGTCATGTGCTAGTCAGAGTTTGGATCGAGGCTCAGTCCAAGGGATGCAGACTCGGAAGAACTGGCTTTGCCTGGGTAACTTCATTATTCTTGTTAGCTGTAAGCCATGGGATTTAGTTTTAATATCGAATCGTCCAGACAAGTCTAAAAACCTCTGCAGACTTGATTTCTGCCTGTTTCAGCCTAGCATGGCAAGCTTTCATTTCCTTTGTCTTTTGTACATGACCTCCTCATGGGCAGACTAACTCAGCTTCACCCAAGTTCACAGGGTCCTTGTTGGTGTTGGTGTAGATACACTTTCTCAAGACATTTCCTGTCTACCTCTCAGTCATGACTCCCCTATCATTCTCACAAATGTAGTAGTATAGAGAATGCACTTTACTGCTTTGTTGAACACGAAACATCTATTTAGACACCTTGAAACAACACAGTCAGGTCTTACCCATTGAGACCACCATTGAACTAACTGTATTCCCAACATCTCTTTCTTTATTGTGTTTCACCCATTAAAGCCTCCTGGGTGAGCTCCCTGATTCACTGGGGATTCCAGCAGAATTCTTAGTCCTTCCACCTTTTGGTCTCACCATCTACCCTAATTATATCAGCATTTAATTTGTTTTAGATTTATTTTATCTTATCTGCATCAATGTCTTGCCTGCATGCAGATAGATGAACGACACACGTATTTAGTTTCCAGAGAGGTAAGAAGAGGGTGTTGGACCACCTAGAACTGAAGTTATGGAGGCTGTGAGCTACCATGTGGATTCAGAGATTTTAATCCAGGTCATCTGCATGAATAGAAAGTGCTCTTAATCTGTGAGCCGTCTCTCCAGCCCCTACGTCAGTGTTTATATAGGTGACCACAAGTGCAATGTTTTTCTTACTCAAAAGCCACCAGTCACTCCCTCTTCCCAGATGATAGATTCTATTTTGTTCATGTGGACGCGTTCTTAGCTCCAGGAAGTGACTGCAATTAGTCTACTAGGAGCTTTTATTTCTTGTCACCTATTGTGATCTTCCTGGGAGTTAAAATTATGTCCCATTAGGAATCGTCAAACATAACTGGGCTGAGATGGAGCACAGATACTGGAATTTTCTAATTTGCTGGTACAGCAGAAGTAAGTGATAGGAACAGTATTGAAATATCTCATTATAATTGTGTCTGGTCTTTTATATCTTTTAAAACATTTTTTTAAAAATTAGGGTCCCCAAGATTCGGGACATAAACATTTATGATATCATGGTCTCTTGATACATTGTTTCTCTTCTTAATATGTAATTGCCCTACTATCTCTTTTGATTAATTTTGGCTTAAAAAAGTATACTTGATCAGAGATGAGAATTCCTTTACCAGCTTGTTTGCAGCTTAGTGGTCTGACTTTGAACCACTGACCCTCAGTTTGTAGATTCTTAGCTACATGAATTTCTTGGAGACAGCAGACAGTCCACTAGTCAGAGTCTTTTAATTGGTAAAGTCAAGTCATTTGTATTCAAGCTTATAATTAAGAAGTGTTTGCTACTGTTTATGAATTTGTTGTTTGTTGTTTTTGTTGTTTGTTTAGCTGGTAGCCCCCCCCACTCTCTTTCTGATATTGCTGGGTGCTTGGTAGCTTGCTCTCTGAGACATAATCAATTCTTTCTTGCTTCTCCTGTGTCCATCTGTTCTTTCTTTGCCTGTGTTCTTTCCTCTGTAGGACCTTTCATATGTAAGAACTCCTTTTATATTTTAAAAAGAACTTTCTGCAATGTCGTCCTAGATGTGTCCTAGATGTTATGTATAGTTTACCTTGTGGTTTTCTTTAAATAGTTTTATTTTTCTGTTACATGATTTTCATAAATAAGCTTGCTAGGCATAACAATTAGAATAACAATTATTTACTTGTAAAGCTTAAAGATATGTCATTCATATTTTCTTGGCTTTTATGGTTCCTTATTACAGATCTGATATTATTCTGCATGTTTCTGTACAGTGTTTCCCCCTTAACAGCTTTTAGTCTTATTTCTTTTTATTGTTTTTTGGACATCCTGACTGTGATACATTGTGAGGCGGTTCTTTTCTGATCAAGTCTATTTGGGGTTGTAAAGTGTTCCTGTGTTTGGATGTCTATTTCTTTCTCTAGGTTTTGTAAGTTCTCAGTTATAATTTCATCTACAGATTGTCTAAGCCATTGATTTTATATAACTTCCTTCTGTCCCATGAATTCTTAGGGTGTGTGTGTGTGTGTGTGTGTGTGTGTGTGTGCGTGTGTGTATGCGCACGCACAACCTAGACTTCTTGAAGTTTTGGTCATGTTTGTTGATTTTTTTCTTTACATATGCCTGTATGTATGACCTTGTTTTCCTTTGCTGAGGTTAGTTCTCTGGTCTGGTCTTGGCTGTCTCCTCAATAGGCTTCATTTGCCTACTCCTTCATTCATTTCTAAAATTTCTGTTGGCTTCTTTTCCAGTGTCATTTTCTTTCTGAAGATTTCTTCCATATTTGTTTGTTTCCTGAATTCTTGATTCTTTCATCTACTTTAGTAACTTTCTATTTGTATAAATTAATTTCATAAGATTATTTTCCAGGTCTTTAATTAAAATTTCCATTTATTTAAATCCTCCTTTTGGCTCTTGAACCTTTACATTTCTAAAAGCTATATTTAATTTATTGATTTAGTGTGTATGTGAGTGAGTGAGTGAGTGAGTGAGTGAGTGAGTGAGTGTGTGCATATGTGTGTGTGTGTGTGAACAAATGCTACAGCAAAGTGTGTGGAAGTCAGAGAACTGGTTCAGTTACCACTTCCCACCATGGGGGTCGCTGGCATGGAACTCAGGTTAGCAGGCTTGGCAGCAAGTGCCTTTGCTTCCTGAGCCATCTTGCTTGCCTTGGCCTGCACTCAGAAAACAACAAAAAACTGTATCATTTGTATCCTGTATTGAGAAGCTGTGAACTTGAGGAGGGGGGTTTATCATGCTGAGGTACCGTCTCAATTGTGAGCACTCGAGTGTGTGTGTGTGTGTGTGTGTGTGTGTGTGTGTGTGTGTGTATTTTATTTCATGCATCTGTTTGGCTTTTGTTTGCTTGTTTTATTTGTCCTCATTGTGGGCTGTCTTCACTAAGAGTTATGTCTGGGGAAAAGCTGACTGCAGCAGCATCTATTGGTTTAGTAGGAGTTGCAGTGTTAGCGGCAGAAGACACTATGCTCCTGAGTTCCCTACAAAGGTTTTCAGACAGGAGTCTATGCTCTGGCTGGTGAAAGTGTCACAGCAGTGAGGGAGGAGAGGAGTATGGGGTAAGAAGAGACAGAGTAGGAGCGAGGAGGACTTGTGGAGCAGCGGAGAGACATTAGATTTGGGAGACATGGAAAGATATGGGAGCTTTTTCCAATAAAATTCTAATTACAGCATATCAATTGAACACTTAAAATACAACAGTGTATGCACTAAGAGAGAAAATCAAAACATTAAAAGAACAAGATTAAAATTCAAATAAAGTACATAAATATGCCTGAGCACAAACCTGAAATAGGTGTAATGCTCTCAGCTTCTGCCTGGAGGGCTGAGCCTGGTTTCCCTTAGTGCTGCCCTCAGGAGCCTTCATGGATCCTCTCAGCCCTTGGGTGCTTTCCCCTCCTCCCTGCGGCTGGGTGCCCTGGGCTGAGGCTTCCTTGGCTCGCCATCTCTTACCACCCTTCAGCTATCCTTACAGACTATGGCTTGCAGTCTGTCACTCAACCTGACTGCAGGGACATCTTCTCTAATGTGCCCACATACTTTCTGCGGTTCTGAAGGGCCCCTTGGTATCTATCCAGAGCACTAGTGTGAGTGAGTGTGTGAAGGCTCTCTGGGACTGTGCTTTGGGTCTCTGAGCCTTTCTGCTGGTTGAGGCTAGATGCTCCTGAGTCTGACTTCTGCTTGAGTCCAGTTGATTCCTGTGGTAACTCAATAAGGCTTTATGCTCCTCTGGACTCCTCTAGGTCAATGGGGAGAGGGTTGTGAATATTGGGGAAAATTTTCGAATTCCTCTGCTCTTCATCTGGTAATTGCCTATGCCTAATGCGACCTCCTGTTTGGATTTCAGAAGTGCCAAGCCAGGTGCTGGAGTCCTTTACAATACATCCCTCGGTGAGCACATGCCTGGTGCCATGCTAGGCCAGATGCTGCCTGAGGCTGCACACTCCCTGTTTTGNTACTTATGGCCCTTCCCCGTGATAAGTAAGGCTTTAGTTGGCACGAGCTTGTATCTGTCCATAGATGGATTCAGAAAAGCATTAGCTTATATCCTGAGTTTGTTATATCCTTTAATCCTCCAGAACCTCGCTCGCCTTATTTGCCAGATGAGGCTCAAGTAGGGCACACCCTAAGATTGCCAGAAGGTGCAAGTGAAGTCATGGGTTAAGCCCTTCCCACAGTGCTGGCTTGTCCCTAATACATGCTGGCTCTGACTCAGGCTGTCACTATCTTTAGACTTTTGTATTTGCTCTTGTGTATCTCACCCGGGATTGTCCATGAGCATCTCAAAGCACTGACCATATGCTCATCATTTCTGCTCATTAGGCAAATGTCTGCTGTGAAATAGAAACACATGAGATGTATTGTATGAAACTGGATGTTTGGGCTTGGGCTGATTTTATTTGCAGGGTATGCTGTGTGCTGTCTGGTTATTCAGGGAACCAAATAAAAGCTGAGCTCATCCTGCTGATTAAGTTTACTGACTCTCTTACGATTTCCTTGGACATTCTTCATAGTCTAGGATAACCTCATTGCCAGCATCTTCTGGTGGAAGGAATTACTTATCTGGGCAGTGCAATCATGCTATTTGTCGAAAGAAACCTGGGGGCAAATGGAATAGACCTCAGAGAAGTGCCCTGATCCATCTGGCAGACTCTCAGCAGGAGACTGCCGTGTCTTCTCAGACTGATCTTTATAAGACAGTAACCAGACTGGAAGGAAAGGAGTTGGAGTCATTGAGCTCTGTACATGAAGAGTCTCCTACTGAGAACACAGATGAAAGGACATCCTGGAAGGAAGACAGCAGCTACAGGATGCGGGATACTTTGTCTCTGCTTCCTGCATCTCCTCATCTCAGCGTGGCTTGGAGGATGTTTAACTCTGTTTACAAATACAAACACTTTCTGTGATGCATTCATTTATTCAGTACTTACTGACTGCTTATTATGATCTCATTCTGGCTACGTGCTAAATGACATACAATGCCAAGTGAGTCGGATGAGGTTCCTGGCCCCATGGAGGCAAAGTTTCAGTCATTAGGGCACGAGGAAGATGGACCTAGATTGGAGGAACTAGGGCCCGGCAAAAATCCAATGCCAAAGCCATGCCAAAGCAAGCTGACTGTAGAGCACCTAGTTAGTTCTTAATTTCAGGGATGCAACAACCTAAAGGCCAATTTTCTATCATGGCTGTAACCATCCTTTTCCTCTTTCTTTCCTTTTTTTCTTCTTTTCCTTAGTACTGGAATATGTAGAGTTCCTATTTAACTATGAAGCCACTATATAGTCTTTTCTGAATAATGGCAAGAACAAGCCCTTATAACGTGATTTACTATATAATACTGCAGGGTTCAAATGATAACTGACATGTGTTTTGGAGGCTATCTCAGTTTCTCTGAGTTATCATTATAAAAGATAACTAGAGGAACAAGTAGGTGAATGTATAAAATGTGTATGTTGCTTTAGTTAGAGACACACACGGAGGAGGGAATGTAGTTTTAGCAGAGTGTTGGCTAAGAATTACAAAAAAGTAAGCCTTTTATTTAATAATTGCAGGTGAGATTATAGGTGGTTTTGCACTCATAATGAGATTATAAACTGATGAGCCCTTTGCGAACTGAAAATATTGTTAGTCAAAACTTTATTTGACACACCTACCATGTCAAGGGTTATAGCCAGTATAGCTTTAGCATGCCCAGAGAGCTTGCATTAATTTTCTGTTGGTCAAAATTGTTTAATACAAAATACATTTTATAATAAAACTTTGGGCAACTTTTATTTATTGAATACCATACTTACAGTGATGATCAGAATGGATTTGGGTATAATTAAGCACCATAATAGGTTAAAAACAGTAAATCAAACCATCATAATCAGGTATAACTATTTGCAGGGGGTAGGTAGGGTATCAGGAATAAACCAACTCTATTTCAGCTTAGCTTTTTAAAGTTAGTTAATAATTAAATTGATTAATACTGTTGTAATGACAGAGCTTCACTCTGAGGATCAGATGGTCTTGAACTTGTGACTTTTGCTCCTCTTCTGTCTCTCAAAGTACTGGGATTACAGGTGCCCAACTTTCATGTTAAAAATTTGACATGAGGTTTTACAAATTTGTAATCCAAATTAATTAGGTTAAGAACACAAATGTAGCCGGACAGTGGTGGCGCACACCTTTAATCCCAGCACTTGAGAGGCAGAGGCATTCCGATTTCTGAGTTTGAGGCCAGCCGGGTCTACAGAGTGTGTCCCAAGACAGGCAGGGCTACACAGAAAAACCCTGTCTCGAAAAACCAAAAAAACCCCCCAAAACAAAGAAACAAACAAACAAAAAACCAGAAACAACAACAACAAAACTCTAAAAAACCAATCAAACAACCAAACAATAGCAACAACAACAACCCACAAATGTAGACCTGTAAGTTTTAAGCATAAATATTAACATTTATAAATGGTGATTCTCTGTGTAGCATGTCTGTGTTTTTAGTTGGTTTTCCCTCGCTAACATTTTTTTAAACAGTTCAGCTTATTTTTTCTAAAATACCCTGTATTCTCCACACCAGTCTCCAGGCTTCTTGAAAGAATCTCTATGTTAATCAAGGGATCCTAGACTCCTTCAGTCTGTGTCTTTGCTGGGGACTTAGCATTGGGAGCATCCTCAGGCTCAGGAAAAACTTCTGCTCCTGAACCATGTTAAGGCAGACTCAACTCTGATTTTCCCTCCTTTATGAAGCTAGTTTAAGTTGACCTTTTATTATTTATTTATTTATTTATTTATTTATTTATTTATTTAAGATATTTTCTTTATTTACATTTCAAATGCTATCCTGAAAGTTCCCTTTACCCTCCCCCCATCCTGCTCCCCTACCCACCCACTCCCACTTCTTGGCCCTGGTGTTCCCATGTACTGGGGCATATAAAGTTTGCAAGACCAAGGGGCCTCTCTTCCCAATGATGGCCAACTAGGCCATCACGAACTCTAGGGATACTGGTTAGTTCATGTTGTTGTTCTACCTATAGGGTTGCAGACCCCTTGAGCTCCTTGGTTACTTTCTCTAGCTTCTCCATTGGGGGTCCTGTGTTCCATCCTATAGAGGACTGTGAGCATCCACTTCTGTATTTGCCAGGCACTGGCATAGCCTCACTTGAGATAGCTGTATCAGGGTCCTTTCAGCAAAATCTTGCTGGCGTATGCAATAGGATCAGCGTTTGGCTGCTGATTATGGGATGGATCCCCGGGTGGTAGTCTCTGGAAGGTCCATCCTTTCATCTTAGCTCCAAACATTGTCTCTGTAACTCCTTCCATGGGTTTTTTGTTCCCTATTTAAGGAGGAATTAAGTATCCGCACTTTAGTCTTCCTTCTATTTGATTTTCTTGAGTTTTGCAAATTGTATATTGGGTACTATAAGTTTCTGGGCTAATATACACTTATCAGTGAGAATATATCATGTGAGTTCTTTTGTGATTGGGTTGCCTTACTAAGGATGATATTCTTCAGATACATCCATTTGCCCAAGAATTTCATAAATTCATTGCTTTTAATAGCTGAGTAGTACTCCATTGTGTAAATGTACCACATTTTCTGTATCCATTCCTCTGTTGAAGGACATCTGGGTTCTTTCCAGCTTCTGGCTATTATAAATAAGACTGCTATGAACATAGTGGAACATGTGTCCTTATTACCAGTTGGAACATCTTCTAGGTATATGCCCAGGAGACGTATTGCTGGATCTTCCAGTAGTACAATGTCCAATTTTCTGAGGAACCGCCAGACTGACTTCCAGAGTGGTTGTACCAACTTGCAATCCCACCACAGCCAGTAACTCCTGGCCATCCTCACTACTTCCTCTGATAAGCCTTCTTTTAGTTTGGGTTCATTGCTGTACTTCCTGAAGCCTGTTTGTGTTCCTTTTCCTATAAATTGGCATGGTAACCACCATTACTTTATTCCCAAGAGAAGTGCTCTCTGTACTAACAGCCAGTCTAAGGAGTACATCTTTTCCCAGCTACCTAGGACTTTCTCTTCCCTGCCCCACCTCATGCTTTATTTTCAACTTATGCTTGCTTGCTTTTCCCTTTTCCTAAAATTAGCACACACCTTGAGATTTGAGAAAATATGTCCCTTTGTTTCTCCCTCCTGTTTTAAAAACCTTGTATATAGTCATTTTTCAAAATATTGATTTTATTTTAACTCCTTCTCTCTTTCTATATATGCAGTATCTTCTTCCTCTCCTTTCCACCTCAGATTTTAAGAGAGAGTTTTGGACTGAATCTGAAGTTTACCAGTTGGGTGAGGCTATGCAATGGCTGACTCCAGGAAGCTAGCTGACTGTTTTTGTCTCATCAGTGATGGAACTACAGATGTACTGTAATGCCTGTCTTTTTATGTGGGAACCTGACTTAGTCTCCATGCTTATGTGGCAAGAACACTACTGACAGAGGTCCTTCCTAAGCCCCTGTGTATTACAGCTTTTGCTGACCAAGTGCCTTCTGGAAGACTCAAAGAATGAGAAGTGTTTGGGGTTAGATAACTGAAATGAACATATTATATATGTATTGACATATATTTATGTATGTATATGTCAGAAGCAAAGTGCTTCATTACAAACTAATATGGAATAAGATGGCATTCAGTCTGGTGACATGGGCAGAACATGTAGAAATTAAATGAGTATACATGTTCAATGCTTATACATTCTTTAATAAACCTAAATGAAGGGCTCAAGAAGGAGGGAGAAAGAGGAGAGAGAGAGAGAGAGAGAGAGAGAGAGAGAGAGAGAGAGAGAGAGAGTCAGTCCAGTGAGCAACAGAGGGGTGCACACAGGAGGGAAGTAGAAAACTTGGGGTCAGAGGGCTTGAGGTTGGTGAGGGGCTCAGATTTAGTTTCTTGGGAGATAAACTTTTCAAGGTGAATAAAGTTTGCCTCAGTGAGAATTGTAAAATATAGGCCTTCCTGGGTACATTAATCCAGCATTCATATTACTAAAACAAAACAAAATAAAGTGAAATAAGTGCCTGATAGTTTAGAAAACACTTAAGCATATTTTTCTTTAAAAAAGCTAACACAAGTATTCCATGTATAAGAGCAATGTAACATTGTCACAAACCTGCCAAGTGAGAAAAGGAAGGACTGAGTTTGCCATGCAGAGAAATTACATATGAAGATTTCAAGAGAAATGCTGAGGGCTGGACTTCTGCACAGCAAAAATTCTCAAAATATCCACTGATGTGATAGAGAATACATGATAGAGTAGTAGGAAGTAGAAACTAAGTTCCTGGAAGTTTCTAGGTGTCCTAAAGAAGGAGCATGTTCAATGACTGTGGATATACAGCCCACATAGGTACATCCTGGAGAAATAGGAAATTCTGATTGTATGCCTTATCATTCATGTTGGTGAACAAAATCACACAGACCACACTAAAGTTATTACTTGACATGGATATGTAAGAGAGGATGTGTGTGTGTGTGTGTGTGTGTGTGTGTGTGTGTGTGTGTGTGTGTGTGTGTAGAAGAGCATGAATGTGATCACACATAAGGAGGAGGTTTATTTTGCTTGGTTATCTTGGAAAACAATTTTAAAAAACATATCCAGGGCTGAAGAGATGGGTTGGCCAATAACACTTGCAATGCAAACTTCAGTCCCTAAATTCAAGTCCCATGTAGAAAGTTGGGTGTTGAAGTACACACGTATGCAAACACATCACACACACACACACACACACACACACACACATTTTAAACAAAAAATTTAAAAATTTCAGATCACATTTATTTTATAATTTATCATTAAAAATTTTAATTCGTTATAATTTAAAACTTTCTCTTGGAAAATTCCCAGCAAGTCTGTTCCTCACAACTTCAAAAGAAATTTTACAAAGTATGTTTAAGGTAAGGAAATATTTTTAAAGTTTTTATAAAGCAGAATACAGAAAGAGATTTCCCCCTTGAATTTTATTATTTGATTTGCTTCAAGTAGGTATGGAGGTGTAATTCATAATTCCTAGTAGACATTCTGAGACTCAGGGAAGAACGTTGCTTCTTGATTCTTGAATTGTTTTACTGTGTTTCACTGATACTCATCCTTCTCAGTCTACTGATACCACAGGCTCTTGTTCCTTGGCCCCATCTTTCTGGGTTATTACAAGTTGTGGAATGTGTGAGTTAAAAATAGGCTATAGTTTTTCACTCTAGTCGGCGTATACTCAGTATAGTAATCAAGAACTTACTTTACCCCATGATACTTCATGTTGTCAAGAAAACTGTCCAAAATAGATTACATTTTACTCATCGTTCTTGAATTTCTGGAGGCTCTTTCTGTTGAGAGCCCCTTACATATGCACAGAAAGCAGCCAAATCTACCATCGTTATTCTGACTAGGAAAACTCTATCTTCATTTAGAGGACAGAGAACATTTAATTTCTTTATTATAGCTACCATATGCTTATTCATATGACCCAGGATTATATTAGCTTCTTTTTTTAGGTGAAAGTCACATGTCGACTTGTATTATGCTTGTAACTGAATTAAGATCTGCCTGCTTCTTCACAGGCTTCTGGGGTGACAGTTTGGATTTTGAATTAATTGAACTGCATCTGTTTTTGTCTTATCTGGTGTTCTGGCCTTGTAGCTTTTTGTTCCTTATTTCTGCCAGTTAGCATATTTTCTTTCCTAAAACACTGGCGTCTACAAATGTCACGGACACCAGTTGAATATTTATGCCATTGGAAATCATTCAAAAAGGTAATGAAATATGCCATTATTAGATGCCATTATTAGATACCCACTTTTAGGTCGATGGTCTTTCGTTTGTCAGTCGTTGGTGATCATTTTAGACTCACAAATGTACAGGATCAAGTTCATATTTGTCTAACTTGACTGGACAGATTTTATGGTAGGCCTGGATGCACTGCTACTATTACATTTCTTCAGGGCGGTTCTTTAATTCTATTTAAAGCAAAGTTAAACAATTGGACCTATATCACCATGTATTCACCTACTGAGAGTTGAGCATTCAGGCCAAGTGATGAGGAACAGCCAATGACACCTGGAAACCATGCAGAAGGGCTAAGGCTGTGCACTCAAGACACAGAGAAACGTCTGCCCCTGAGCAAAGAAGCCCCACGCGTGTGTGGTGGAAAGAGTGACCCGGATGCTGGGAGAAGCAGGGCCGAGGACCTGGATGCTGAGAGAAATAGGACCGAGGACCTGGATGCTGAAAGAAGCAAAGCCAAGGGCCCGGATGCTGGGGGAAGCAAAGCCAAGGACCCGGATGCTGGGGGAAGCAAAGCCAAGGACCCGGATGCTGAGAGAAGCTGGACCAAGGACCCGGATGCTGGGGGAAGCAAAGCCAAGGACCCTGATGCTGAGAGAAGCAGGGCCGAGGACCCTGATGCTGAGAGACGCAAAGCCAAGGACCTTGATGTTGAGAGAAGCTGGGCAGAGGACCCGGTCGGTTGATGGGAGAAGCTGGACCGAGGACCCGGATGCTGGGAGAAGCCGGAATTGGGAGGCTGGGATAATGAGGCTCTGACGCAGCGAGTGTGGAGTGTGGAGAGCAATGTGTCTGAAGTGAAGGCTGCTGTGTTTGGCCAGAGCACACTTTCCTCACATACGTTTTCATGGTAAGACAGCTCTGGAGCCACTTTAAGTTATTTTTAATTAATTTTTTTTTGTTTAAAATATATCCTGATCATTGTTTCTCCTCCAAGATCCTTCCCATCTTCCTGCTCACCCAACTATATGCTTTCTTGCTCTTTAGAAAAAGAGAAAGAAAAAACATAGACAAAAGAAAACCAAACAACCTTCCCCCCAAACTCAAACATAAGAATTTTTTAAAAAGGGAAAGAAAAAGCATAAGAAACACACACATAGAATCTGTAAAGACACAAAATTGGAAACCATAATATATAAACAAAAGACTAGTAAGACAAAAAAATCTGACAAAACAAAGCAATATGAAAGAAAAAGTCTACAAATATATCATTAAATTCATTTTGTGTTGACATCTACTGCTGGGGCAGGGGCTGGGGCTGGGGCCTGCTCTCAAGTGGGCTTGATCTATTCAGTGAGACTCCACGGGAGAAAATGTTTTCCATTGCAAGCAGATGTCTATTGGAGATAGCTTCTTGGTTAGGGTGGGAGCTAGTGTCTCTACTTCCCCTCTCAGCAATGAGACCTCAACTGGCTTGAACCTGTGCAGCCCCTGTGCATGCAACCATAGTCTTTGTGTGTGTGTGTGTGTGTGTGTGTTTGTGTGTGTGTGTGTGAGTCCTATTGAATCTAAAAGACAAGAGAGTACATGGGTGGCTTCTCACGCATCCTGAGTGAAGACTCTTTTCCCATGGCATTGACTTCTGTTTGCCTTGGCTCTCTTTGTGAGTCACCTTCTCCTTAACCTATTCCTCTTTATGCATAACAACTTTTCAAATGTTTTCAAACAATGAAGTTTATGAGCTCGCAGAGATGAGGCAGCATGCACAGGGCCTGCATGGATCTGTACCAGGTCCTCTGTGACTATCTTATGGCTTCCAGTTCAGTGTTTTTGCGGGATTCCTGAGTGTGTGAACAAGGGGATCTCTGATTCTTGTGCCTTCTCTTGGGCTCTTCTCCTTCCATTGGTTTTTCCTGTCCAACTGTGATGTGTTCACTTTTGTTTTATTATTTTATTATTGTCATTTAGAATTCTTTTTGTTTTTTAATGAAAGGCAGAAAGGGAATGAATACATAAGGGAGGGGAGGCAGGGAGAAACTGGAAGGAGTGGAGGGAGAGAAAACCATAATTGCAATATGTTATATGAGAAAAATTAATCTATTTCCAATAAAAGGAAAAATAAACAATGAAGCTTTCTTTTATTCAGAATGAATCTTCCAGTTTCTATACTGGGAATGTCGTCATTGTTATCTGAAATAAAGGAGTAATTTCATTATGTAATAGCTTTTCCTGGAAAAATGTAAATTCAATTTTCATAACATCTTAATCTTATTTTTATTCATGTATGATGTAATAGGTAAAAAAAAGTTTTACTTAAGTACCTTTTTGAGATCAATAAAAAACGCAAATTGTTAAAAGATAAATTTTCTCTCCTTACTTTACCTTGTTCCAAAGCAAGATTTTCATGAAAGAAAACCTCACCATTGACATCCTACACAACATGGAAAAGTATGACTCATTAAAAAGATATTTTTGCCTGAAAATGTGTTTTGTTCCAGTCTATAAGGAGGTCGGTGCCTTCCTGACAATGCATCCAGAGGAGCCTAGTTCAGTCCTTTCATTCGGTAGCTTTGCTGTAGAACCTGCTTTTGCATATTTCCATATGCATCATTTCCATGGTGGAAACGATGAAAATGTAACCTTGTTCTTCATCATCAATTATCTTTACCAACATGGCTGAAGACTGTCAAGAAATGGATTGAAGCAGGATGGAGGGAAGGAGGATGGACGGACAGACAGACAGATGGGTGGATAGATGGATGGGATAGATGGAGAGAGGGAGAAAGCGAAAACAGGGAAGGAGGGAGGGAGGGAAGGAGGATGAGCTCTGGAGCCCGAGAGAGAGAGCTCAGTATTGTTATGGCTGGAGCAGGTGGGATGAGTAGAGCATACTCTGCCATTGATCGATAGCTTTAAGTGTCAAGATAAGGACGGTAGTTTTGATGTGCCAAGGACAGAGTAATACATTGAAATTCTTCAGGTGTCAGAAAATAAACGTAGGCAGTTGTGTGCTACATGAATTATGGTGAACCAAGAGAGCAGTTATGTGTTGGAGCTAAGCAAGACACTAAAGCTAGAAAAACGACTGAAGAAAAGGTGGTGGCGAGGGGTCTCAATGAAGAGTTGTCTAAAATAGGGTAGCCTGTGGGCTTGCCTGTGAGGGTGGAGGTAGGGAGACAACCCCTCCACTTCAGGAACTGGGCCCCAGGCTAAATGAGGAGACAGCCCCCTAAGTGTGGTGATATGTGCTCATTATCGCTCTGCTCTTTAGGGCAGATGCTGAGCATGTGCTCTTTATCGCTCTGCCCTTGAAGGCAGACGACAGATACGTCCAGCTGTTTCAGGTTCTCAGCACTTTGACTTCCCAAAGAGATGGACTGTAACCTGGAATTGAAAGCCAACTAGACCACTTATCTTTCAAGTAGCTTTTGTTAGGTAACAGGAAGTGAAGCTGTAACAACTGGTAGAGAAGTGCTGCTCTACACCTCTGCTCTTCTGTTCACCAACTCAGGGTTTCTCAAGCTAGCACATTGGCATTCTGTGCTAGAGAGGCACCGCCCAAGGTCCTCTCTGGACACGCCCTGCTGTCACACCCAGCCACATAAGCTTGTTCAACATGTTTTCTCTCATTTAGCTATAACAACTGATTAACATGCCCTGGCTCACCTGATATACAGAAGGAAAACCAACCAACCAAAACCTAACAGAAACACCAATCAGGCAGAAAAATGGAAAATAAAGATTTTGTAAACTTTTAGAAGTTTTACTCTTTAAAATGATAAATGTTTTATATAACCAACATAAATGGTTTTCTGTTGGATCTATCCTTTAGACCATTTTCTGCTTTTTTCCATTAATTAATTAATTTATTAGCTTTACATCCTGATTGCAGTACCCCCTCTTCCCAGTCCTCCCTCACATCGCTCTTTAATTGGTTTTCTTTTAGTCATTTCTTGACCTTTGTCTTTTGTTCTGTCTCAATGGCTTTCTACTTTTATTGAGCCTGTACATCTTATTTTGGTAGTGCAAATCACTCTTAGAAACACAGTAATGGTATATTGTTTTCCAGCCTTTCACTCTGAGGTGGTGTCTGTCGTTTTTCCTGAGGTGTGTTTCCTGCAGACAGCAAAATGTCGGGTCCTGTTTGTGTAGCCAGTAGTGAAGTAACCCATTCACAAAAGAACTCACATAACATGTACTCACTGATATGTGGATATTAGCCCAGAAACCTAGACTACCCAAGAAACAATTTACTAAACACATGATACTCAAGAAGAAGGAAGGTCAAAATGTGGACACGTCACCCCTTCCTAGAATTAAGAACAAAGCACACATTGAAAGAGTTAAAGGGAGCANTCAGTGGGAAGAGAGGCCCCTTGGTTATGCAGACTTTATATGCCCCAATACAGGGGAACGCAGGGGCCAAGGGGTGGGAGTGGGTGGGTAGGGGAGCAGGGCCGGGAGGGGGGAGGATATAGGGAACTAGCTGGATAACACTTGAAATGTAAATGAAGAAAATATCTAATAAAAGTAGTAAAAAAAAAAAAAAAGAAACACAGTAATGTTAATGAGCAGCAGTACAAAATATTATTACTGTCATGTTCCCTCTTCTGTTAAGTTCTCAAAATTTAAATGTTCACACTGGACAAAAAAACACAGTACCAATAATTTCAAGTATTTATGATGAAATTTTCAAAACTGTGCATAACTTAAAATCAATTGGATTACAAAGGAGTGGTGAGCCAAAGCCCTTATCTTTTAGACTTTAATTTTATTTAATCATTAGTAGTATTCTCTAGGAACTACACCTTTCTGTTTTTATTTTTTTCATCATCCTTATTTTCTGCTAATGGCTAATTTCTTAAAGACAAATTGCCATTAGTAAAATGAATGAAATTCATCCTCTTTTTGAGATCCTCCTTTTTCCTGTGACATGATTTTCCTGACAGATTAAATTGTAACTATTTCTTCTCCCTAAAGGATGGTGCTATGCAGGCAGTTGACTTGCTTGGCATAGCATCTCTGGGCATGGCCTCTGACCATCCTCAATAGGATGCTGGCTTGCCTGGAGCTGGTTAGCCCTGGGATCCACTTTGATCTTCATTCTAACTGTCTGCTTTCTTCACTAGCCAAAACCCAATATGTTGTTGTTGTTAAGAATAATTAGTCTTGATTACAGAATTCCACAACTGTTCAAAATGCAGAGAACAATGGACTGTGGGGCACCCATCCCTAGTTAATATATTTACAACATTTACAACAAACCTCCCACACTTTAAGCTTGGGAAACACAGGTGGAAGAGGGGGCCAAAGATTTAAGATCCAGAGAACCAGGACATTTGCTATAAGATGGAGTCTTCTGGAAAGGAAAGGAAAGGAAAGGAAAGGAAAGGAAGGGAAGGGAAGGGAAGGGAAGGGAAGGGAAGGGAAGGGAAGGGAAGGGAAGGGAAGGGAAGGGAAGGGAAGGGAAGGGAAAGGAAAGGAAAGGAAAGGAAGAAGGAGGAATGAGGAAAAGAAAGAAGGATATTTGAAATGGAATGGGTAGGAAGGGGGAGGTGGATCTAAGAGAAGTTAGGGAGAGGAGTGCAGAGTGGATATGATCAAAATATGTTCTGTGAAATTCTCAAAGAATTAATAAAATATTATATATTAAAATAATAGAACACTAGCTGGTCCTAGTGAAGAAGGACATCTATATAGCACATTCAATATTTGGGCTTCGTTTGGAGCCAATGCCAAATCTTTAAACACACACGCACACATACACACAATTTATGACATATAGGACAAACTTTAATATTGCTAGAATATTTTTTGTTGTTATGCTGTTTTGTTGTTTGGCGCTTTTGTAGCTTGATGTTCTTGTGGGACTCCTAACGGTGGGACTCTGACTCTTTCACTTGCTTTTAGGACCTTTTTCCTTCTACGGGGTTGCCTCCTTCAGCCTTGATATGAGGGTTGTGCCTAGTCTTATTGTAACTTGTAATGCTGTGTTCAGTTGATAGCCTTTACGTGCCTACTTTTTTCTGAAGGGAAACAGAAGGAGTGGATTTAGGGAAGACCAGAGGTGGGGGACAAATGGAGGAAGGGGAATTGTGGTTGGGGTGTAAAGTATGAGAGAAGAATAAAAAAATATTAAAAGAGAAACTTGTTGATTTACAGTTCTTTAAAAGTTTTTTTCCCCCTTAAAGATACATAGATACCATTACAGACGAAGTGATTTTGTTCAGAATATTCTGGGAAGGACATGAGAGAAGGTGGAAGAGATGACAGGAGATGGGTCATGATTATTTATGGAGCTGGCTGTGAGTCATGGAATGGGATCTGTTATTCTAGTCGCTTTCTCCTTCCTACTTATGTATATGCTTGAAGTTTCATCTCTGTAATAAAAGATTCATCATGACGTTTAAGGACAGCAACAGTTAAGGGGAAAAAAAAAGATACATTCTCCCAACTGAAGGTCCTCAGGGGGGTCATGCTCAGCTTCTTGGGGGAATGTGTTGAACACTGAGCTTTGCCTACATGAGCTTTCCTTCTTTTTATGGTAGTTGATGTAGGCAGGATAGACTGTGAATCCTTGCCTGTGAGGTGGGAGGTAATTGGCTGGGGTAGAGTTCAAAGAAAGGCCTCCTTATTTAGTATAAGAGAGAGGCACACCAGAGAAAAAGCCTTCTTCCTGTGGGTGTTGTCACTATTAGATATGATAACTGGCACTCTTGCAGCTATTTTATGACTCTGAGGAGGACGGATGCCTAAGAACCAAGTGAGAACACTGAGTGTGGTAGAGTAGAAGATGAAACGTGCCTGGATCTTTGATAACATTGAACTACAGAAATAAAAGACACTGAATTTTCCTAATGTCTTCACTTATTATGCAAAATGCTAAATGCTAATTGCTTTTGGCTGCTAAAGCAGAATAAACAAGTAGACTGTGTAAATACCATGCAACATAGAAATTAAAGTCCACATAGGCATATAACACACTGTATATGTAAGCCAAGAGCTGTGTCTTGAGAATCTTCATAATAGTGTTTAACAATAGTGGACAGATTGAACCCAACCAATTATCTATCAGGGTAAAATGGATTAACAAAATATGGTATATTTACATAGTAGAACATTAGTTAACAGCTAAATACATGACCCAACTGATTCCCAGGATGGGATGAATGAGAGATGTTAGCTTTGAAAGCTTACATGTGAAAATGTTATTCTATTAAAAATTAAACTAAACCGGCAGTTTATATTTCACACGTAAGCAATAGAATTGTGAAAGAACGCAGATGAACCATGGCCATAAATAAGAGTGAACAGAGGGGTTTCCTCTGGAGGAAAGAGGGAGGTATAGAGAGGGCAGGCATGCCAGGGTTTCTTGAACACTTCCACCCTCTAGATCTTTCCTCCCATAGATTCAAAGCAGTGGGAACACAAGCGTGTTCTGAAGGTACACCTGTCATTACTTGGATGAGTCTCCATTTCATGCACACACATCTATCAAATACTTCTTAATGATAAGAAGTTCAGGATATCTTCTTCTTAACAAAGACAATGAACAGTTATCTCAGGCAAAATGAAGTGTAGTGAAAGACGTGCAGGTGGTTGGAGAAAGAACACTTGTTACCACTGGTCAAAGCCAGATGAAACAGGCAAGACACCAAGGAAAAAGTCACTGAATTTTACAAAATTGATTTTAGTCATTACGTGGTGTCTATAGCATGTTCTGGCCCCTCTGCTAGGTCATGACACTTTATATTCACAAAAATATAGGGCATTTCTTCCCAGTGCAAAATTCCTCTGAAAAATGTAACTTTTTTTAGTTAGAAGCCCTCATTAAAAAAAAAGCAGTGCCTTCCTATTTTCTCATTTTTATCTTTTCTTTTTAATTAACAAATGTTAGTTGTTAGTTATATCTCTACAAACATATTTATAGAGAGCAGTGTAATATTTTAACCCAGCATTGTGTAAGTGCTGGGTCAGAAAAGTAACATTTCTATCACAATATGATATAATATAATGATATGAAATAGTTATTCATAGAACATGCAATAAGATTTGTGAGCTGTAAACATAGAACATTAGACTTTTTTCCTTATGTATTTTTACTGTATTTTGGTACCTACTGTATAACCTTTAAAAAAAAACTTCATACCTCTTGTCTCTAGTAATTTAGTAAATTTCCAGATCAGAGCTTTTCATTTCCTTGTAGAAAAATAAAGTAGCATTTGTCCTTTTGGGTCAGGCTGGTTGTAATTAACATAATGTCCTTAACTGTGTCCATATGTTTTTGGCTGCAAATGATAGGATTTCACGCTTTTTATGGTTAAATAATATTCACTGTAGATGTGTGCCATGTGTTCTTTATATATTAATCTATCATGGATATGTAAGTTGATTTCCCAGAAAATCCTGATGCTATTTGGAGTCCATGGCAGGTATCACAGGAGAATCACAGCAGAGGACCTTGAGATTTGGAGCAAATCCCATTTGTAGACAACCATTCTCTCAAAGAGAGAAGTACTAGGCTTCTTAGTGGGCATTTACGGAAACCGAACATGTTATCCTGATATTATGCAACTTGAGCTTCCTGTCTTGAAATGGGCATTCCCTAACCCTCAAATCCACAAGGTTGTATGTGCACAGAAGTGATCCCTCATCAAATGGAAGAGATACATATGCTATCAGGTCCAAACAGGTACCAATAGCCCAAGTTTGTTACACAGGGTGTGTGCTATGATTTTTGACTGAGGAAGAGAAGACTAAGGCTTGGCTTACAAATGGTCTCTATTGGATATGCAGGCAATTCTCAGAAGTGTACAGTTGCAACTTACAGCACTATTGTGAGGAATAGTGATGAAAGGAAATCTTCATGGTGAACAAAATTTTAGATAGTGCACAGAACTGTACTGGGAAAGAATATTGGCCATAAATATGATTGACTATAGATTCATTGGCTATAGCCAATGGCTTGGGTAGATGATTGAGGACTTGAAAGGAACATGTTTGGGAAATTGGTTAGAAAGACACTTGGGGAGAAGGTATGTGAATAGATCACTTGAAATGGGCAAAATATGTGACGATACTTGTGTCTGATATAAGTGCTCATCAAATGTTGACTTCAACAGAGAGAGACCTCAACAATCAGTCAGACAGAATGACCTGTTCTATGGATAGTATTCAATATCTAGCTCTGTTCATCTCATTGTCCAGTGAGCTATGAACAAAGAGGACACCCTGGCAAAGATGGAGATTTAGCATGGGCTCAACAACATGGATATCCACTCACTGCCACAGATCCAGCCACAGCTGCTAATGAGTATTAAGTCTGCTAGCAGCAGAAACCAACACAAGCTTCTAATATATACTGTTTCCCTGGGTGATGACCCAATGACCTGGTGGCAAATGACTACACTAAACTTCAGTTGTGGAAAGAGCAGCATTTTGTCCTTATTGGAATAGATACTGATTCTGCGCAGGAATTTGCCATTCCCGAATGAGTGCTCCTGTTAAAACTATTTGTTATCCATGGGCCTATGTCAACATGGTATTGCATGCAGCATTGCTTCTGGTCAAAGAACTTACTTCATAGCCAAAGAACTGCAGACAGAACTCATCATGATCACATAATGCTGGAGAGCTGAGGCAGTGCTCTTCAGAAGGCTGTATTGGCTTTGAATCAGCATTTTGTATATAGTATTGTCTCTTCTATGTCCAGGATTGATTAGTCCAGAAATATATATGTAGAAATGGAAATAGAACTTAACTCTTCGCTCTCCCATACCAGTACCCCACTAGCAAACTGTTTATTGCCTCTGCACCGTTATGCTCCACAGGCCATAAGTCTTGGTTTCAGAGGAAGAAGCTAAGTTATCTCTCCTGGTCTACTTTGGGTTCCTGGTGCCATTGAGTCAACAGGCAAGAAAAAAAAAGAGTTAATGTATGAGGAAGGATGATTGATCTAAGACTACTTTAAGGAAATTGGACTGTTTGTCCAAAATAAAGTTAAGGGAGAGTGTGTCTAGAAGGAAGAAGACCTTTTAAGTTGTTCCTTGGTGTTGCCATGCCCTGTGATTAAGGTCAGCGGGAAACTATTATCTAGGGAGGGTGATAAATGGCTCAGACCCTTCAGGATGGAAAATGTGGGTCACACCTCCAGGTAAAGAATCAAAACTTGCTTCTCTACTTGGTTAGAGTTGGAGGAATGTGGAAAGGACAGTAGAAGAAGTTAGTTATAAACAACATCTAAAGTAACATGATCAATTATAGAAAGAAAGATTTTAAGTTGCTATGAATATTTATGTCCTATTTTGTTAGTGTTTGTGAATATATGCACACATCCAGCAGATATTTGTGCTTTATTTATTCTATTTATTATAATATAACATCAATTGAAGTAGTATCTATAGTTAAGACCTATGGTTAAGTGTTACTAATCTTTATTATAACATATAAATTTATAGTATGTTCAAAGACTTAAAGAGTTCCTCAAAGGTGCTTTGCCATTTATTCTTGGGAGAAAATGGTGTGCTTTGGGTGGTATATGGGATAGTTATATCATGCTAAGCAGAATTATAATCTTGTTACCTCTTCATTTGGAAATTAAGCAAGACATAGGAGATGAGGTTGTGGGTCAAATTGACAAGGTATAGAGTTGTGATGATTATTCTTGATTGGCAACCTGATTGAATCAGCAGTCAGTCAAAAGGCATGCTTCAGGAATGTACTGGCTGGTTTTGTGTGTCAACTTGACACAGGCTGGAGTTATCACAGAGAAAGGAGCTTCAGTTGGGGAAATGCCTCCACAAGATCCAGTTGTAAGGCATTTTCTCAATTAGTAATCAAGGGGGGATGTCCCCTTGTGGGTTGTGCCAACTCTGGGATGGTAGTCTTGGGTTCTATAAGAGAGCAGGCTGAGGAAGCCAGAGGAAGCAAGCAAGCCAGTAAGCAACATCCCTCCATGGCCTCTGCATCAGCTCCTGCTTGAGTTCCAGTCCTGACTTCTTTCAGTGATGAATAGCAATGTGGAAATGTAACCTGAATAAACCCTTTCCTCCCCAACTGCTTCTTGGTTATGATGTTTGTGTAGGAATAGAAACCCTGACTAAGACAAGGGATGATCTGTGAGGACATTTCCTGTAAAGAGAATTCAGGGGAGAAGAGTCTTCTTCAGAGGACCTTGCTTGTTCTAGTGACAGCCAAATGCAAAGAAGTCCGAGGCAAAAGCAGTGCTTCTCACTTTCCTGTCTGGCTTCCTGTAAGTGCATCTATCAAATTGTTATTGTTGCTGTTGCTATTTCACTGGTGTCTGAAGCCAGCTTCATCAACCTTCCAATATGGACTAAACTCTGGTAGTGCTCAGGGAATTCTGCAGGCTTTCAGGGATAGATTGGGAATGCTAAAACATTCAGGCTTTGTGGATTGGACAGCTACACAATGTATACATGGTCATTGTTAGATACTCAGCCCAAATCATGTAATCTAATCTAACAAATACTCTTTACATATATAATATGAAATATATATGCATATATATGCATATATATTTCATATTATATATGTAAATATGAATATATATAGTCACACACATATATATGTATATGTATATGTATATCTATCTATCTATCTATCTATCTATCTATCTATCTATCTATCTATCTATCTATCTATCTATCTATTCAGTTTTGCTCCTATAGATAACCTTGACTAGTCTCTCATCTAAGAGAAACTCAGGAATGGATGACTTCACAAATTTTTAATGAAAATTGAACACGAGTCTTCTCAAACTATTTTTGAAAGTTGAAATGGATAGAACATTTCCAAAAAGTATTCTCTGAGACCAGCATTATCCTAATACCCAAACCAGACAAAAATATCACTAAAATGACTACAGATCAATATTCCTAAAAATATAGATGCCAAGTTCTACAGCACATAAATAGTACTAATCAAGATGAAGCCTGACTTTTAGGAATGCAATATTAAAACAGCAACAAACATCTGGGTGTGGTGGTGTATGTGTCTAATCCCAGGACTTGGGAGGCAGACACAGGTGGAACTCATTGAGTTTGGGGCCAGCCTGGTCTACTTAGCAAGTTCAGAGCTACATAATTGAGAACTTGTTTCAACAAACAAACAAAACAAAATAAAACAACAGCAATAAACTCTATCATTATAACCAAGGCATTTTGTAAAACACCCAGTACACCTTCATGAGTAGTCTAACCAATTCTGAATAGAAGGATTGCTTGCTATCATCATAAAAGGTATGTATGACAAACCACAGCCACAGCATAGTGAATAGAGAATAGGTTTGTGAAACCTTTAGAAAGTGGAGCCTTGTTTTTTTTGTTTTTTGTTTTTGTTTTTGTTTTTTGTTTTTTTTTACATTTTAAGGAATAAGTGTATTTTATTATCAGTGTATTATTTATAACATTCAGGATCACAGTCTTGAAATTACCTCTCAGTCACTGTTGAGCCTTGGGAAAAAACCAGACTTCTGTAAGCCTTAGGTTCCTTATCTGCAAGGTGAATGTTGAAGTAGGCACAGGGGTGGAGATAACCCTTTCCAATCTAACAATTCATGGAAATCTATTCCTCTTTAAGTGAATGATTTTGTTTCTCTCACTTTCTTTCTTATGAGCTAATATATCACTGACAAATTCCCCACCATGTCTGTTAAAGTTACACCATATCTGCTAAAGTTTCAAAATACATGTCAGACAAAACAAATGACAATAGTTCTCTTTCTTAAAACAAGTCTTCATTCCAAATTGTGATTTCATGAGTTTATGTGATTGCTCAGTTCTTATAAGTGTTATGTTGTAATTTTTGGTTTATAAATCAGGAGAAAAATTAGGAAATTATCAGTATCTTTTCAGTTCAGTACAGTATTTACAGCAGAAAGAAGTTATATGCAAGAACTAGAATAAGGCCACTTGAATATCCTTTGAGTAAATAAAGGCATTTGTTTCTCATTGTAAAAAAAATACTGCTTATACTTTTAAAAGTTAAATTAAATGAGCAGAAAAGTACTATAGATGAAACTGGATTTCTTCAGAGAACTTTTTCCATTTGGAGCAAAACCAAGAGAGAAAAATTCACGTTAAACATAATTTTTTTGCGATCAGATTAAGGAAAGTGTAACGAGCAAGCTTTCCATTTTACATATTTAGTACTTGTTTTCTGTCCTCCATCCATTTTTTCTATTTCTGCATTTTCTTCCTTCTGACTTCCTTAATGTAGTTCCCTAACCTGACCATAGATGCTTTGGTGAATGTGGAAGTTACCATTTGATACAGCAAGTGTTGGTGTTACAATTCACCTCTTAGGAATTATGTAAAAGTGCCACTCTTTAAAAAAAAAACAAACATGTATTTTTTATTAACTCTTAGAGAATCTCCTGCACACGCACACACACACACACACACACACACACACACACACACACACACACACACACACAGTGTGTGTTTCAATTGTATTCACCTCCAACTCATTTCCCAGCTTCTCCAAACCCTGCCTCCATTTCCCCTCTCTATGCTAACTGCATGTTCTTTTATTTTTTATTTTTTTAAAATTACTTGCTGAATCCAATTTGTGCTGCCCATAAGCTCCACCCTCCCCAGATTATGTCTTTGGTTCTTTCTACTCCATAAGGGCATGGGATTTTGGGGGGACAAGAACCATGTCTGTTAAAATTAGTACACTCTCACTACTTCAAGTCTCAGAGTTGGCCCTTAATCAGTATTGGCTGATTACACGATTACTAAAGAATGAAGACAGGCTCAGATAAAGTTGAAAAGGCAGAATGTTTTGGAGGACAACTAATCCCATAGGGAAGAAAGAGAAGGACAATAGAAAATGTGGTTGCCAGGGATGCAAAAGAAAATGTTTGGGAACAGTAACTTACAATCTCAGATGAATCTGTTTTCTAGCACACAGTAATCAAAGGGGAACTTGTGGAATGAGTCCAAAGGTGTCCCATGGCCATGGCATATTGCTGCAGAGTGGGTGTCAGCATACAACACCACACATACTTTGTCTCTCTGGGAAGCCTGCCCTTGACAGAGGTGCGAATCCTGGACTCATGCTGTAAGCATGAAGATATGTACCTGTATAATTAGGCCAGCTCTACCTGTACTTCTCTGTGGTTGGAATTAAGCTACTCATTTTCATATCTTTTAGTCAAAGCCTTCCTTCCATACCAACTTTGTTTTTATTGTGGCTTTCTCTTTTCTTCAACCCATTTCCCATTCTCTGTTTTTCTGTCTGCAGAGAAGTGCATTTAGGTTAGGAGATTTGACTGTAAAACTGAGGTATGGATTGGGATTTCAGAGCACTGCCAGTGTTCCAGTGTTCCAAAGCTGTCAAGTATGAGATGCTTCACATGTGTCTTGTCCTGTCACCTATCATTAGTCAATTCTTTACCCACTTACATACTCAAGCTTAGAAATAATAATGAAGAACAAAATAGAAATATTTCATTTGAGTCAACATTCACTGCTCCCAAACAATATCTAGGGGGATAAAGAAGAAATCAAAGGCTGATGTCCCGTCAAAGACAATGATCAAAACCAAACAATTCTTGACTTAGATGGGCATCCAACATTGCTCTTGGAGTAGTCAAAGCACAGTTGACTGTACAGGGACTCCTGCCTCACGACAGGACTTGGTTAAGTGATAGGAAAGGCCCTTTGTGATGCAGTGTGGAAGTTAAGTGTCCCATACTGGAAAACAGATACATTTTACTTATGTGGGTACAGTTAGTTATACAATTTGTTGGCAGGGGAATAGAGAGTTGTATATGGAAGGCAGGAAATGAAGAACTATAGCTAAACTTGGCTCATGTGATTCAGACAAACAAGTCCTCAGCAGTCACGTGCCTGGGGAAGAACTGCTGGGTAAGAGAACTGGCTGCAGGGTTGGGGAGGAGGGGATCTAAGGAGAGACAAATGGGAAGGGCTCACAGCATGCAGCTCATCCTGGAGTTATATGATTATTCCACTGTTTCTGATGTCACCTGAGACAAGTGTGATGCACTTTGAATGTGAAATGTGACACCCCCCACCCAGGGCACCTATTTTTGAACACTTGGTTCCCAGATGACAGCACTTCCTTAGAAGTTTGTGGAACCTTTAGAAAGTGGAGCCAGGCTGGAGGAAATGGAATTCATATTTGGGGGGAGGGGTTTGAGGATTAGTAGCTTGGTTCTGCTTCCGGTTCACCCTGCTTCCTGATTATCCATGCAGTGTGACCAGCGGGGACCCTGCTTCTTCCACTATGGCTTCCTCAATAGGATGGATTGTATCTCCCCCAAACTGTAAGCCGAAATGAGTCTACCCTTCTTTAAATTGCTTCTTGTCAGAAATTTCCTCACAACAGTGAGAAAAGTGGCTAATAGGACGTGTGTGGAAATGAACCATCATAACTTATATGCCATGAGTGATGTAGTGGAGCACATAGTTCTCTTAATTATCACAAAAACCACAAAGGTGTTGAGTAAAAAACTAGTAAGGTCACATAAAATGTGACAAAATTTATTTACAGTTAAAGAATACACCAAACAATTACTGGTACTGCTTTGAGATATAACATATATAGTAAAAGTATGACATCATTTACAGGGAAGACAAATATCAAACGCATGGCAGTGTTTATCTACAGCAAAGAGCAGGGATAATGGCTTGGGAAGGAAGGACATAGAGGGTATTTAACCTCTGCTGTTATTCTTTTACTTCTTATAATCACGGAGGAAACATAGCTAGCGGGTTAGCACTACTTCTTATATCTCAAATAGCTTATAATGGAAAGTCTCTAGAGTTTTAACTTTGAATGTCTTTGCCATTGCATTGAACTGGATTTTTAATAGCATGTACACATTATAAAAGAATGATAGGTTTCGTTATGGTTTTTCAAACATATGCTTTCGTCATATGATTGGACTCAGGTTTTGACTGATTGTTAACCCAAGTTGCAGTCACTGAGAACCCTTCAATCCTGTGGCCAACATAGGCCATTCATTTGGCTGTTTTTCTATGGCACTTGGTGTCACAGCAGTTATTTGGCACTGGCAATGCTGGCAGTGCCTTGGGTGGATAGTGGAGCTCTTGTAATTAGAATAGGTTGTTGTGGAAAGTTGCTGTGTGAAGGATTTCTATTATTTTCTTATTTGTATTTTGATGACTTTAGTTTTCTTGCCCAGGTTCCACAGTTTAGCTTTTTGTCTCTCCTGTGTTTTTTCCCTTTGAGCATCCTGGAGAAAGATTTATCAAGTCTTTGGCCTTTGTTCCATATCTTAGCTGGATGAGCTTAGATCATCAAGCCTCCAGCTTAGGTGACTTTCTCCAGAGAGGATGAGAAAAGTTGGAAATGCCTTCTACATGGGGAATTGATTAAGTTCAGATTTTTTCCCACACTGGAACGATGCTGATTTAGGTTCATAGTCATCATATGAGTCAGACACAGCTGGGAACATATTGTCCAGCCACACGGAGCTGTTCTGTGCTTGGGAAAGGTGGCAGACTGATGGGGTAGGAAAGAGAAATGTTGGATTTGTCTAAGTGTTTAGGCATTTTTTTTCCATGAAGGCACACTTTGGACTACCAACTCACTTTTATGTGACCCTCAGGCACAGCTGTCTGGGAAAGGTTCATGTTTTGTCTGTTAGTCATTAAACACAAATGGTCTTTAAACTCGGTAGGTCTGTAATATCCCAGGTAGATTCTAGACCATAGGTTGTTGAAGTAGAACTAAAGGCCATTGGAACCCCTGATAAGAGCAAGCTCCAGAAATCCCTGGGGCTTACAATTTGCATGGCGGTTGTTCTAACACAGTGGGAATTCATTTCATGAGAACTGGCTAGCATTTATCCAGCACACTGCATGCTGTTTTCCCCACAGCTGTTGCTCACTGCCATACATTTCTGATCCAAATTAAAAGTTGTCCAAAAGTGTGGAACACATTGACCTGATCTTTCCACTAGGGAAATAGCATTACAGGAAAGATGAGCTTGTTATAGTGAGAATTTTTGTGGGAAATTAAATATTTCTAGATTCATAGGGAAAAATCCTTTTTGGATCCCTATAAACAGATTTTCATTGTTTAACATTTAGGACTGGAAAAACACATTTTCCCAAATATGTAACTTTGATACTCAAAGAATTTATATGGAGCTTGAAAACAGGTGGCAGGAAGTGTTGTCTTAGATATTATGAGGGATGTGAGTAGTTGCTGCCGAGCAGAGCATGTGATATACTCATTGACTCTAGACCAAGAAGTCCTACAGTGTCAGCAACTCGTCAGAAGTTGTGTTCGAAAGAACTCCAGAAGGGATGTGTTTACATTCTTTTAAATGTACAGGATATGTCAAATGTGCCGTTTAACATTGCTTGTTAGTATATCACACTTTAAGGCCTGGGTAAAATAATTGGAAATGGATTGGAGATGTAACTCAGTTGGCAGAATGTTTGCCTCACATCCATGAAACTCCAGTACTGTTCAATCTCTAGTTCTGTCTGTAATCACATCAAGGTAGAGGCAGGAGGATCATAGATGCAAGGTCATCTTCAGTTACATAGTGAGCTCGAGGTTAGCCTAAAGTATCTGTAACCATATCTATTGAATGAGTAAATGGATGGATGGATGGATGGATGGATGGAGAATGAATGAATGAATGAATGAATGAATAAAAAGGTTACATGAACACATCATCCTGAAGAAGACAGAAGATGTAATCAGTTAGCTTTCAGGCCTTACAAGAGGGAAGATATTAAATTACAGTGTGTTATGAGTTTAATGTTTGTTTCAGTACAGTGCAAAACCTGTAGATACCACCTGGGTGGATTCTCTCTGAACTTCCACATTTGTATCTCTAAAGCAAAGCTTCAGCACTCAGTGATTTTTTTAAAAAAAATGATATTGTGTATTTGACACAAAACAGATCAATCCAATCTTTATGAAAATCAATAGATATCCATCTACAATGCAATTAAGTGTTATATGACTTTCTATCCGTGTCTATTGCTAGCAGTATCAAGCCAGACAAACATCTCAGTGGTTAGTTGAAAGAGCTCAGAGTCTGAATTAATGAAATTTGAATTGAATATGGTTTTTCCCTAGCAGGTGTGATATGTAGAGTTTCTAAAGACCAAGTTTTAATTAGTTTTAAGAAGGCAATTGGAAGTTGTTGCTCTGCACATGCAACTATGAGATATAGTGTTATGGAGGAGTGTGTGTAAAAATAGGGACTTCTATACTGATGAGTTGTATCTTCGAATTTATATCTTTTAAATGTCAAAGTTATTCCTGTTGAGAACATGTAAAGTGTAGGCCCTGTTTCTGAATCTTACAAACAGCCTCAGCCCCTGGAAAGTTAAAGCTCTTGAGATAATTATACTGTAGGAAAAATAAAAAAAGGAATAGTAAAGAAAATACTGGTCTATCCCAATTTTTCTTATTTATAAGACTTGTGTTTCTTAGTTGGTTGATTAGCTTCAGGTTCTCATTTTTCCCCCATTGATAGTGTGAAAGGTCAGAAAGGGGAGTAAGGTAATTTGTGGGAACATGTGTATGTTCTTGGGTAGAGTCAGTAGGAACCGATGTTCTGGTGGGGAAAGAAAATAAAGAAGAAATACCTTATACTCAGTTGTTATTCTTCTAACAAATAGGCCCTGGGAGATAAAGTACTTTTACTTGAAAATAATTTTTCATGCACTATATTTTGATCACAGTTCCCCCTCCCCCAACGCCTCCCAGATCGTTCCCACCTCCCTACCCACCCAACTCTGTACCTTTTCTTAATCTCTACCGAGGGATGTTCAAGTGAGTTTTTTAGGAAGTATAAGGTTAGGAAGGAGAAAATAATCAACCCCAATGGGACCTCATCCATCATATATAGCAGGAAAAACTTTGTGTTGTTATTCAGTTCAAATACAACGTAACAGAAAAACTCTTTTTAAACCAAGAGCTTTAAAGATATGTAAATGAATATTGGTGAATCTCAGCATTAGGCCCATCTGTGAAACACTGGACAATTTTGATGCTGGCCTGACCTCATCAGGGTTCATCGAAGGATCAGTGTTGGGAAACATTTGCTGGCATCAATTCTATGTCCATTTATTTATGTTTTTGAGGAGGAAATTGTGTTGGGGTTCTCTAAAGAAACAACTTATAGAATGACTCTCCCCCTTCATCCCCCCTCTCTCTATACAAACACACACACACACACACACACACACACACACACACACACACACATCCTTCATATATACATTCATATGCATGAAGAATATTTACTGTAATGACTTACAGACTGCAGTCCACCTAATCCAGAGAGTACAAGAATTCAGACGTTTTTCAATTTATATGTTTGGATGTCTCAGATGGTCTTCAGTATATGCTGGAATCCCAAAGAAATTGGCTCTAATGCCAGTAAAGCATCAGCAAGCCGGAAAAGAGCAAAAGCTTTAGTCTTCTACACCCTTATGTAGGCTTCCAGCAGAAGGTGTGGCCAGATCAAAGGAGAGTCTCTTTCTACACCAAGATCCAGATTAGGAGTGGATCTCCCTACTTCAAATTAAGCCAAAATCCCTCACAGATGTTATTTTTTGGATTCAGTTAATTCCAATTTTAGTCAAGTTATCAACCAAGGACAGCCACCATGGAAAACAGAGCAGAAAAGAGCAGTGAGTTAACTTGAAAAAAAAAAATCTCACTAAAGAACTATCATCAGCCTAACTGACAAGTCCAGATTAGTAGGTTGTCCTGCACACTAGCTTGCTCAAGTCTACTTCTTTTTTAAGTGATCTTTTTCAGTGTTTTGGAATAAGATTTTGTGTATCTAAGGTTAGCCTTGACCTAGCCATATAGTTGAGGATGACTTTGAACTCTTCATATTCCCGCCTTTATCTTCAGCATACTGGTATTGCTGATGTGTGCCAGGATACCTGGTCATGCTTAGTTCTTCTTAAACAGCTATGTGTGTGGCTGTATCAGGGTCTCTTTGGAGAGTCCTCTCTCCTTTGGTCTACTGGTTTCAATGCTCTATGTGTACTCTATAATACCCAAGTGGGCTCTTAATACTATGTGCATCGATTCGGATCCTTATTAAGACCCTGCATAGTTTACCAATTGTGTCCTTGGCTAAGGACACTGTTTTACAGTTGAGCACAAGCTCCAGGGCAGTGGATAGGTTAACTTTAGAAGCTTGCAGGCACTGTTAAAGAGACTTGGTCAACTGACTCCATCTTTCCTATCTTCTCACTGATTCAGAATGAAGCATAGGAGGAAAAAAAAACCCCAAAATCGAGGTTATGAAATTAAGACATAGTGTCCTAATGATATCATGTAAAACTCTGGACACAACCACCCTGAAGCTGGATTCAGCATCCACATCCACACTGTATGTGCCAACAATGTCAATTTTGTGGTTCACTTGAGATTGGAATCTGGCTCTTTCAAAATATTAGTGTTCCCACAGCTTCCTCTCCCTTCCACATTTTGCTTCACCCTCACACTCTCCTTTCCTCTTTTTTATCCTTGTTTCTCTTTTTTCCTCCTCTTGATTTAGAAACCACACAAAAAATAGAATGAAATACATGATTTTGAAAAGTGATGGGAAGGGGCTGTAGAGATGGTTAAACAGTCAAGAGCTCTGGTCTCTCTTCCAGAAGACCTGCATTCACTTCCCAGTACCCACATGGAAGCTCACAACTGTCTGTAACTCCAGTTTCAGTTTATCTGGCACCTTCACATAGACACACATGCAGGAAAAACACCAATGCACATATAAAAGAGAAAACAATAGGGAAATGCATTATTGCATATTCTTTAGTCTGATTTTAGTTTGGAAACAGCACAAAACCTGTGTATCAGGATACCAGCCCTGAGAAAAGTGTGTGATGGATGAGTGTATATGTGGACAGAGAGCAGTGTTGGTGCTGTTCACATCCACCTGTGTGTTCCTAGGCTGGAATGTTTATGTATAAGATAGAGGTGCAGAGGCAGAGACAATTAACAGTAAAACCACTGAAGAGAAGCAGGGTAACACAAAATTTGGATGCTGAGCCAGGACTGTAACTTCAAGGCTGGCTTGAGCAAAACAGTAAGACTCTCTGTGTCACAGAAATAAAATGTCTTGGAGGAAAAAAGAGAAAAACCGGGAACTAACCTATTATAAAATATAAAGACGATATACAGTTGGGGCTTTGAGTACATCTTACTGAAACACCGGTAGAACAAAGATCATCAGTTGAGAAGCAGGGAGAGGAGAACACGTGAGTTCCAGGATGCAGGGAAGTCTGTGCTGAGTTTTGCTTTTACTAAATCTGACTTTATAAAACAGGGCTACAATTCAGAGACATCATGCTGAAAGTAGTAATCCGGATCTTCTTAACCAAAGTTGGTTCTGATGTTACTGGACAGAATCCAATATCTTTCTACTTCTAGAATTTTCATAAAACAAAAACTCATTGGTATCAGAGTGAACCTGGGGCTCTAGAAGAAATGAAAACAAATAGAAATGACAGGCTAGCCCTGGATGCTCATTGGTCCTTCTGGAGATTTGCAAAATGGTGAAGTCTACAAAGCCAGGAAAGCCAGACTCATTAGAGTTGATCACATGTAGGCCACGATGCTCTTCAATTCAAAGAGAGAAGTCACGGACCAGAATCATATGCACAGTAAGCAAGTGCTCCATCAACTTTTTAAATGGAGGATGGGAAAATCCAAGGAGAGAAATCGCTGGTAGGAAATTAGACGTAGTTTATATGCTTGTTTCTTCTATGTATCTTTCAACTGCAGCTCCATGAGAGCCTGGGCCCTGCAGGGATGGTTACCATACAGACACAGCGTTAAACACACCCAGAGAGGGGTGAGGCTCCTGCCTCTGAAAGACATTCAGGAAGAACATCATGTCTGATATGATTGTGGCTGCGGGCTGCTTGTGCCCCTTGTGTAGACCAGTTGTGATATTCACTTCCTATCTGCAGTATGAGGTTCTGGAGCTCAGGGAAGACGCTCAAGCTGTTGATTCCAGTGGGAGGGGAGCCATCAGCATTCTCGTGCAGTTCAGAGCACAGTTTTTCTCCAACTAGTGACTTGAATGGAGTGAGAGCGGGCCAATCCAAGTAAGGTTAGCATTCAAACACAGAACTGGCAAGGGATGTCTGTGCAGTACGCGCTTCTAAGAGCATAGGGAGGGACATGCTTTGAGAAGCACATGTTTCACAAAAAGAGCCACAACTGAAACAATGAATGCTGAAGAATGTTACAAAAATAGAGACTAACAAGCTGCCTGATTAATAAGATATAAAATTTACCAAGGGACAGAGTAGAGTGGTAAGAAGGAAGCTGTTGGGCAGTGACACTTAGGAAGCCGGATATGGGAGCTGGATGCATGCACAGGATCGAAAGTGGAACGGAGGGGAGGATGACAGATTCTTCAGCCCTTACTGATGTGCCACCTGCTGCTAGTGATGCTGTCAGTGATAACGGATTTACAGTAGCCTGTGAGGTAAGACCTCCCCCCCCACCACCACTGTATTTCACAGTTGAGGAGGCCAATGAGTAGTCCAGGAGCCTGCCTGTTCACTGCTGTAAAGAAGTGAATGCTGGGTTTGACTTCAGGCATCCCGACTCTGAACTTCATATGCTTAATTTCTTTTGTGCTGTTTCTTAATTATATGAGAAATAATAGCAAAATATCTCTTTTTAAAGAATCGAATCTGGAGCACAGAAGTCTGTTTCCAATTCGTTCAGCACTACAATACTGAAGCTGATTTGTTTCAAGTGAGCACTTCACAAGTCTTTAAACGAGAATATTAACTATGTAATTTCACATTTCCTTTGCTAGTCTCGCACACTGTCCCTGGTGCTCAATCCTGAGGTACACCTGCTGCTTTTAGTTGATAGCAAAAATGGCTTTACACTGCAGAAAAGACATCTGCAGAGCTGCAGCTGGGGTACGGTGCAGCCGAGACCCAGGAGAAGCAATGAAGCCCACTTTAGAGCTGTTTTTAAGTTACACCAGGGAGCTGAAGCAGTGACTGCCTAACACGTGTGATCATGACTCTCATTTATCAGATGGGAAGGCAAATCTACTGAGTCTAAGTGAGAAAGCTCTCAGAATACCCACACTTTTGGTAAATATGAATCATTTTTATTTTAGTGTTGCTTGATGTCATTTTCACCAAAATATTAAATGACATCAAGCATTTATGGTGAGCATCAGAATACTTTTTAAACAAATAATTATTAAGTCATTATTAATAAAACATTTTTTCTTGGGATGCTTATCATAAGAGAGTTAAGGATCCATGAAGTTAAGTTGATATAACAATATCTATGAAATCTATAAACAATATCTATGAAATACCTATAAAATAATTTCATTCTGGAATAAGTCTTTGAAACAGATATTCTTACTGCAAAAGCAAGTGAAAACAAAAAAAGTAGTTTTGATCATCTATAAATGTAGAAATGCTGAACTAGATCGACCAAGACATATCTCCTAATTGCCTCCAAGTTTAGAAATGCAGACTCAGCAGCAATGAGTATGTTTAGGGAGGAAGGCACTGCTGGAGACACAATGCAGTCTATGCAGGAGTGGCAGAACCTTAAGTGTATCTTTTTCTGGGTGGATTCTGATAAGACAAACTTTACTTTTATATATAGATATATAAATATAATTAAAGTTTTTTTATATATAATAAATACTATTTACAAATATACATGAGATATATAAATATGCAATATGTATTTTACATATTTATACATATAAATTATATATTGATACATAAAATGTATTTATGCAATTTATACAAATTATAAATAATAAGTATATATAAAACTCTGAGTTTCCTTCATGCATATAATATATTTTGATCATGTTCAGCCTTTGCTCCTTTGCATAACTTTCTAGATCCACAGCACATTCACCTGCCCCTCCCAATTTCATGTTTTCTTATTATTTTTAATAGCCCACCGAGGCTGTTTTCTGTTGCTCGCATACTCATGGGTGTGAGGCTGCCTTCTAGTACATAGTCAACCTGCTACTCACCCTCTCTAGGAAGCCATCAGCTGTCAACAGCTCCTCAACCAGGGATGGGTGCTTGTGGACTTCTTCTTCTTGCTGGAATGTTGATTGGCTTGGTTGTGTGGAGGTCTTGAACAGCTATTTGGAGGTCTTAAGTGCAAGCATCTTATTATGTCCAGATGACACTGTTTTCTCTGGTGTCCTTCCACCTCCGGGTTAATTTTTTACAATCTTTCCACGTCCTCATCTGCAATGGTCTGTCAGCCTTGGGGAAGGAGGTGTCGCACAGATGTCGTGTTTATGAGTGAGCACCCCACAGACATTTATTTTCTGTACTTGGATGAGTTATGAGTTTTCATATTAACTGCTGTCTGCTAAGGCAAGCTCTCAAATTAAGTGGTGTGTGTGTGTGTTTGTGATTGTGTAGTGTGTATGTGAGTTCGAATCTCAACCACAGAACTGAGCCCACTGATGAGCCAGATAGGTTACTAGCAGTCTCCAAGGATCTTACTATTTATGAGAAATACCTTCTCCCCAGTGCTTGGCATACAGAAAACTGAGGGCTGTTGTGCCTGCCGGAGATCTGAACTCTAGTCATCAACCTTGAGTGACAAGCACTTTATAGACTGAGTCATTTTTCAAGTCCCTTAAATTAAGTTTAGCAAGTGTATGCCAAGACCCAGGCCAGAATCAATAAAGCCATTAGCTCTGAATCTCATTTTCAGATGTTCCATCTTGAATACTAATACCTCCCTGTGTTATGAGATGAATTATGCAACCGTTTACATATGTTGCAGATCTAGCCACTAGATCTTCAGAATGTGATTATATTTAGATAGGGAGTATTTCTTAATTAACTACGTTAAAATGATGTCATTAAGTTGGACTGTAATCCAATGTGACTGATGCCCTGACAACAAGGAGCTGGGGCACAGACAGGCACAGAGGTGAGACCACGTGAGACTACAAGGAGGTGCTGAGCATCTACAAGCTGACAGGAGAGGAAGCAGAAGAACGGAATCCCAATGACACCTTAGTCTCGAACATCTGGCTTCTGGAGCATAAATTTCTATTACTTAAATACCTAAACTCTTGCACTTTGGTCTGGCAATCCTAGCAAACTATTACAAAAAGATGATTTAAGGTTTCACTCAGGTATATGCCAGGTCATAACATGATGTTTAGCCAGAAAATATAACTGATAAATTCCCATATTCTTTATTACCTTCTCATTTCACAACTGACTGTCTACTTGCAACTGCTTAGAGAAAGAACAGGAAAATAGAATTTACATATTGACTTGTAACCCAGATGTTTCTGGGATCTTGATCTGCGCCCCGTCCCGTCTCGCAGGAAAAGACAGAGACCAAACCAGGTTCCTCGACTTAAGTTAGTTTACTCAGTATTATGCATGCAGTTACAGCTTAAGCGTAAATAGTAAATTCATTTCTCCCTCTCTTCTCTGGAACTATCTCCACCGGGAGCAACCAATTAAACCCTATCCTGGCCACACACAGAATGCCACGTAGCTCCTGCTCATACGCCAGGAGTTCTCGGGCTTCAACTTCACATTCTCGGGCTTAGAATCATGTCACTGCCAACACAGCCTAATGCCATATAAAGAGTTATTTATGCCAGCAAGACTGATAAGGCCGAGGCAGGCAGCGCCATCTTTCAGGGTGCGGCCGCTAGGCTCCCTACAGGATCTCATAGTCACTCTGTGCTTTCTTTTGATTGGGAATCAACTTGTCACATATCCATCCGAAGCATCCCCAATCCATGGAACATAAATGTATATTGAGAATTTTACCGAACATTTTATCAAATACAAATTCTGAGTCATATACACACAGCAGGAGCTCTTATCTCCACATCCAGGCTATTGTGGATAACGCAGCAGTAAGCACAGCCATGCAAGCATCTCTGGGGTATGTTGACTTAGAGGTACTCAGGAATGGAATAGATGGGTCATAGAGTGGTTTTATTCTTACATTTTGAAGAAAACCCTGAACTGATTTCCACGGGGGCTATACAAATTTACCTTCTTACCAGAGTGTCTAAGGCTTTCTACTTCCTTACATGGTCTCTATTCATCTTGGGAGTCACAGAGGGTCTGTGATCTGACTACTGCTGGATACTAAGCCATTAACAGAAAGCAATAAGTGTAACCAGTGTTTGCTAAGGACTTTCCATTCTTCACATTTTACAGGTGTGAAGTTGGGTCTTTATAATTTACAAGTAAAGGGTTTACACTTTCCAGTGGATCCTTGCTGGCAGAAAGAATACCATCGTAGTATTAACAGATATGTGGACTAGTCTACTTCTCTAGAGGCCATGCATACTACAAGTGACAGATTGAGGACTCAAGTAGATCATCTGCCTATAGAATTCATATTCCTAGCTCTTAGGCATTATACCATACTATTCTTTTTCAAGGAAGAAATGAGTCTTGAAATTTAAATTATATTTGTGTCATGATGCAATAATTCAAAAAAATTATCATCTTCATTCCTTGTACCAGATATTGTTTTCTATAAGGACATTTTCATACTGTATATATTGTACATTGAGCACATTTTCCCATATTTCTTATTCTTCCCTAATTCCTTCATATTATTTACCTTTGTACCCCTAGACATATATTTTTACTTTCATGTAATATATATGTATATGCAAAATATGCATATATTTCTATGATACACATATAACAGATAGCATATAATATTTATCTTTTGGAGACAGCCTCAGCTCACTTGATATGATTATCTCTAGCATACTCACAGCTTCATTCTTTATGCCTGAAAAAAAAATTCCATTCTGTATATACACCACATTTTCTTATTCCCTTTGTCCTAGATTGGTTCTGTAACCTAGTGGTCGTCAGCAGTGCTGAGGTAAATACTGACATGCAAGTGTCTTTGTGATATCTTGACTTGGCACGTGAAGTGGCCTTGTTAGGTCATAACCTCCATACATTTCCAGAGCAGCAGTTGGGCGGAGTTTAAATTCTCACCAAGAGTGTATGAAAATTCTTGTTCTTTGTACATTCTAGATTACACACACACACACACACACACACACACACATATATGTATATGTATGTGTATATGTATATATATGAACTTTCTTCTGTTCTGTAGGCTGTCTCTTCAGTTGATTAACATTTGCTCTACAGAAGCTGTTGTTTACCAGTGTGTGGGTTTAGTGACTCTATAAAATATCAAGTGGTTTAGCCTCATGGCTTTCTATCTGGCCTCTGTTCTATTCCATTCCATTGATCTCCATGCATATTCTGTGACAGAACCATGCTGTCTTTACAACTTACATGGTGATTTCTCCATTCGCGTTCCTTTTTATTAGGGTTTCGTTGACTACTGAAGATCTTTTGTGCTTCCAAATGCATTTTGAGGTTTATTTTTCTGTTTCTATGGAGACTGGTATTGAAATTTTGATGAAAATTTCAGTGAACCTGTAGATTGTTCTTAGCACTGGAGCTATTTACACCATGTTAATTTTTCCAGTCCACAAGCATGCAGGGTCAGCTAATGTTTTCTCCAGTTTCTTTGATTTCAGGAGGGAAGCATTTCAGTTTCTTGGTTAGATTTATCTTAAAGTTTTGTTTTTAGGCAATTGTGAATGGGATAATTTCCCTAATTGTTCTCTCAGTGTGTTTGTAATTGTGTGTGGGAGAGTGACTGACTTTTGTTTAGACATTTTATATCCTGAAAATGTTTGTCAGTTCTAACATTTTGCTAGTGGAGTCTTGGGATCTTGTGTACAGAGAATAAAAAATACTTGGACTTCTTTCTTTTCTATGTTTCTCTTTTATTTACTGCATGTCTTGTTGTTTTCAAACCTCAAATATGATATTTGGCATGAGTAAAGAAAGTGAGTAGCCTTATCCCTATCCGAATTTTAGTGAAAATGTTTTGAATCTTTCCCTATTTAGTATTATGTTGAATATAGGTTTGTTGCACCGTGCTTTTATTGTGTCAAGACATGCACCCTCTGTTCTTAGTCTTTTTCAGAGCTTTTTATTGTGAAGAGGTGTTGAATTTTGTCAACATCCTTTTGGGGGGCAGTAGGATGGCTCTGTGGGTAAAATTGCTCACCTTACAAGCCTAATGTCCCGAGTTCAATCCCGGAAATATCCCTACCCCAAAAGAAAATTCCCCAAAACAGGGGTATGCACCTGTAATTCCGGAATTCCTACAGTGAGATAAGATGCAAAGACAGGTAAATTGCCTGAAGTTGGCAGGTCAGATAGCCTGGACTCCAGAGCACAGAAGAATCCATTGGTAGCTCCCTTGCCTCACCAAAGTTACTCTGAACATTGTTTTTTGACCTTCCTTTGTGCATTACGGTATGTATTAATCTGAATACAGTTGTTCTCTCTCTCTCTCTCTCTCTCTCTCTCTCTCTCTCTCTCACACACACACACACACACACACACACACGTAAATAATTAATTTTTTGACTATTGAGATGATCATGTAATTTCTTTCTGTGAGTCCATTAACATGATCCCTTATATTTAATGATTTACATATGGTAAAGCATCCCCACATCTATGTAGGGAAGCTAATGTGATCATGATAAATGATCTTTTTGATGTGTTATTGATTTTGGGTTGTGATTATTTTGTGCACCTATGTTCACCAGAGAAGTTGGCTTATAATTTTCTTCTTCTGTTGTTGTTGTTGCATATCTATTTATTTTCTGTACCTGAGAAATACTAACATCATAAAAATTAGTTTTTAGCATCCCTTCATTTTCTATGGTATGGAAGAGTTTGAGAAATCTTGGTGTTAGTTCTTGTTTGAACATCTGGTAGATTTATCAGTGAATATATGTGGGCCTGGACTTTAGTTACTTCAATCTCCTTTCTTATTATATCTGTAAATGATTTGAATTTTGATAGATCATATGTATCTAGGAAAGCATCTATCTACTTGTGATTTTCCAAATTTAGTGGTGTATAACTCTTAGAGATGTGTTCTTATACTTTCCCAATTTTGCTGGTATCTATTCTAATGTCTTTCTTTCCAGTCTAATTTTTATTAATTTAGATCTTCTCTCCTAGTTAGTTTGGCTAAATATTTGTTGATATTGTTTTCCCTTTCAAATAACTAATCATGTTTCATGAATTCTTTGTATTTTTTATTGCCATTCCATTAATTTTTGATGATCTTCACTTCTATTTAGTGCATTAGTTTTTTGTTTGTTTTTGGATTTTTTTTCTCTTTTTATTTTTCCAAGACCCAATGTTATTGAGATCTCTGTCAGGAGTCATTTTTATAGATAATTATTTGAGATTGCTCTATTTTTATTTTTTTAAATGAAAACCTCTTCATAGTGGTGAACTCCCTTTTAGGATTGCTTTAATTGTATCACAAAGGTTTTGATTTAATGTGTTTTCATTTTGATTTGATCCTAGAAAAATTAAAAAATTTTCACAATGACCCATTCACTATTTAATACATTTGCTTGTATTCAGCTCCAATGACCCATTCACTATTTCACGGCGAGTTACCCAGTCTCCATACATTTGCTTGTGTTCAACAGTTTCTACTGCTGTTGGTTTTGTTATCCTGCTGTGGTCAGATAGAATACAAAAAATAATTTTAATTTTCCTATATTTGTTAAGCCTTGCCTTGTGTTCCATTATATGACCTGTCTTAGGGGAAATCCTATTGGCTGCTGAGAGAAAAGTATATTTAGTGCTTAGGAAGAAGGTTATGTAGATGCCATAGTTAATATTTTGAAGTTTTCTAGCAGGTATAAAATCTATCATGAAATAAAATGAGAATAGAATACTGTTACCAATAGTGGTTTTTCATCATGTTGATTTGAGTTTGAGCAGAAAGAAATGCTTATCCAATACAGCTGAGTAATTTAGTGCCTCATCTGTTAACTGTCTTAAAGAGTATCAGAAAAGTTGGGAGAGGAAAAGAGGGATGAGATTGGAAAATCTGCATCACAGGAGGGTACCATGAGCAAGGACACAGAGAGCAAGCTCTGAGTGTGGTAAGGGGAAAACCTGTGACCTAGTTTATAATGGCCATGACAGCATGGTCATGTGAATTCAGAGACCAAAGCCACAATCCGGAATGAACAGATGGACACCTATTCATCAGAGGAACCCTGAATGGAGCCAAAGCAGATGCACTCTGAGGCAGAGACAGACAGCACTGCATGCGGATTCTGAGACTAAGATAAGGATCCAGAGACACATCTAAGAGAACATTAAGAGTAGACTTAGTCAAAGCAGGAGAAGGTTTAGGGGTCAGCTTTGAGCAAGCTATGTCTGAAGCTGAGAGTAGGACTCTCTGGCAGAGGATGGGCCGTAGAGAAGGCAGAAGTGTGCCCTTTAAACAAACTGTAAAGAAACCAAGGACCTCGGGACCACTATTGCTTTGGGGAAAATAGATGATTGCTTAGCTTCCATTCCAGTGTGCTTCCTCCATGTTTATTTTGTGCTTTTAACTATGCCCGTGTCTCCTAAAACTTTGGACCTTGAGAAGGGGTCATTAAATATTCTTTATTCTGTGTGCAATTCAGTAGAGTGCTTTTAGCTCAACTCACTCTCTGGGGGTGCTATAGGATTTGGGGGAAGAGATGATGTAAGTGTTGAGAATTTATATAGGAAATTTGAAAAGGAAGGCATGAGTAATCTGTGCCTTCATTCTGGGGGTAAGATCATAGAAAACATTTAACTACGGTTTGTCTACTCAGTAGATCGTGCTTGGACACTTGCCATGAATGAATTCTCTGCTAACCCTATCAGAGGAGCTATGGCACTAAGAAAGAGAGAGAGAGCAATTTCCCAGCTCTTGGAAGCTCTATTTTTTTTTTCATTAATAGCTTTCTTAACCTTTCTGCTTGTTACAGTTCTTTTTTATCATTAAAGATTTTTTATTAGATATTGTCTTTATTTACATTTCAAATGGTATTCCCTCTCCTAGTTTCCCCTCCGAAAATCCCCTATCCTCTCCCCCATCCCCCTGCTCACCAATCCACCCACTCCCAATCCTGGTCCTGGCATTCCCCTATATCGGAGCACGGAGCTTTCACAGGACCAAGGCCTCTCCTCCCATTCATGACCGACTAGGCCATGCTCTGCTGCAAATATAGCTAGAGCCACAAGTTCTACCATGTGTTTTCTTTGATTGGTGGTATGGTTCTAAGGAGCTCTGAGGCTACTGGTTAGTTCATATTGATGTTCCTTCTATGGGGCTTCAGTCCCCTTCAGCTCCCTGGGTATTTCTCTGGCTCCTTCATTGGGGACCCTGTGCTTAGTCCAATGGATCGCTATGAGCATCCGCTTCTGTATTTGCCAGGCACTGGCAGAGATTCACAGGAGACAGCTATATCAGGCTCCTGTCACCAGGCTTATGTTGGCATCTGCCTAGTGTCTGGGTTTGATGGTTGTTTATGGGGTGTATCCCCAAGTGGGGCAGTCTCTGGATGGTCATTCGGAAGCTCTATTTTAGACTTCTAAATTTGCTTAGTAGAGTCCTCTTATTTTTGATGTCATGTAAAATTAAAAGCTTGAAAATGTACTGAAGCTTAGCTTTTCAGCTCTAAGTATTTTATGGATTATTTATTCAAGCCTTTCTTTGGAGGTAAAATACTAAGCCAGCATGATCCCTAACTACATTCTAAATATCTGGTTTTGTTTTTTTTGTTTTTTGTTTTGTAACTACAGATAGATTTAGTATTCATTCCTCATCAAGAAAGCTACTCTTTTTGCAACAGAGGTCATTATAGAAAATCATAAAGGATCAAAATGTAGAGTTGAGAAGCCTGGTCCTGCAAAACACTTTCCACACCTCAGGCTCAGGAAAGACTGAGGAAGATGAGGCAGGAAGATTGTAAGAGCCAGAGTAACAGATGAGATTGTGTCCCATAGGAATGTCAGAAGCAACACCCATGAAGTCTCACCAACATGACTTCTTAAGCATGCGCCGAACAAGGGCAACAACAATGGATATGTCACAGTGGATGGGCAAAGTCCATCGAGGCCCCAACCCTACACAAAGACCTACAGGCAAGTAAGGAACTCTAAAGTGGGAGATAAAGTCTGACCAGGGAAGAACACATCCGTCTGTTATTGTTTTCCAATAGCAAACAGTCAGGCAATACAAGCAACAGGAGAGAGTCTGAGCAGGATATGTCCATGGAACAAGAACAAGAAAAGGTCTTTAGGCCGGCGGTGGTGGCGCACGCCTTTAATCCCAGCACTCAGGAGGCAGAAGCAGGTGAATTTCCGAGTTCGAGGCCAGCCTGGTCTACAAAGTGAGTTCCAGGACAGCCAGAGCTACATTAAGAAACCCTGTCTCAAAAAACCAAAAAAAGAAAAAGTCTTTAAATTTGAATAAGGGCAGAGGGGAGCGTGTGTGTGTGTGTGTGTGTGTGTGTGTGTGTGTGTGTGTGTGTGTGTGTGTGGTGGCGGCACTGGAGGGAAGAAAGCGAAAGGGAAAGGAGAAACAAGATAACTATATTATAATCTCAAAAAATAAAAAAATTAAAAATTACAAAACCCACATTGTTTTATAGGAAGTTAATGTTGATATTGTTGATGGCTTTGTAAAGAACTTGACTCCAGAGCAGAAGCAGAAGACAGTGAGGTCCCCGTACTCCTGGCCCTTCCTGCTTTCTGCTAAGTATCAGCCTTACTGTAAGAGACAGCCTCCGGGAGTGTTCTTAAGGTCCTGTTTCCCTACATCTGACACAAAACTAATTTCTGTGTTCAGAGAGTGGCTGAAATATTTTTTCTTCTCTGCTTTCTGGTGTCAATTCTGCCCCATAGGCTCACGAGTAGAGTGCAGCCACTGTGTGTTATATAAAGCAGGGGAGGTGGGAAATGCACAGAGGAGATAGCTTGTTTAGTTTAAAAAGACACTGGACATTTTTTTTACTGAAAACTAATTACACAAACTATTTTTAAACTCCTCTGAAATGACTCCTTCTTTTCTAGTTCTCCCCCAACCCCCTGGTCATATACCTTGCCAGCACCATTAGGAATTCCAGTCTCCATCCAAAATGTATTTTTCCAGGACAGTAACTCCCACATGCAAATAGCCTTGTGACTGTGAGGGCCCTTTTAAGGTGTTTAGGTAAATCTAGCTTAGGTGACAGCTTTACCAGGGGGCTGTTGGTTATCTCCCAGTAGACTTTCTATCCTGTCATGACCATCTCTGTTCTATTAAGTTGTTCAGGCTTTATGCAGAGCTTCCTACTGAGATAAATCTCTGATGGGTCTCACATACCCAGGACTAAGCAACTCATGGTTTAAGGCAGAAATAACATGGGCTGGTTTTCAATGTGGAACTAAAGTCAGACATTTCCCTTGAGAGCCAAAGAAAAGTATCTGAGAAGTTCATATAAAACTTGAGGATAGAAATAGGCTAATGGGGTCTTTCCAGGTCCATGGGACTCCATTCAATAAACCTTTTGTGGTTTTTGAGATTATGTTAAGTTTTCTTTATCTCTAGGAATAGTAGCCTTGAGTTGTCTTAATGGATTCAGTCTGCCTCATAGGGTTCTTTGTGTACACACACACACACACACACACACACACACACACACACACACACACTAATGTCCTTAGATAATAGAAAAAGAAAGGATCAGCTAGGCTTAAGTAAGCTCTTAGAAGTTCTGGGAATGACAGCCTGCTGAGAATTGCTTCCGGGAATTACTGGTCTGTTGACTGCTTTGCTATGGGAAATTTGGAAAGCTGTAAAGATTCTCTCATTTTTTAGAAATATTGGAACGTGGAAGGCTGAGAAATGATGAGTGCTCCTGAGACAGCATGGAGTCATTCTGTCTGGGGCTGAGATGCACTAGTCTCTGTCAGTAAGGATTATGGATTCTGGGTGAAGGTAGAAAAAAGCAGGAAGAACCACAAAGAGGTTTATCAGCCACTGGGGCCACAATATTGTTTCAGCATTAGAAATCTGTCTTTTGGATATATTCACATTCCAAGATCATTCCATAATTATCCCACTTATTTTCTTTTGGGAATTTCTTACTTAATACTTAGATGACAGTATATCTCATTTGTGCTAAGGAAACTAAGGGGCAGAATGTGTGCTCTTGCTTGAACCAGAGTTATAAAACCAGCGTCCCTCCATGGGTCCTGAGTGCAGTGAAAGCAGCAGGCATGGGAGATTCTTGGGCTTGGAGGAGAAGCAGGGGTTACTCATGCTCCCTTGTATATTTATGTTCCATAAGTCACATTTCTACTCAAGTCTTAAAGCACTGAGTAGTTTGATTTTCATCTTTAAAAACCACTCAAAATTATAATTATAAAATGTTGTAGACCTTATTACTAGGTGATCTTTTTATTCTGGGTATGTCAAATTCACCGCAGCTTCAAGGCAGCACTGTGTATCTCCAGGGAACTTGTCCTGCCAGGATTTTGAGTCATCATTCTCTTCACTCCAGGTATTTGAAACTTTGTCTACCTTTGAGCCAAACTGAACAGAAGGTAAGGGCACCATCAGGGGAGGCCTTGGACTTCCTTGGCAAGTGGTAGAATTGGGAGAATGGCTTTCTGTTTGGCAAGCCATTTTCTCTTCTTAAAAAGGTTGTTATTTTTGTTTTATCTGCAATTTTACATGTTTTGTCTACAAGTATGTCTGGGAGGGTGTCAGATTTCCTGGAGTTACAGACAGTTGTGAACTGCTTTCTGGGTGCTGGAAATTGAACCTTGGTCCTCTGGATGAGCAGCCAGTACTCTTACCATCTCCCCAGCTCCTTGGGAAGCCATTTCTAATTCAGCGTCTTTTCTATACCAATGTGATAGAAACATCTGTAAGAAGTTATTCCCTTACAACAAATATTTTTGATGAAACACTTTACTGAAATGTCAGAACAACTTTCTCAAACAAAGACAAAATGTCAGTCTTTAATAGGAAAAAAAAATAAAGTACTCATAAATTTTTTATTTTAGGTAACAAGCCCTAATCTTTTTAATAAGTTGATCATGGTGTCTACTTTGTTACTAAGTGAATGTTCATCACCCTTCAGTTACAGCCTCTCTGATTTTAAATCCAGGTCTAAATTTATACACCCCGGATTACTCAGATAAGAGGCATGAATGCACCACTGTAGGATGGCTGTGTTATTTTGAGGATGGTGTTTTGGATGATTTTAGTCATTGTGTGATTCCATCCCATTCCGTGTATATTGAGATGATCTCTGTCACTCATACCCATGTTTTTATGGGTTCTGGCCATTGTCTCTGCCCTGAATATGTTCTAACAGATATTTGTTGGAAGAAGAGACCCTGTAAGAGCAGTCTTCAGTCATCTACAATTTAGAAATTCTAGGTTAAACAACAATTAAACAGATCTTGCAGAAAGACTTTGCCATGATCTTGAAGGTATTCTGCATATACTTTGCATCTCAATCCCTTATTTTTATGGTAGATTATCAGCTTGTATCATCTAAAAGTTTTGGGAGCTCTATTCTAAGGACACAATGAGATGCAATTGATTAAATCACAACCATCACAATTTCAGCCTCTTACCAGATGGTTGTTCAAAGTTAAGCTCTGGGACAACTGTTACCTTCCCTTCCAGAAGGCCCTATGAGAAAGACACCCATTTGTCTAGTTAGCATTATATAATCTTTCTTAAAAGGAGAAAGTGAACCAGAAGACCCACAGAAGAACCTATTTCTAGTTTAAAAACACAATCTTTTAAAAGATTTTTACCTATGAATATACCTGTCTGAAAAGGTCAGAAAATTCAATATTAAAATGTTTAGTAGTTATATAAGCCATATAACAACTTCTCCCCAAACTTTGAACAAATCAAAAAACCCAAAATCCGAATACATACTATTATCTCATGATTTCTGTTTTAGAGGAATTCAGAAGTGGCTTAGTCAGTCTGTTTTATGCCTCGGATGAAATAGAGTCAGGACGTAGGCAGGGACTGCCATCATTTTAAGGACTGATTGAAGATGAAGCGGCTGTTCCAGTACATGCCTCCATGGCTCCTAACATCTCTCTGTCTCTGTCTTTCTGTGTCTGTCTGTCTGTCTGTCTGTCTGTCTGTCTGTCTCTCTCTGTGTCTGTCTGTCTGTCTGTCTGTCTCTCTCTCTCTGTGTGTCTGTCTGTTTGTCTGTCTATCTGTCTGTCTGTGTCTTTCCTCTCTCTCTCTTACTATGTAGTCTTCTCATTAGGCAGCTAGTGTGTTCTCATGACAAAATTCTAGCCTACCTCTGGGTGATCTAGAGAGAGTGAATGAGAGAGAGCCTTGCTGCCGTCTAAGACCCAGGCTATGAATTTGTATATCATCACATTGCTTTATATCATTGGTTAGAAATGAGTCACTCAGTACCTTTCACATTCAAATTAGGGGAAATTAGCCTTCCTTTGCTATAGGGAGAAAGAAGAATCATGGACACCTTCAACAACTTCAACAGGAGGTATGAGACGACAGCAAAGGTATGAGACGACAGCAAAGACAAGTTCTTTGATCTTCTGCCATGCACAGCTGGGTGCTCAGGTTGGTGCCTACAACTTTCAAAGTCACTGCACAAGCACTAATCATCCAGTACAATCACATCATCTAGGATGACAAATGGACTCAGTCTTCCTTACAACATGCTTTTGAACAACACAACCTTTCCTAGAAGCCTTCACTTCCATCTTAGCATGACTCCCTAACCAGAATTGCGTGTATATGATGAAATCAGTCATAACCAAGAGGAGTGGGATTGCCTTGAGTGGTGTCCCTGGATTAATATGTGTTTCAGAGCTAGATCACCACCTAGGCTAAAGTCCCACTAAAACAGATTAGAGTGCCCTTCAAAAAGAAGAGAGGAGTGTGTCTGTGTGGTAGCTAGCTACCTGTATGGATCCTTGACTTTCCTCCCAACTGATATGTCATAACATCACTTTTGACAAACATGAAAACATGCACTTGAGGCAGAAGATTAAGTCCAGAGAGTTTCTTAAGAGCTTTTGAACTAAAACTCATTCCACAATGTAAAAGGAAAATGAAATGTAATCACAAATCTGTAACCAAATGTGTTATTGATAAGTAAAAGAGATGTCAAAGACCAAACTAAATTCTCCACTTATATGATTTTTATGTCATCATAAGGAGTCCTAGGAAGCCTGTGTTGTCTGTTATTCTATGCTATTAGCACAAAGGGGACTTCTTTCTAAAAGTCTAAAATTTAAGACTAGTCCTGAGCTGCAAAACAATTACACTAATTGTTGTATATTTCTAGTTTCTGCCACTTTTCCAGGCTCTGCCCCTAAAGGTTCTGGTAAATTGGAGCATCATGAAGCAGAAGGTGGAGGATCATAGGCCTTGTTCTTGCTTCTCTCAGCTCCTGAGACTTAAAGAAGTAGTCACAGTGATTTTAACATTGCCAGCCTAAAGTCTGTCCATAAAGTGTTGGGGCTAAGGCAGCTTTATGCTGGTCTGGTCATTTCAAGGAATTCTGAAACTGCTGAACAACTGCCCGAAGATAAATTCAGGACAGACTAAGGGAGAGGAAAGGCGGGACTGGGTAGCCCCCTTAGGAGGAGTAAACTTACTAGGAGAAGAAGCCTCTGGCTGGGAGCTTTGTAGTTACTAGGTTCTAGCTCATTCACTTGTTCACTGACTAGTCTCTTTAGCGTTGAGTTAAGGAAGGCCCCAGTTCCCATCATCCAGGAGGCAAGCGGAAGAAGGAATGTTTCAGCACACAAAATTACCTTGACAAATTGAGTAGCACAGATGTTCCAACTCATGGAATTAGTTCACTAAGGGTTTTGCCAGCCCCAAAGATGTGTAAAGGTCACTTTGTGAGTTTCTCATTCCTTATAGGATGTGGTGTCAGTCATGCACATGCTAGCAAAAGAAAAGAAGATTTATTTTAAGCCAATTTGGCAGCAATCAGAAGACCTAGCAGGAAAGTCCCTCAATTTTGTGACCAGCAGACACTTCCTGGAGCACTTGTTCTGGACAGGTCATAACCTGCAGCCCAGACCTCTGCATGGTGGTTTGTTGGGACTGGTACTAAAGCCCTGTGGCTGACTGCAGCAGGGTGTGAAAAGCCAATGACCCTGGGACTCTCCAGCCCATGACTCTTGGTAAAATGTCTTTAGAAAATTCCTTAGTACTTTAAAGTGTGTGTCTTACTGAGTCCAATTCTTGCTCTCAGTAACATAGTGCTTTATAAAATATTCATATATCAAAATTAAATCCTGTCTTTTTGCCAAGATTAATTTGGAATCAAGGGCATTCTGGGTCCCTTTAAGAAGTTAAGTTACTAAAAAATCAGAACAGAAAGGTAGAAACAAACGTGTAATCAGAGCTATTAGCACCATTTGCCAAGAGATTCTTTTCCTCTTGTGGAAGAGGAGGGGTGGCAGTGTGTGCCACAGTACCACGCTGGTGCTGATTGGCACACATTGGGAACACTTATACCTTTACTTCTGGGAAGAATGTTTTTCCTAATAGGAATGTTCACATAATGATTCCAAGGGTACAAGCTAGAAATTTCACTAGAAGACTGTTTAAAACTGGAACATTCATTGGAGGGGACAAAATGAGTTTCTATTTAGCATGTACTATGGGTTCTCTAAGGAGCACTACCATTTTTTAGATATAAACATATTCTTTCCTAAATTGGATACCAGTGAATGTCCCCCATAGCCTAGGGGGTTTCTTACCACTACCAGTCTAAATTTGACTGCGACACATTCCTCAGGAATCATGGTGCTTGAGAGGCAGTTTGGGATGTCACAATTTACAGGTAAGCATTGTGTGAGAGACAAAAATGATTCCTAGCAGAAAAATTCTAGATACTCTCTTAAGATCTATTGAATGTAAATAGTTTATAAAATTCCTTGAGGGCCTATTTGGGCAAAAGTACTTGAAGCTCTAGAATGTTCTGTTATCTCAGTGTGGGGAGAAGCAGGTACTTGTGCATGTTCTGCAGATGGGGATGCTGATGGTGCCATCTTTTTCCTCTCTCCATTTGCTTCCTCCTAGAGTCCTTCTCATATGAATTTCTCAGTGCTGAGCTTTGCAAAACCTCAAATCTTATAGCTCCTGGTCCCTGCCCCTTGCCACCGCAAGAAGTCAATAGAGTTGGCCCCAGGGTCATGAGAACAGGAGAGCTGGCCTTGCCCCTCACTGGTTGAAGCACCAGGGAGGGGGTCCCCACCACTTGTCTGCCATAAGGTGGGGTGAATGTGTGAGAGTGATAGCCCACTCAGGAGAGCAGACGCTGCACTCTGCCTGGACTACACAGTGGAGCTGGCCTTGATAGCAAAGGCCTGGTGAGGATAAGTGAATGGGAGAGCTGGCCTAGCTCTTAGCAGGCTACAGCACTTGGCAGAGTAGGCCCTGTCAGCACAGTGGTGTTGGCTCCAGAGGTGTGGGTGTGGGTGAACCAGCCTCGAGGGCACGAGAGCAGGAGAGCAGACACTACCTCCACCAAGGGCAGCATTGGGTGGCCCAGCAGGAGCAGTGTTGGAGAGCTTGCCCTGATGGAATGCACAAAGGAGAGCTGGCGTGCTGACCAGCGCAGCTACCACTAGGCCCAGATCCAGTTATCTGACCTGGCCCACCCCCAAATCTGTATCATCTACAAATGGAACTTGTGAAAGAGCCAGTCTAGCTGATCCAAAGCTTCAGGATCTCCACAGCTCAGGACAATAACAGGGTAACTGGGAGGAGACCAGGTGAGGGTCCAAAGTTGGTCGTGTTATAGAAGCCAGAGATCTGGAGCCCAACCAAAGTGGGAGATCTGGAGCCCAACCAATGAGTCACTATAGTGAACATTTGCAAGTAAAGATGTGTGGACAGAGGGATATATTGTAGGACACACAGTGATACACTGTAGCTTCCATGATGAGATGTTTCCTACGCTTTGTCTTTTCATGGTTGTGTGTGTGTGTGTGTGTGTGTTTATTTTGAGGGGGTGGTTGCAAGGGTAGAGGGCTGATATAGGGGATGGGGAGATGAGTGGGACTGGGTAAATGATGTGAAACTCACCAAGAATCACTAAAAAGTTAAAATACATAGTTCTTTAATTCATTATGGTAAAGGGCATCACTTCTAAGCATTTCACAAGTAGCAAGTCATTTAATCTTCAAATAACCCAGTGAAGTACATAATACTATCAGAACATCCGTACAACTGAGGGGCCTGAAGCACACAGAGAACATAGCATGACCATTGCTGCACAGTCACTGGAGGACTTAAAGTGTCTCACTCCAGGCTTAGTCACTGTGCCAAGGCACATCTCCCAAGTTCCAACATTCAGGATGCTCCACGGATATATCCAGGAGCTGACGCTTCAAAGAGGTGGTGATAGACTCCATGCAGGACTGGAGACCATCACTGTAGCCACCGCGTGAGCTTTCTCAGGGCAATGGTGGCAGGGATGGTATTGATGGCACTGGGTTTGGTGCCAGCCTTGAGTATTACAGTCTGAGACAATCAGCAGGGGCAGCAAAGACCTACTTCCAGGCTGAGATGGTGGCTGGCCCTGGCCTGGGTCACTCAGCTTCCTTTTCTCCTTATGGTAGTTTTGGGGAAATGATTCTTTCCGTGTCTTAGTCTCTGTTTATGTCACTCCCTGATCTGTATCTGTGTGTCCTTTTTTTGTTTTTTGTTTTTCTTTTCTAAGATGGGGTCTCATGGAGTCTAGATGAATTGTGAACTTTATTTGTAGCCAAGGATGACCTCCAACTCCTGATGAGTTTATCTTTGTACCCTTACTGGCCAACTGCTATGATAACAGGCATGAGCAATCATGTTTAGTGTTGTGTCTGTTTTCATCATTACATATTTGTTTAATTTAAAAGTATAAATGTAGTCAAATTTGCATCCCATAGTATATGCAAATTTGAAAAAGTATAAATGTAGTCAAATTTGCATCCCATAGTACATATCCTTTACTGTATATTAGATAGTACGTTTTTAATACTTGCAACTGAAGGCTGGATATGAGGTTTTTAGAGGTCCAAGTTGGATAATCCTTATGTTTTCATCCTTCTTAGCTTTCAGCAAATTACCTGCATGTAGAAGGAACACTTTAGTTGTGTAAATATTGAACTGCCATACAACAAGAGTTAGTGGATAGCAATGCCCTATAGGTACAGTCAGTTTGGGCATTTATATTTAAATTGATAATGTCCCAATATGTTGCTTATAACCCATTAATAGACTCCAAGTCTAGTCATTTGGTTGAGCTAGCATTTAAGAGGAAATGGTATTGACTTAATTATGCAGAAAACAATGGAAGTCATAGCAGATGGAAATAAATATTAATTTATAAGATATTTGGATGTGTTATGTTTGTGTGTGTGGGGGGGAGATGTCATGACCATGGAGTTGAGAATGTTTGATATGCCGAAAGAGTAGACATGACCACTCCTGCCTGAGAGTGGAGGACAGGTTCTGAATTGCTTCCATTATCGTTGATATCACAGACCCAGGGCCAGCTCAAGAACACGAGAATACTTAGCCATCCATCACCCATCATTTACACTATTAAAGGCAGGATGGGTTGTTTCTCAGTCATCCATTCTAGACTATAAAATACCTGTTTTCATGTAAAAGGCCAGGCAAACTTGTAAGTTGGTGTATCTAAATAGTTCTGCTGTCTTACAGGTTTCCAAGTTACATAATTACTAGTGTTTTTAAGTTTATGGTCTTCACAAAATCTATAATATGCCAGAGTATTGGCATTTTATAAATGCATCTTTTATTACTTTCCATTAGTATCATTAACTTGCACATGTGTGTGTGAAGGTGCACATGACAGACATGTGGTGTGTGCTACATGCACACCTTACTCTCAATCCCCTAGGCAAGCATACATTTATGTCAGCAGTTACACATGTGTGACCTGTTTTCCTTAGACGAAGTTGTGTGCAGAGAGGGCGATCCATGCTGATACTGAGGCAGGCAAGAATGCCAAGGCCTTTCGCATGAATCTACCCAGGGAGTGGATAGAGAGCAACATCAGGACCTGCTTGCTTCTGAGTGCCAATTTCTAAGAGGACCTGTGTGCTTCTTACTTACAACCTTACCAAAACCATTCCAGACACTTTAAAAAAAATCTGATCCATGGCTCAGCTCACATTCCCTAGACGCTGGCTTTGAGATAAGAATTCACATGCAAGTAATTTATTGACCTCCTCCCAGAGACCAGCTAAGAGGAGGTTGCATTTCACAGGGAGAGAAAAGTAAGGTGCAGTTTGAGGAGAAGGGCTCAGAGGCTGGCTTCCTCCCTCGCGCTTTCCCTACTGAGGTAAGGAAGCTGCATTTTGGTCATCTATCACCATCAAGTCATTCTGGGGATTACAGAACCCCCAGGACCCTCAGCAGTCAGTATGCAAACTCTGCAGCCCAGGCAAAATTGGAAGGACAAATTGCTAATGCTGCCATAGGAAAAACTGTCACACTTAAGAAGCCGGCACAGAGACTCACAGGTGGGAGAAAGGGAGTCCCAAGACCTGCAGTAAGTGTCACAGCATGTGTTGAAGCCAGGTAACAGGACATTCATTCATAGAGTTCAAGAGACAAACTAACGGGAAGAGCATCCGATGTTTACAGAACCTGCAAAGTCGCTCTCTGAACCCAGAAGATGTGTCTTTTCTTTTCTCAAGCCCACTGACCACTTAGGGATGAAACCTCAAAAGCTGTTCTGCAAGCAAAGGTATGCCAGACCTCCTCCTCACAGAGCTCCACCTGAAGATGAAAGAGACACACCCAGAGAGTCCTTTGTGATGCCCTAAGGATCTAGAGCTCTAGTGTGTTCTCCCTGCCTGGCACCAACTTTGTCACCCAACTGCCACATCTACCCAGCTTTTCTTTTAATACCTAGTAAATTGACTCAAAACTAAAAGTACCAGTGACACCAAACAATTTTATTTCATAATGCTTGAGGGCAGTTGCTTTCTCTTTATTTCCTCACTCAGGTTTGGCAGGCTTTTACTTTTCAAGCGCATCTCTGGCTTGTGTTTAAGATGTCCCCTCTGTCATTACGTAACTTAAAGCTGGTGCTATTTCAGGGTGAGATTTCTCCCATGTCCCTTATCCTGACTACCCCAGCTCTGTACCCAGAGCAGGAGATGGGAAAGCAGTAGAACTGGGACTTTTACCACTTCTCTGAAAATAGATTTTTATTTTAAAAAGTTAGTTAGTATACATGGTATCAGATATTGTCATGACATTTTCAAATAAGGTGTGTTTTCGTAGATTCTCTTCCTTGTTCTATCTCGCCACCTCACTTTCTCTTTCTCTAATCTTAGCCTTAAAAGACTTGTGATGAAGGAAAGTTTGTTTCAGTACCCATCGTTTCCTGTCTAGCCTAGTTTCTTTTATTTGCTCTAACTTTTGATAAAACCTAGTTTTCTTATTTGTTCTGTCTGTTCATCCATCTGGCTGTCCATCCATCCATCTATCCATCACCCATTCATCTATCTATCTATCTATCTATCTATCTATCTATCTATCTATCTAATAAAATATAGAGTGGAAAAAGTCAGCACTGGGCATTAGAATGTCATTGTGTGGTATCCAACCCCATGTTTCAAGGTCATTTCCAGAGAAATATTCCATTAGTTACTTAACTTCTCTGAATCCTTATGACCTACTTTTACTGTAATAGAATATGACTAACAATCACCTCAATTTCTCTTGTATTACTAAAATAAAAGTTGTATAAGTCGGTTTCACAGCCCTCTGTGCAGGGGTCCTGCTAGGGGAGAGCAGGTCTTCAGGGAGTGCTCTCATTCCTGAGCTCAGAGGTGAGATCGCCATTTTCTCTCCAGTTACTGTCTAAGGTGGAACCTGCCAGGAGTGCACAGGATGCAGGAGTGGTGGAGCATCTGGGACAGGGTCCTTCTTCCCCCCATCTCCACTCAGGAGCTGGGGCTGTTCCTCAGCCTTATGTGCACAGATCCTACCAGGGGAAAGCTGGTCTCCCAGGAGTGCTGACACAGGCTTACAGGCCCACAGGTGGGACAAGCTCAAGCCAGAGACAGCACGACCAACTAACACCAGAGATAACCAGATGGTGAAAGGCAAGCTCAAGAACCTTACCAACAGAAATCAAGGTTACATGACATCATCAGAACCCAGTTCTCCCACAATAGCATGTCTTGGATAACCCAACACACCAGAAAAGCAAGATTTGGATTTAAAATCATATCTCATGATGCTGATAGATGTTAAGACAGGCGTAAATAACTCCCATAAAGAAATACAGGAGAACACAGGTAAACAGGTAGAAGAGGAAACACAAAAATCCATTAAAGAATTACAGGAAAACACAACCAAACACATGAAGGAACTAAACAAAACCATCCAGGATCTAAACATGGAAGTAGAAACAATAAAGAAATCACAAAGGGAGACAACCCGGGAGATAGAAAACCTAAAAAGAGACCAGGAGTCATAGATGCAAGCATCATCAACAAAATATGAGATGAAAAAGAGAATCTCAGGTGGCAGAAGATACCATATAAAACATTGACACAACAGCCAAAGAAAATGCAAAATGCAAAAAGCTCCTAACCCAAAGCATCCAGGAAATCCAGGAGACAATGAGAAGACCAAACCTAAGAATAATAGGTATAGGAGACAATGAAGATTCCCAACTTAAAGGGCCAGCAAATATCTTCAACAAAATTATAGAAGAAAATTTTCCTAACCTAGAGAAAGAGATGCCTATGAACATACAAGAAGCCTACAGAACTCCAAATAGAAAAGAAATTCCTCCTGTCACATAATAATTAGAACACCAAATGCACAGAACAAAGGAAGAATATTAAAAGCAGTTAGGGAAAAAGGTCAAGCAATATACAAAGGCAGACCTATCAGAATTACACAAGACTTCTCACCAGAGACTATGAAAGCCAGAACATCCTGGACAAATGTCATACAGACCACCCTAAGAGAACACAAATGCCATCCCAGGCATACCCAGCAAAACTCTCAATTACCATAGATGGAAAAAGCAAGGTATTCCATGACAAAAACAAATTTACACAATATCTTTCCACAAATTCAGCCCTACAAAGGATAATAAATGGAAAACTCCAACACAAGGAACACAACACCCTAGAAATAGCAAGAAAGTAGTCTTCTTTTAGAAAACCAAAAAGAAGATAGCCACATAAACATAATTCCACCTCTAGCAACAAAAATAACAGGAAGCAACTTTTCCTTAATATCTGTTAATATCAATGGACTCAATTCCCCAATAGAAAGAAATAGACTAACAGGCTGGATATTTAAACAGGACCCAACATTTTGCTGCATACAGGAAACCCACCTCAGTGACAAAGACAGACACTACCTCAGAGTAAAAGGCTGGAAAACAATTTTCCATGCAAATGGTCCCAAGAAACAAGCTGGAGTAGCCATTCTAATATTGAATAAAATAGACTTTCAACCTAAATTTATCAAAAAAAAAAAAAAAGGAGGGACCCTTCATGCTCATCAAAGGTAAAATGTACCAAGATGAACTCTCAATTCTGAACAATTATACTCCCAATGCAAGAGTACCCACATTCATCAAAGAAACTTTGCTAAAGCTCAAAGCACACATTTCACCTCACAAAATAATAGTGGGAGACTTCAACACCCCACTCTCAGCAATGAACAGAACATGGAAACAGAAACTAAACAGAGACACAGTGAAACTAACAGAAGTTATGAACCAAATGGATTTAATAGATATCTATAGAATATTTCATCCTAAAACAAAAGGATATACCTTCTTCTCAGCACTTCACAGTACCTTCTTCAAAATTAACCATATAATTAATTAGTCACAAAACAATACAAGAAGATTGAAATAATTCCATGCATCCTATCAGATCATCATGGAGTAAGGCTGGTTTTCAATAACAACAAAAATAATAGAAAGCCCACATACATGTGGAGGGAACAAAATACCTATGAGAGGAGATACAGAGACAAAGTGTAGAGCAGAGACTGAAGGAAAGGCCATCCAGAGACTGCCCCACCTGAAGATCCATCCAATATACAGTTACCAAACCCAGACACTATTGTGGATACCAAAAAGAGCTAGATGACAGGAGCCTGATATAGCTGTCTCCTGAGAGGCTCTGCCAGTGCCTGACCAATACAGAGGTGGATTCTCACAGCCATCCATTGGACTGAGCACAAGGTCCCCAATGGAGGAGCCAGAGAAAAGAGCCAAGGAGCTGAGTGGGTTTGCAGCCCCATAGGAGGAACAACAATACGAACCAACCAGTACTCCCAGAGCTCCCAGGGATAAAACCACCAACCAAAGAGTACACATGGAGGGACCCATGACTCTAGCTGCATATGTAGCAGAGGATGGCCTTGTTTGACGTCAATAGGAGGAGAGGCCCTTTGGTTCTGTGAAGGTTTGATGCCCTGATGTAGGGGAATGCCAAGACAGGGAAGCAGGAGTGTGTGGGTTAGTGAGCAGGGGGAGGGGGATTGTATAGAGGGATTTTCAGAGGGGAAATGAGGAAAGGAGACAACTGTAAATGTAAATAAATGTAATGTAATGAAATGTAAATAAAGAAAATATCTAAAAAAAGTGTTAAAAGTCTGCAATCTTGTGGCTGATGTACAGAAACTTGTCCTATCTACTGCAGCTATTATGTCAAGGGATTGTAGATCAAGTAACTGACTCAAAGTCAGTTATAAGCCAGTGCTAGTAATATTAATGAACAAATGTGTTTTAGATTCTGCAGAGATATGTTATATGTCTTAAATTATATTATACCTCACTTGTGCAATACACCATCAATTTTTTGTTTATTCCCCAAGTAACTAAATATCCATTAATTTATTGATTAAATTATTCAGATGCCTTTTAAATGCAAAGGGTTGATCTGTGTCCTACGAAGAACACATAGGCACAGTGCACATAGTCTATGTTGGACTACGATTTAGCGCAACCAATAATTAGATATACCAGAGAGACGTAAAAGAAGGAAGATCCTGGTCCTATTTTCAGAGATTTTCTTGACGAGAATATAAAGTGCTTGAAGACATAAGAGGGGTATGAACAGGCTTTTGAAGGTTATTATTCAGAAGTTGCTTGTGAGCTATCAAGGTCAAAGAAGAGGAGATATGTTTAGTTTCTAGGAAAGTCAAAGCAGATAATTTTCAGTGACATATCAAAAACAAAATTATGACATTTGACTGACACAAAGATAGGAACAGAGGCATAGTAAAGAGTTCCAGGAGACAGCAGACAAGAATCAGAATGGAAGGCACGGCATGGGTCACTATGTGTGGCCAGTTCTATTTGAAATGTTATGGGACAGCTCCAAGCTCGGCTCGATAAGGTAGAATCAGGCAGTAACTGGAGCCACGTCAGACCACAGGAAGGAATCTGAGAGAAGAGCATAATGAATACAGCATGGATGAAAAATGCTGAGGCATGTTACTATACCAACATTTACCCAATCAAAAGTTCTGAGGATACTTCTGTATCAAAAAAGTACCAATATTGTTAGACCAAGTACTAGGTATTGTTGACACAGTGTAATAGCCACCATAATGGATTCAAGGTGATATCCAGGACACTGACATCTGTGTGATAACCTGGGTGATAGACGACCAAACACTGGGTGCAACCTGGTGTCCAGAATGCTGGCTTCAGAATGATACATTGGAGGGAGATGTTCTTTACACTAGCTTCAGAGTGATATCCAGAATCCTGGCTCCCGGGTGATATGAGAGATGAAATCTCAGATACTGAGTGGAGAATGATATCCAGAATACTGTCTGAAGAGAGATAGCTTGGGCACTTATCCAGAGTGATATAGTGGATACTGGGTTCAGGGTGAATGTTTAGAATACTGGGTGCTGGGGTTGTGAGGAGAAAGTCATTAATGGTCCTACCCAGAGCTGAGCCTTGAATGCTGTAAGAATGAAGGCGTCCTGGGTGCAGGATGATATTCAGCACACTGGATGCCAGGTGATATCCAGAACACGGGGTGCGGGATAACATCCCAAAACACTGTTACCATGCTAATTTCCACAATAATGGCTGCAGGGTCGTATGAAGCAGAGGCTACAGGATGACACACATAGCACCTCTTACAGGGTTATATTTCAAGAATTGACCGCAGGATAACATTCATAGCAGTGATTACCTGTGGCAACAAGAACACCCTCTTCAGAGTGACCTTCAGGGTCCTTTTGGGAATACTGACTCTAGGGTGTTGTCTTGGACACTGGATAAAGACTGAAACCTAAACACGGGGTATGGCGTATTGTCTACAGCACTGTCTATAGCACTAGCACAGGTTATACCCTGGATATTGGAAGCTGAGTGAGGAGTCTGTACATTCAGATCTAGGGTATCCACTGTCTTCTTCTAGACTTGGCACCCACAGTTCACATCTATACCAGCAGGCAAAGCACGCATAAAATAAATTCCTGTGGCTGTCTGTACAGGGTGATATAGACTGCAGGGTCATATCCTGACCTCTGGCTTCATGGTGATATGCAGAATTTGGGCAGCTTTGTCATATTAGAAGCATTGAAAGCTGGATGATCTTTGCAACAGTGTATGTAAGATACTATATAGAACATTGGAGGCAGGCTAAAATAGAAACACCAGGTGTTAACCAGAGCACTTGCTGTGGGGTGATATCTGTGGTCTGGGTAAGGGGTCATACTTTGAACAGTATTTTCAGGGTAATATTCAGGACATTAGGTATAAGGTGGCATCCTGCACACTGGCTGCATTATCATATTCAAAGGACTGGTTGCTATTCAGCTGGTACCTTTGGCTGTTTGTGGAGACAGCATCTCATTATGAAGCCCTGGCTGTCCTGCACTTGCTATGTGGATGAGGCCGGCATTGAACACACAGAGATCTGCCTACCTCTGTCTTCCAAGTGCTGAGATTAAATGTGTGCACCACCACACCCAGGCGATGAGTAATATATTTTGATCATATTCTTTCTCCCTTCTGGTGGTCACTTTCTTTACCCCAAATAGTCCTTTGTTCTAGCTTTATTTCAAGAAAATTTCATATCCTTTCTTCTCTCCTTTGGAATTGCTTTCTTCCTTCTTATTGTCCCCTATAATATCACACACACACACACACACACACACACACACACACACACACACACTCACACGCATACGCACACACACACACACACACACACACTGCACAACAACACATCTAGATTCTCCATGTATAAGAAAATATGAAACATTTGTCTTCCTATGTCTGGATTATTTTCTTTAGTACATGATTTTTTTTTTCAGTTTCATTCATTTTTGTGCAAGTGCAATTCCTTCAGTTTTCTTTAAGGCTGAAACTGGGATGTGCAACATGTTTTGCATTTATCTTTTAGTGGACATCTAGGTGAACTCTATTTCTTAGGTATTGCAAATCTTGCAACAATAAACTTGAGTGTGCATGCATCTCCATGGGATGCTGACTTAGCCTCCTTAGGGCAGATATCAAAGATATGCTTGGTATCACAGTGCGACATGGCAGGTTTATGCTAATGGTTTCTGAGAACCCTCCTTACTGGCTCCACACTGGCCACCTCAGTTTACATCATCGCAATGTCTAAGTTTCTCTCTTCCCTGTCCTTGTCAACATTCATTGCCATTTTTTAATGAGATTTTGACTCTTAGATACATGTATTAATACTCATAAATTTATTCTGTGGGGACCAGTTATAAGTGGATATTTTTGAGTTTCTCAGCTCTTATGATCTTTTTGGATGTGAGGATACTGTGCTAAAAATTCATTACAATAATCATAACAGCCAATTAATTTCTATATATTGATCTGCTGTGATGTTCCCGGTGAGAAACATCACAAGATGTTTATTATAGGAAAAAATCCTGAAGATTTAGAGCTCACACTTACAGACAGACCACAGGCAACTTTGCCATTCAGTCTATATCTATAAAAATGGAAAATGCTTCCATGTCAAAATGAACATGAGCACAATCCTATGATATTGCAGTCCCATGAAGCTATGTGGGAAGTCAGAGCACAAAAGCTTCAACTATTATCATTAGGATCAGCTCAGCTATCTGGTGAAAACTAATTAGGTAACGGAAAACACATTAATCTTCAACAATTTAGTAATTTATATTCTCATAAATATGTATTATATGACAACAGTAGAGTATATTGTGCATACTGAAAGAACTTACTAATGAAGGCAGTCTCCTACAAGAAAGGAATGAAAGAAATTACAAATAAAACCATGGCCCTAGCATTGATAATGATTGCCAGATTAGTCCATGAGATGATTTCAGGGTCAGGATCATGGGAGTAGCAATAAAGCGAGAGCGGTGGACCTATCTGCACCCAATTATGCTTTCATGTTTGCTAGAGTACTGTCAGATGAATTGCTTCAGCTAGGACTGCTATCTAGATCTAATAGGAAAGGCTTAAAGAAGATGGCTCTGTACATGCTCTGTGAGACATTTGTGTTGGAAAATTAAAGCCAGACACATGGATGGGCTACACAGGTCACGTGCAAGTCATACAGACAGATGAATGGAGTTCACATGAGAATACTCTCTGATGAAACTTTGGTTCAGGTATCGCTTTCTCTTTTTGGTGGTTTTGGATCATAAAGACTTTGAAGTACTTGGGGCTGCTTCCTGTGGGGAAAGTAAGTTTTTCAAAGGCCATCAGAAGCCAATAAAGGCATTAATAAAGAGTCCGATTACATTTTGTTTCATAAAAAACAAATGCCTTTGACCTCTTGGGTAAAGGGAGCTCTGTGTTCATCTTTTTGCATGATATTTATTTATTTATTTATTTATTTATTAAATTGCTTTTATTTTGTGGCATTGTCACATCTGCACATCAACACATATCAATGTTACTGAGGTCAGTTTTGTGATGGGACTAGTGTTAAACTGACTTTTTTTTGTCAGCATATAGCATAGAAACTGGCACTATAAAAACTTGCTGTTAGACAAATAATTGAAGAACATTAATGACCAGTGTTGACATTAGTTCATACAGATGAATGAAATTTTTGGTAGGACATAGCAGACATTCCCTAACATTTGTGATATTCCTTACCAACTAGTATTCATTCATTTACCCAAATCTATTATTTAGCTTATTGTATATCTGGGACATATTTAGATATGCACACACACACTTGATAATATTTTCTCAAACAATTTGAATGTCTACATGTACCAGCATTTATCTTGGTGCTAGAGACCAATGAGTGAAATCTGGTAAAGTGCACTGCAGGCACAAACAATTCCATGGGAGATTTGGGGACAAATATCTCATGTACTCTAGGGCAGTTTTAGATGGCTTCCTGAAAGGTGAGTGAAGTTTATAGATGAAAAGAACCTTTTTAGATTTAATATAATAGAGCATTACAGTCTTAAAGTGCAAAGGAAAGGAAAGGAAAGGAAATGTAGTATAAATGTGACTATATGTTTGGTTATTGAGGACACTTAAAAACGATTGAAGACCTTTTTGTCTTAAAATACTTAATGCACTTTATTTTTCAGGTATAAAGATCCTATGTGGTAGTCATAGTTGAATCCTGTGTCCTATGAACATTAGCTCTGATAAGACTTATTGGACTGTTAAAATACTCAAGATAGTTGACTATTGACAACTGGATAGACAAATAGATCAATGGAACAGTAAAGAATTTATAAGCAGATCCAAATATTTTCAACTGGCCTTTGGTGAGGCTGCTCAGCCAATTCAATGGAGAAAGAATGTTTTTTTCAAAATGTGCTGGAACAACTGAATATCTGATGTAAAATATAAATATATGTACTGTCCTTATATTTTCACAAAATTGGTTCAAAATTGAAAATGTACTAAATGTAAATGTAAATGGATAAACAATAAAAACAACTAGAAGATAATAAGAGAAGCTCTAGGTGGCCCTGAGTTTGCATTTGGGGTAGTGAGAAAAATGCCAAATGCATAATCTATAATACAAAGATTGATGTTATGGTTCATTGAAATTAAAAAGCATTGCTCCTCAACAAAACATGATATTAGAGAATATGTAATCTGTAGACTAGGAAAAAAAGTTCATAAACTATATAACTTATCAAGGACTTGTAATCAAAATATATGAGGATGCCTTAAAATGCAACAGTAAGTAAATAACATAATTTTCAAAGTGGGCAAGAGATATGAATGCGTCACCAGAGAATACCTTGGTGGCAAACAAGTACCTAGAAAAGAAGTTTGAAATGTGTGTTGTGTAATATGAGAACTTCAAGTCACAACGATGCAACAACTATTCACCCAGTGGAGCAGCTGAACTCAAAATGCAGACTAACCAACTATCAGCCAGGGGCTGCACAGGGGGCGCTCACTCTTTGGTGATGGGATTGCCGAATGACTTATCCACTTTGGAGAATAGTTTGATAGTTTCCTACAAAGACAATACTAATAATAAGGAAAATGGGTTTAGAGAGGAGAGCGAGTATATGGGATTTCTACATATTATTTGTGGAATTTTCTATAAGCCCTTGATGGTGCCAAAATATTTTCCCACTTACCAAACTATTTTTGAAATATAAGTTCTGTAATAATAGTCCAATTAAAATTCCAGTGAGGGCTGGAGAGATGGTTGAGCATTTAAGAGCATTTGCTGCTCTTTCAGAAGACCAGAGTTCAATTCGCAGCACTCAAACCAGGAGGCTCATTACCACTGGCAACTCCAGCTCCAAGGTATCTAGCACACTTTTCTGACCTCTTTGGTCACCTGTGTGCCTATGCACATACTGGCATGTGCCCATGAACACATACATACAAATATACATGAACAAATAATAAAATAAAAATATGTGTTCCTAAGTTATTTTTTACAAGTAGGTGAATTAAGCAATTGGAGCAACTGAAACTTTGGAGTATCAAGAAATTGAAACACAGAGAATTCTTAGATTTTTGGCTTGTGATCCAATCCCAGACTTGGAGACTAGTATAACTTGGATCTTTTGGCTAGGGTAAACTAGGTTTCATGAATAATATTTCATCTGGACAAGCTAAAGGAATTTCCTCATTTGTGAAATGTACTTTTTCTGTTACTGCTCATGTATTAAGAGGTAAAATGATTTTTTAAAACCCATATTCTTGTATTTTGTTCTCTTTAGAAGCATCCAAAAGTCTCCAGGCTCTCAAATTTCTATCTTTGACCTAAATTTATCTTGCAGACTCTGAAATAACACAGACGTATCAAGTCATCTGTGCGATTTATTAGGACTTCAATACCAGCTCATCAAAACCAATTCCCAGAACTTGCTTTACTTCTGGCTTCCCTTCTCAGTTGAGGGCAAATACTCAGGCCAGAAGTTCTCAGATTCTTTTTTTTTTTTAATTGAATTTTATTTGTTTGTGCTTGTGTTTTCTTTTTTCTTTTCTTCCTTATTTATTTATTTGTGTGTGTGTGTGTGTTTTTCTTTTTTCGAGACAGGGTTTCTCTGTATAGTCCTGGCTGTCCTGGAACTCACTTTGTAGACCAGGCTGACCTCTAACTCAGAAATCCACCTGCCTCTGCCTCTAATTGAATTTTATGTATAATTCATTTTTTATACTCCATATTCCATTCCCTGCCTCTCCTCATCCACCTGCTGACTGCTTCACATCCCACACCTCCTCCCTACCCTGTCTCCACATGGATGTCCCCACCCCACCGCCCCACCTGACCTCTACACTCCCTGTGGCCTCCAGTCTCTTGAGGGTTAGGTGCATCATCTCTGAATGAACACAGACCTGGAAGTCCTCTACTGTATGTGTGTTGGGGCCTCATATCAGCTGGTGTATGCTGTCTGTTTGGTGGTCCAGTGTTTGAAAGATCTTAGAGGTCCATATTAATTAAGACTGCTGGTCCTCCTACAGAATTGCCTTTCTCCTCAGCTTCTTTCAGCCTTCCCTAATTCAACAACAGGGGTCAGCTGTTTCTGTCCATTGTCTGGGTACAAATAACTGCATCTGACTCTTCCAGCTTCTTGTTGGGTCTTTCAGAGGGCAGTCATGACAGATCCCTTTCTGTGAACATTCCATAGCCTGGGTAATAGTGTCAGGCCTTGGGACCTCCCCTTGAGCTGGATTCCACTTTGGGCCTGTCGCTGGACTTTCTTTTTCTCAGGATCTTCTCCATTTTCATTCCTGTAATTCTTTCAAACAGAAACAATTATGGGACAGAGGTGTGACTGTGGAATGGCAATCCCATCCTTCACTCGATGTCCTCCTGTCTTCCTGTTGGAGGTGGGCTCTATAAGTTCCCTCTCCCTACTGTCAGGTGCCACACCCACTCCAGCGAAGTATGTGTGGCAAGTCCAAAAGCTTGGCTGCAGTCCTGAGGCAAAACGTTTTACAGAAACTTGTCTCCTGGAGAGTCTCTGGTGTCCCATAACCAGATTTGTCCCTGCAATAGTGTGGATGGTCTTGCATGATTTCTTGTAGTATTTTACTGGATAAGAGCTAAAAAATCTCAGGGCTAGTTCAACAAAGTAAACTTAGAATTACAGCCAAATCACTCCCATATGCAGGAATTTACAATGGTCTAGGAAGAAGGTGGGTTGTCGTTTAAGGAGGAAGTAGAGTATTGTCTTATTCATGAAAGGTTTAGTAGAACTAACCTCTGGGTTAGTAGAACCTCTCCTGCATGTTTTTCAATAGGCCCAGAAGAATAGCATAATTAGGTATTTACTAAGGGACCCCTGGTGGTGGGTTAAACAATAGACTAGAATTGCACCTGGGTGTATTAGCCCTTTCACCTGGCTCCTGTGAATGGCTGATTTTAGATAGGGCTGATCTTATCTCAGTTGTATACACTACCTGGTTCCTATATGCTTTTATGTATGCATTTTTCTGTTTTGTGTAAAGAGCCATTATGCATCTTGATGTACCTTGGCTTATGTATCACCTAACTTCCTTGTTTTTCTTCTGTACTGTAAGTCTGATGCTTGCTTTGAGAAATTACTTTCAAATATAGCACTCTCTCTGGTGTCCGAGTCTGTTTGTCATCCTGTCGACAAATTGTCCACCGAGAACCGGGACCCTGAATTCTCCTGGGGGTTGAGGGACTGACTGAGTCCAGTTTGTGGCAGTCAGGCATTTCATCAAAGGTCCCTCCCTACAAGTCCTAGGAGTCTCTTACCTCCCAGGTCTCTGGTGCATTATAGGGGGTCCCCTCAACCTCCTATTTCCTGAGGTTGCCTGTTTACATTCTTTCTGCTGGCCCTCAGAGCTTCAGTCCTTTTCCCTCATCCAATACCAGATCAGGTTCTCCTCTACCCCCCACTGCCTTCCCATCCCATCCACTTTCCCTCCCAAGTCCCTCTATGCCTCCCTCCCCACTTGTGATTGCTTTCTTCTATCTAGTCTATTGTTTAACCCACCACCAGGGGTCCCTTAGTAAATACCTAATTATGCTATTCTTCTGGGCCTATTGAAAAACATGCAGGAGAGGTTCTACTAACCCAGAGGTTAGTTCTACTAAACCTTGGGACTGAGGTGTCCTCACTTGGGCACTGCAGCTTGTTGAGCCATTTGAATTCTGTGGATTGTATCTTGTGCATTCTGTATGGTTTTTATTCTCTTCCTTCCTTCCTTCCTTCCTTCCTTCCTTCCTTCCTTCCTTCCTTCCTTCCTTCCTTCCTTCCTTCCTCCCTCCCTCCCTCCCTCCCTCCCTCCCCTCTTTCTTTTCTTTTCTTTTCTTTTCTTTAGCTAATATCCACGTTTTACTGAGTTCATACCATGCATGTCCTTTTGGGTCTGATTTACCTCACTCAGGATGATATTTTCTAGTTGCATCTATATGCCCACAAAAGTTAGGATGTCCTTGTTCTTAATAGCTGAGTAGTCCACTGTGTAAATTAACCACATTTTCTGTTTCCATTCTTCTGTTGTGAGACATCTAGGTTGTTTCCAACTTCTGACTATCACAAATAAGGCCACTATGAACATAGTGAAACACATGCCCCTGTGGCATGGTGGGACATCTTTTGGATATATTCCCAAGAGTAGTATAGCTGGGTCTTCGGGTAGATCTATTTCCAAATTTCTGAGGAACCTACAGATTGATTTCCAGAGTGGTTGTATCAGTTTGCAACCCCACCAGCAATGGAGGAGTGTTCCTCTTTCTCCCTATCTTTTCCAACATGTGTTGTCACCTGAGGTTTTTATCTTAGCCATTCTGATTGGTATAAGGTGGAATCTCAGGGTCGTTTTGATTTGCATTTCTCTGATCACTACAGACTTTGAATATTTCTTTAGGTGTTTATCAGCTATTCGAAATTCCTCAGTTGTGAATTCTTGGTTTAGTTATTATGTTAATTCTGCCAATCCATGACTGTGGGAGATCTCTCCATTTTCTGAGATCTTCAGTTTCTTTCTTGAGAGACTTGAAGTTATTGTCATACAGGTCTTTTACTTTTTTATTTAGAGTTACTCCAAGATATTTTATACTATTTGTAGCTATTGTGAAGAGAATTGTTTCCCCAGTCTCTTTCTCAGCCTGTTTATCCTTTGTATAAAGGAAGGCTGCTGATTTATTTGAGTTAATTTTATATTCGGCCACTTTGCTGAAGTTGTTTATCAGCTGGAGAAGCTCTCTGGTAGAATTTTTGGTGTCACTTATGTATACTATCATATCTTCTGCAAATAGTGATACCTTTATTTCTTTTTTACCAATTTGTATTCCTTTGATCTTTTTTGTTGTCTTATTGTTCTAGCTAACACTTCGAGTACTATATTGAATAGATATGGGGAGAGTGCACATCCTTGTTTTGTCACTGATTTCAGTGGGATTGCTTCAAGTATGTCTCCATTTAATTTGATATTGGCTATTGGTTTGTAGTAAATTGCTTTATTATGTTGAGGTATGGGCCTTGAATTCCTGATCTTTCCAATACTTTTAAGAGGAAGAGGTGGTGTATTTTCTCAAATGCTTTTTCAGCATCTAAGGAGATGATCATGTGATTTTTTTTCTTTGAGTTTGTTTATATAGTGGATTATTTTAATGCTTTTTTTGTATATAAAACCAACCTTGCATCCCTAGGATAAAGCCCACTTGATCATGGTGAATGATGGTTTTGATATGTTCTTGGATTCAGTTTGCAAGAATTTTATTGAGTATTTTTACATGGATATTCATAAGCAAGATTGGTCTGAAGTTCTCTGTTTTGGTTAGGTCCTTATGTAGTTTAGGTATAAGAGTAATTGTGGCTTCATAGAATGAAGTAGGTAATAATCTTTCTGTTTCTATTTTATGGAATAGTTTGAGGAAATTTGGTATCAGGTCTTCTTTGAAGGTCTGATAGAATTCTGCACTAAATCCATCTGGTCCTGGGCTTTTTTTGGTTGGGAAATTTTTAATGACTTCTATTTCATTGTGTAGTATGGGCCAGTTTAGATAGTTTACTTGATCTTGATTTCACTTTGGTATGTGGCATCTGTCTAGATAACCATCCATTTCATCTAGATTTTCCAATTTTGTTGGCTATAGGGTTTTATAGTAGGATATGATAATTTTTTTGAATTTCCTCTGTTTCTCTGTTATGTTTCCCTTTTCATTTCTGATTTTATTCATTGGGATACTTCCTCTTAGCCCTTTAGTTAGTTTGGCTAGGGGTTTATCTATCTTGTTGATTCTTTCAAAAACCAGATTTTGGTTTTTCTGTTTCTTTGTATTGTTTTCTTTGTTTCAATTTGGTTAATTTCGGCCCCGAGTTTGGCTATTTCATGCCTTTTACTCATCTTGGGTGTGTTTGCTTCTTTTTGTTCTAGGGCTCTCAGGTGTGCTCTTAGGTTGTTAGTGTAAGATCTCCCCAGTTTCTTAAACCAGGGCACTTAGTGCTATGAATTTTCCTTTTAGCACTGCTTTCATTGTGTCCCATAGGTTTGGGTATGATGTATCAACATTTTCATTAAATTCCAGGAAGTCTTTAATTTCTTTCTTTATTTCTTCCCTGACAAAGTTATCATTGAGTAAAGAGTTGTTCAGTTTCCACATGTATGTGGGCTTTCTGTAGTTTTTGATGTTATTGAAGACCAGCCTTAGGCCACCTGGTCTGATAGGATGTATGGTATTATTTCAATCTTCTTGTATCTGTTGAAGGTTGTTTTGTGACCAATTATATAGTCAATTTTGGAGAAGGTACCAAGAGGTGCCGAGAAGAAGGTGTGTTATTTTCTTTTAGGGTAAAATGTTCTATAGATATCTGTTAAATCCATTTGGTTCATAACCTCTTGTAGTTTCAGTGTGTCTCTGTTTAGTTTCTGTTTCAATGATGTGTCCATTGGTGAGAGTGGGGTGTTGAAATCTCCCACTCTTATTATGTGAGGTTCAATGTGAGTTTTGAGTTTTAGTAAAGTTTCTTTTATGAATTTGGGTGCATTTGGGGCATAGATGTTCAGACTTGAGACTTTCTCTTGGTGGATTTTCCCTTTGATGAATATGAAGTGTCCTTCTTCACACTTGATAACTTTTGGTTGAAAGTCTATTTTAATGGATATTAGGATGACAACTAGTGCTTGTTTCCTTGGACCATTTGCTTGGAAGACCTTTCCCATCCTTTTACTCTGAGATAGTACCTGTCTTTGTTGCTAAGGTATATTTCTTATATGCAGCAAAATGCTGGATCTTGTTTATATATCCAATCTGTTAGCTTATGTCTTTTTATAGGTGAGTTGAGTCCATTAATATTGAGAGATATTAAAGATAGATGACTGTTGATTCTGGACATGTTTGTTTTTATAGGTGGTCTTATGTGCTTGTGGTTCTCTGCTTTTGACTTTGTTGTGAGATATTTAATATCTTGTCCTTTCTTTGTTGCAGGTATCTTCCTTGTATTGGAGTTTTCCTTCACAAGGCTGGGTTGGTAGATAGATACTGTTTGAATTTGATTTTGTCCTAGAATATTTTAGCTTCTCCATCTATGTTGATTGAGAGTTTTGCTGGGTATAGTAGCCTGAGTTGGCATTTGTGTTCTTTTAGGGTCTGATCAGGCTCTTCTGGCTTTCATAGTCTCTGTTGAGATGTCTGGTGTAATTCTGATAGGTCTACCTTTGCATGTTACTTGGCCTTTTTCCCTTGTAGCTTTTAATATTCTTTCTTTACTCTGTGCATTTGGTGTTTTGATAATTATGTGATGAGAAGATTGTCTTTTCTGGTCCCATCTATTTGGTGTTCTACAGGCTTCTTGTACCTTTATGTCCATCACTTTCTTTAAATTGAGTAAGTTTTCTTCTCTGAGTTTGTTGAAGGCATTTTCAGGTCCTGTGATCTGGGAATCTTTGTTCTCCTCTATTCCAATTATTCTTAGATTTGGTCTTTTCATTATGTCCTGAATTTTCTGGATGCTTTGGGTTAGGAGTTTTTTGTGTTTTGAATTTTCTTTGACAGTGTATCTTCTACATCTGAGATTCTCTCTTCTACCTCCTGTATTTTGTTGGTGATACTTACATCTTATATTCCTCGTTCCCAGGCTTTCTATTTCCCGGTTTGCCTCCATTTGTGTTTTCTTTATTGTTTCTACTTCCACCTTTAGATCTTGGATCACTTTATTCAATTCCTTCACCTGTTTGCCTGTGTTTTCCTCTATTTCTTTCAGTTAGTTATTGATATCCTCCTTAAAGGACTCTATTATCTTCATGAGATAGGATTTTAGGACAGATTCCTGATTTTTAGGTGTGTTGGTGAATTTGGGGCTTAGCTGTGGTGGGAGAACTGGTTTCTGGTGATGCCCACTGTTTTGGTTTGTGTTGCTTATGGTCTTGTGCTTGCCTCTCGCCATCAGAGTATCACCAGTGTTTGTTGATCTGGGTGACTGTATGGAGTTTGCCTCTTTTGTCCCTGGTTGCTTCAGGTCTCCTGGTAGGCTTGCAGCCCTGACTGTATCAGACCACCTGTGAGGCCTTCCTACTGGAGGCTCTTTTCAGGGGCAGAGAAGCTGTTGCCCTGGCTGCAGTAGCTCTCCTGTTAGGCCTTCAAACTGTTGGGTCTTCCATGGAGTAATCAAGCTGTTGTCCAACTATACTGAGTGCAGCCAATCCTCAACTGCTCTGAGACCAGTGTATCCTCAACTGCTCTGAGTGCAGAGGGTCCTCACTGCTCAACTGCTCTCAGTGCAGTGTGTACAACTGTTTTGAGTGCAGAGGGTCCTCCAGGATGGATTGGGAAATGAATCTTCACAGGGGTCTGCACCAGCAGCAAGGACCAGGTGGAAGTGGTAGGAGGAATGGAAGGCAGGGGAGTGGTATTCAGGAGGGCAGAGTTTTTGGTGAGTGATGGGTCCTGAGTCCATCAAGCTCCCAGCAGCAGCTCAGGGACTCGGGGCCGGGGTGGGGTGTGGGTGTTCTTACTAACTGCTCTGAGTGCAGCGGGTCCTCTAGGATGGTTGGCATATGGAATCTTCATGAGAGAAGACTAGCTAAGGTTCTGTCCCAGCAGCAAGGACCAGGCAGAAGGGGTGGACAGTTTCAGATTCTCAATTCTCCTTTTCTCAAAGCCTTCAGCCATGTATCAGCAAATCTTGCAGTTGCCTCTGCCTCTGAGACATAGCTAGAAGCATCGTAGTAAGTGCCCACTTCCATGATTCTGCTCTATGCCACACCATCTTTGTCTCCTTTCTGAATGGATTGATAACCCCCTGCCAGTTTCTCCTAGCTCTTTCCTCTCATTGTTTTCTTCAGTTTATTACAGCTGTTGTCAAAACAGCTGCCAGATCAGGCCTTGAAGTTGGTTTATGCTGTCAACTCTGCTGTTTCTTCACAGAAAAAAAAAATCAAAGCTTTTTACAATGACTTATGAAGCTCTTTCTGAATTCACTGTCTACCATTTAACCAATAAGACAGGATACAGTTAATGTCATACATTTAGGAAAATTCATGGATTTCAGTACTTTTGCTACTGTTCAGAAAGGGCTTAAATTGTTAGTCATTCAAGAAAAAACATGAAAAGTCAACTTTAATTGATCTTTGATTAGTGAAAAAGTTACCATTGCATCTTTGTACTTCTTTTTTTAATAAAAATGTTGTATTTACATAGAAGCATTCAGAATGTCAACAAAACAGTCACAATGTTGTAATTACAGAGTGGGATTCAGTTAACAGAACAACAATTATCTTCGTATAAGCTGCATCAGAGACAACTGAAGATGAAAGAAACCCAAAAATAAAACCAAAAGAAAAAACAAAAAACAAAAAAACAAAAACCAAACCAATGTCCCCATATATGAACTCAATTGTGCTGTGCATCAACAAGGACCTGCTTTAAATTTCCATGCCAATTTACAACCCCCAGACCGTATCTGGCAAGATTAGTGGCTATTGAAAATACCAACAGGGCAGGGCTATCTAAAAACACACTCAGTAGTGTGTTAACTATACAAAAAGACACTATACAGTTTAAAAACAAATCTTACACAGCCTTACATTTCAATTTTTTTCTTTAAAAGGAGTGAGTTGTGTACAGGGAGGCTAAATGCTTTATAGACAAGAAAAAATAAATGTGCTAGAACCAACTTATTCATCATCATCATCTTCATCTTCCTCCTCTTCCTCATCCTTTCATCCTTCCTTTTCTTTCCTTTTCTTGCTCTTTTTAGCCTTGACCACTCCCTTTTTCACTGCATCAGGCTTTTCTTTAGCTCTGTAGGCAGCGATATCCTTCTCGTACTTTTCCTTCAGCTTGGCAGCCTTCTTGTCACAGGGCTGCTTGTCATCCACTGCAGTGTTGTTCCACATCTCTCCTAGTTTCTTTGCAACATCACCAATGGATAAGCCAGGATGCTTGCCTTTGGCAGTACTCAGCACAGAACAAGAAGTTGGCCAAAGGAGGCCTCTTGAGTGCATTGGGGTTCTTGAACTTCTTTTCGGTCTCCCCTTTGGCAGGTGGGATGTAGGTTTCCATTTCTCTTTCATAACGAGCCTCGTCAGCCTTTGCCATATCTTCAAATTTCCCCTTCTTTAGCAGACATGATCTTCCACCTCTCTGAGCACTTTTTGGAGAACTCTGAGAAGTTGACAGAAGCATCCGGGTGCTTCTTCCTGTGCTCCTCCCGCGTCCTCTGTGCTCCTCCTGGCAGGTTTGCACAAAGAATGCATATGAGGGGGGCTGGTGAGGTGGCTCAGTGGTTAAGAGCACTGACTGCTCTTCCGCAGGTTCTGAGTTCAAATCCCAGCAACCACATGGAGGTTGTACAGCTACAGAATCCTCATATACATAAAAATAAAGAAATAAATCTTTAAAAAAAAGATTTGCCAGGGCCAGGAAGTGGGAGTGGGCGGGTAGGGAAGCAGGGCGGGAGGAGGGTATCGGGAACTTTCAGGATAGCGTTTGAAATGTAAATAAAGAAAATATCTAATAAAAAAAAAAGAAAAAAGAAAGAAAAAGAATGTATATAAGGACATTTTGCCTCTCGGCTTCTTAGGATCTCTTTTGCCCATGTTTAGCTGATTTTCCTCCACGAAGCACAAAGGGCCCCGCCCAGTGCCCGTCCAGCTCTAGCTTGCCCAGGCGCTATCTTTATGGAACTCAATGTACTTCAATGGCTGTGAAAGCGGGAGCCATACGCTGCATCTTTGTACCTTTGTGTCATTTTTTGTTTCCTACAATATTATAGGTTAGCTTTAAAATTAGTAGAAATGTTTTTTTTTTTAAATAAAGCATAGAAATTTTAGGTTAGACCGTGAGAGTCTTTAGTCTTGGGGAATGAAGTCAGAGAAAGCCCACTGAGCCTGAACAGGTTGATAAGGGCTGGGTGGTTATATGTCCTCACCCTACTCCTCAGCTCCTGTAGGATCCTCACTCAGGTCTTATTATGACTAATTCTCCGACCTCACTCTCTCCAGACTCTATAGGGTAGTGTACGGCAAGGCATGAAGGTGAAAACATCTGTTTTGTAAGTGACAGAAACTAAAAACCACTGATCTATTTTCTGCTTTAGAGTGTTGGTCAAATTGTCTTTGAATTAAAATGACCTCTTCATTAATATCTCTATCCCAGCAGTCCAGCACGTATCAGGAGGGAGGGCAGCCAAAGCTCCTTGGCATATTCTGCTCAGATGGTACTCAGGGCTGTTCTCACTTGGCTTTGTCTGCTCATCCTGACTTATGACTTTTCTTGTGATTAAATGTTTTACAATTGTTGTCAAGGCCTGGTTTCAACTAATTGTCATCGCTACATAAACACATGGATGACTCTGCTCCGTGAGAACAGTTTGTCTGTCTTGGTTTTGACATTACCTCACTCTGGAAGTCATGTTCAATCACACATCTGTAGTGCCTTCTTCTGCTGTGTGTAAAAACCACCATGTCAGTCCTTGAAAATAAAGTCATTTGGGCAGCTTGGGTTGGCAGTACAGTAAAGGGCAGGACCAAGTCCAGACTGCTTGGATTCGGTGCGTTAATTTGTCTTTGGGGCATGCTTCAATACAAATGGTTCTAGGTTGTTGGAAAGCTATATTTCCCCCTTTCAACTTGATTCTAGAATTTAGAGAAAATCAGGAAGATTTAGGAAAAAACACTAATCCCTAAATCCTATCATATTTTTGTTCCAGCAGGATCTCCAACTGAAAAAAAAATTGTCTAAAGTTAGTTTGTTAGGAAATTGACTTAGAAGTAACTCATTCTGAGCTTCAACCAAAGCAAGGCCCAATAAGAGAGGCTGTATTCTTTTTAAAATTTCCCATCTTAGATATGGCCATTTTAAACCAATTCTTGTCATAAGTGATTATTTGAACTAAGTTAAACTTATTTAAAATAAATATTTTCTAGAATAGAATAAGGAATAATTATTATTTATAAATAATATTATTTAATAAAAATAATAGAACAAAATAAATAGATTTTATTCTAAATAAAAATAAGTTTTTATTTAGAAAGTTTATTATCATCAAATTACTTATGAAACAGGGTAATCTATAGTCTGATATCGTTGTATCCCTGGCATCTCCCTGTACCTTTTAGAGCAGTAGTTCTTAACTTGTGGATCATGACCCTTTGGAAGTTGAATGACCCTTCCGCAAGGGTTGTATCCTCAGATATTCTGCATATTGGAAATTTGCATTATCATTCTAAATAGCAACACAATTATAGCTATGACGCAGTGAATAAAAATAATTCTATGTTTTGGTTTCACTACAACGTGAGGAACTGCATTAAAGAGTGACAGCATTTGGAGGGTTGAGAGCCACTGCTCTAGACCTGTGACAGTTACAAGATGGTAAAATGTACTGCTGCTTAGGATCTGGATTAACGAGAAATCAGGCACTTACATACGTGTAGCCGTTAAAACAGATTCATTTTCGTATGTTTCATTGTTGTGACCTGTGAAGATCTGATTTTAATTTACTGTTGTTACTACATAAATAAGCATGACTACCTCATATGATACCATTCCTCTCCTTAGACCACCCTATGCTGGCAATGATCATAAGGCCCACACCTATGGGGCTGTTTGTGCATCCATAGTAATTATCTAACAATAAAATTTTCTATGCAATCTGGATTAAGAGTACATTAAAGAATGAGACCTCTTTTTGTTTCTTTGCCGTCTATACTCTCAGCAGAGTGTAGAGTTCTCCTACAAATAGATTTGTTTTGGTTTGGAGATATGGAACAAGGTTTCTTGGGAAGCTTTAGAAATGACACCTGAATGCCACACTTAAACAGTGATAACCTAGAAGAAAAGCAAAAGAGCTTGAAGGCTTTGTCCAGTTTGTCTTGATGAAACAATCACTGGTTTTTTTTTAAGGGTCCTTAGTTGTTCTCTTTGCTCCGTTTACGCACAGAGAATCAGAATGCCGTGTAGTGCCAAGTTCGCATCTCTGTGTTGTTTCCTTATTTAGTTCTTAACATTCTGCATGATACTTGCAAGGGAAGCAAAAAGTCATCCTTATGACTGGCTGCAAATGATCTGCAGCTGCTGAGTCTCCACTCTGGTTTTCTGTTTCGATGGATTGGGATGGTATCTCCATCTAGACCAGAAGGCCTGGCTGCAAGTGTCACATGTACAAAGCAACCTTTCTGACTGAATTGGACTTCCTGTGTAATATCATGAGACTTGTTGTTGTGTCAAGGCAGAAACAGGAAATCAATAAGGAGCATTCCCATAACAGTTATGAATGCACAAATAGCCCCAAATTTTCCTTTCACATAGGATTAAGTTCACCCCACTGGTGGGCTTGGCTTTTGTGAACAGAAGACTCATTAAGAGACTCATATTTTCTTGGGGTTTACAGAAAGAGTGGGCCTCTCCAGAGCCTCTTTTTTTTTTCTGAGTGCTTCTGTTCATAAGCACAGAGGGGAAAGGGAAATTTTACATTACATTAGAGTCTAGGCACTATTTATGCTAAAAAAAAAAGACCCAGATTTTTCAATGTTGTATAAACTCATCACCTCACCCTTCTTCTCCTTGCTATTATGCATGTTTATTTATCAGTCTGATGTTAGTCTTGAGAAAGGCAAATATATGTGTTCACTCAAAACATTTGGAGCACAAACAATTTCCTTCTGAGTGCACGCTAGTTATCGTGGGTTGTAGCCAAGGTGGGGAGGAGATGGGGAGAAAATGTGGGAAAGACAGAAACACTGACAGCACACCATGGGATAGTGATGGATAGTTGAACCCATTGTCTAATGAGCGAAGTACAAGTCCAATGGAAGGTTGACCCTTCGTGGAGTTTGGTACTGACGGCCACCATCCCTTCACAGTGTAAAAAACAGCAGCTTGGCAAGACCTGGTGCCTTATCCAACCCTGACTCCAAGCCTATAAGGCATTGCAGTCTCACTCCAGTTTATTTAATGTGACAACAAAAGGGGCCACATCATTTTTCCAAGCCTGTCAACTTTAGTAGTCTATTTGATTGAACCTTTTCTTTCAGCTACAGATGGTTTAATGACTGTCCTAGTAAGACACTTCTTGAAGACTGCTACGACACAGAACTGTGTTCTCTGGACCAGCAGCTTGCTGACTCTCTCTCTCTCTCTCTCTCTCTCTCTCTCTCTGTGTGTGTGTGTGTGTGTGTGTGTGTGTGTGTGTGTGTGGTTATGTGATATGCTCACTGGTCAAGCTTGAGCAGAATCTTATTAAAAAGTGAAAGTGCGTCTGTCTAGTCAGCCTACATCTCAACAGCACATTTTAGAATGAGAGTTTTCTTAGGGAAACCAGTCAAGGATGTTTCCAGTTGGATTTTAAATAAACTTGGTGGGAAAGAGCCAAGTCAAGCCCTGAAGGCCACCCCACTGAATTTCAAGGCACTGAACTTCTTTTCATTATTATTATATTTTTTAATTCTCACTAAAGTGTGAAAAGTTCAGGCTACTGCTCTGTCTGTGAGGTGGCTGTTCCCACCCTTCATCAGCTCACAACCGTGTCACACTAGCACAGTGCAAGTGACACTTATGGAGCACTATCATCTTGGGAACTTGGTCAAGAGTCACAGTCCTGCATTCATTCTTTTATAACTGTCTACTAGGTGTGAGAGACAGTGTCCCAGCCACTTATGAAAGCTGCTGTAGGCCAATAGCTGAAATAGCATAACTTACCTGGGTTTAGAAGGTATCTGTTCCTAACATTGTGCATGAATTGTGGCCAATCTCTCACTGGATTCATATGTTAGCACCCTAATCTCCATCTCTCGGGAACTTAAAAAATAACTTTATTTTTATTATTTTAAGAAAGTATACATGTGTGTTTGTGCATGTGAGTTTAGGTGCCCTCAGAGGCCAGCGGTTTATGGGTCCTCAGAGGTGGTACTTGTGTGGGGGACCATGAAAGGCCATCTGTGTTCTGGTGGAGTGAGGCTTACACCGGAGACCCAGTAGAAAAATCTACAATGGACTGAACCATATGCTATGCTCCCAGACACAAGCGTGGATTCACACCACATCAACTCCTCAACTCCATAATCCTGTGATTATCAGTCATGTAGACAAGGTCCCAAGCTCCTGGTGTTCTGGCTACAGCCAGCTAAGCTTCTCCCTACAGTTACCTGGCAACAGCCCGGATGGCCCAACCCACTATAAAAGGGACTGCTTGCCCTTCCTCTCTTTCTTGCCCTCTTGCTCCCCTTCTCCCCATTCCCTTCTTCCCTCTCTCTGTGTGGCCATGGCCGGCCTCTATTTCTCTGCTTTCTCCCTCTCTCTGCCTTTATACAACAAACACCTAAAATGGCGGTCGTAGGGGCAGGTAGCAGAGTCCATGAACCTTTCTGCTGCAGCAGGAACCTGTGAGAGCTAGAGACTGAGGTGGAGGGTTGGGGGAAAGAAGCTGGCCAGAAACACTTGGCGAGAGAACAGAGAGAAGAGAGAGAGAGAGAGAGAGAGAGAGAGAGAGAGAGAGAGAGAGAGAGAGAGTAGAGACCGGCCATTGGAATATGATATTTTACCACAACAGGAAGGGGTAGGAGGAGAGGATGGTGCTTCGGATGTCCACCATGAAGAATGACTTCACAGACATTAGAGGCAGCCAGACAGTCCATGCTATAGGTTCACAGACTGCAGATGTGCACACAGAATGAGGAGAAGGAGCCCAGCACTAGGCCAGAGTCAAGGTTAAGACTCTGCCCTGGTGACCTTCCTAATGGTGGAAAAGTGGCAGTGAAGTCTGAGTTTAGCTTTATATGATTTATCATTTACTGCCATGTCTATTAAAGTCAAATATTAACTAACATACCATACAAGAAGCCCCAAGGATAACTCAGCAATTAAGAGCATGTCTCAATCTTGCAGGCACTGGGTTGGGTTCTGTGCACCTCCATCAGGGGTTTCACAAGTGTTAGACCCCCTTGTTACACTGGACTGATCAAAATGGCTGTAGCATCCAACTTAACCTGGTATTTGAACTTCTTTGAGGGCTCAGTGAGTGTCCCTTTAGAGTCTGAAGCTACAAACAAAACAGGGACAGTATCCTGCACATCTCTTAGCTATGATTCTTCTTGTAAGGATCAACTGTTCATTAAAAGTTCCGATTAGGATATTATCCTGCTTAGTGAGTTCATGGCTGATAAAGTTGTCTCTTTTTTTCCCCCCCTGTGGCATCTGCATTTTAACAGTGCTTGGAGTTAAAATACAACTCTTTGGTTACCTGATTCTACACAGGGATAGAGTTATATTATTGTTTTAGATCTGGTGTGCCAAGTCTGAGTCATCCTACTTGAATTGCTTGTCTAGTGGGGAGTGAAAGAGAGTGGTTTTAAAGCTCTCGTTCTGTGATGAGTGGCCAGAATCAGGCAACTGAGACAGGCCTAAAAGTGGGTCAGAGGGTCAGATAATCAGGCTTTGCAGAATACTCCCAGACTGCTCTCTCTGGTAGAAGCATTTCTCTTCCCTTTACTCCAGAGCTACACAATCCTGACAGGGCATTCTCCTATTGTGAGTCAAAGAGCAAGGCGTCTCAGCTCATTCTTGTATAACCAGCTCCAAACAAGCTAGAGTGTCTCCCCACTTTAAGACTTGGGTCTATTATAAAATGTACAAATTGAGAAGGAAGTCTGATGGGTGAAACTGTGTCTTAAACACGTAGCTAGAGAGAGAGTCATTTGAGCATCAAAGTCTGTGGAGCTCAGTACGATTTTACACTTAAAAAAAAGTGGACTTTTTCTTTTCATTTCTTATAGATCCAGTTTTAACGTAGATCACACATGCAGTGTTAATATCCGTAATCCATTTTAGCATTAGGAGTGATAAGAAGATATGTATTAATGTATACAAAATGTGTGACCTGTCTATCAACATATATTGGAATGAATGCATTCTCTCCTGGCGTTCCATGCCACCTTGAATACCTGTAGGCAAGATCTGGTGCAAGAGGTACTTCTCTATTCATCCAGTGCTCCTCAGGCCTGGAGAAGCTCCACAGCAAGCACCCATGCGTGAAGTGCATGTTTATAATGCTGATAATTGTTATTAAATAGTGATATGACCCAGATGCCGCCTGGGGTTGCTTTACTTCCGGATGTCAGGGGACGCTGGCTGGAACACAGCTTCTAAAGCCCTCCCCAGCAGTGTGGCTTTGTGTCAGTCACACTTTGTTTGGTAGATAATATGATACAAAAGAAGATCCAGAAAGCTTAGAGTTAACCACTTTCGCTCCAAACTTGCTTCCCAAACATAACTGAAAGCAACTCTCTCCTCAAGTTCTGCTGCAACATTTACTAAACAAACACTCATTATCATGTATGGTAAATGCAGGTCATAAACTTACCAACTTGGAAATGGTGGTGTTGATTGTTACCACCACATGTTCTGCTAGTGGTTTACTCAAGCAGAGATAGTCAGTCCAGAAACAGACGCCCTCTGGACCAAGAGGTGGCCCAGGCAGCCACCCTCTTGATGGCTGACTCCTTAAAGGTCTAGCTGAGTCTTGTGACAGTTGATTTTATCAAGTAGGCTTGACCTTTAGACTGTCCCGATACTTGTCCAGATGTTCTGAGAGTTTCTGTGAGGGTGTTTTAGGGTCTGATTGGCAGACCGAGTAAACATTGTCTTTCTCAACGTGCAAGGGCCTCGCCCCATCAGTTGAAGGTCTCACTATAGCACAAGGCTGGCTCTCCTCCTGTCAGATTCTTCTCCTGACAGGAGGTAACTAAGATGGTGGCCATTTTCTGTCTGCCCTGGAGCTGGAATATCGCCTGGGTCTTCTAGCCAGTTGGACTTGGACTCAAACTATCCAAGCAGTGTTCCTGGGGCTTTATAAAGTTTACCAGTTCCATCTGCAGAAGTTTTCATTCCCTCCCTGTCTTAATGTGTGAGTGTGTGTGTGTGTGTGTCTGTAAGTCAGTGTGTCTGTGTGTCTTTGTATGTGTATCTCTGTGAGTATGTGAGTCTATATGTGTGTGTGTGTGTGTTTGTGTATATAAGTCTGTGTGTCTCTATGTGTGTATATGTGGGTATGTATGGAGTTGCTGTGTGTGTGTGTGTGTGTGTGTGTGTGTGTGTGCTTGCATCTTGGCTAATACAAATGTCATCCATAAGGGTTCAGACTATTGTCCTTTCATGAATTTTATATCTTATTGTTAGTATTAAAATAGCAAACTGTCACAAACTGAATGTCTTTTTTTTTATTAGAGAGTTTCTTCATTTACATTTCAAGTGTTATCCAAAAGTCCCCTATATCCTCCCCCCCCCTGCTCCCCTACCCTCCCTCTCCCGCTACTTGGCCCTGGCCTTCCCCTGTACTGGGGCCTATAAACATTGCTAGACCAAGGGCCTTTCTTCCTGAATAATGGCCAACTAGGCCGTCTTCTAATACATATACAGCTAGAGACATGAGCTCTGGGGGTTCTGATTAGTTCATATTGTTGTTCCATCTATAGGGTTGCAGACCCCTACAACTCTTGGGTACTCTCTCTAGCTCCTACATTTGGGACCCTGTGTACTGCCCTATAGATAATTGTGAGCATCCACTTCTGTGTTTGTCCCTATTCTAGGGAGGAGTGAAGTATCCACGTGTTGGTCTTTCTTGATTTTCTTATGTTTTGGAACTTGTATCTTGGGTATTCTAGATTTCTGGGCTAATATTCGCGCTGAATGCCAGAAATTCAAATAACCCCATTAAAAAATGGGGTACAGAGCTAAACAAAAAAATCTCAACTGAATAATGCCAAAGGGCTGAGAAGCACCTTAAAAAATGTTCGAAATCCTTAATCATCAGAGAAATGCAAATCAAAACAACACCAAGATTCCACCTCACACCAGTCAGAATGGCTAAGATCAAAAATTCAGGGGACAATGGATGCTGGCGAGGATGTCGAGAAAGAGGAACACTCCTTCATTGCTGATGGGATTGCAAGCTGGTACAACCACTCTGGAAATCAGTCTGGCGGTTTCTCAGAAAACTGGACATAGTACTACCAGAAGATCCAGCAATACCTCTCCTGGGCATATACCCAGAAGATATTTCAACTGGTAAGAAGGACACATGCTCCACTATGTTCATAGCAGCCTTATTTATAATAGCCAGAAGCTGGAAAGAACCCAGATGTCCCTCAACAGAGGAATGGATACAGAAAATGTGATACATTTACACAATGGAGTGCTACTTAGCTATTAAAAACAATGAATTTATGAAATTCTTGAGTAAATGAATGTATCTGGAGGATATCATCCTGAGTGAGGTAACCCAATCACAAAAGAAGTCACTTAATATGCACTCACAAACTGAATGTCTTAAAAGCAGCAGAAATTTATCCTCATGTGTTTCTGTAGTCTAGAAGTCTTAACATGTCAGCAGTGCGTGAAGCAGGTAAAACTGGGTGGCAGGTTGGTGGGGGCCTGTAGACCCCAACTCCTGGCTCGGCTGCTGCTTGGCTACAACCTCTATCCTCATGTGGCGCTTTCTCTATGTGCCACTTCTTATGAAGCACCAGTCCTTTGGGAAATGTCTCACCTTACCAAACTGAGCATAGCTGTCCCAATAAAGCATCGGGGGTTAGGACTACAACATAGCATTTTTTTTCTGGGCAAAATGCAACTGAGATTACCCCTTGTGTTATATCGCAAACAGTTCACACTTCTTGATGACAATTTAACCTTTAAAACATACTTAAATTTTTTATGCTAAGTAAGCCATTGATTTCACTAAAGAAAAGCCATTTTGACGTGCTAATTATAAATCTCATACGAAGGAATCCCAGTGATCCTGGAGAGCTGGAGAGCTGCTGACAGCTGCCCCGCTCGCCTTCCTCGTCTGTGGTGCTCCTGTCTGGTGTCTACAGCTAGAGGTGACACTGAAGCACAATGGTGTGTGCTGCTCACACCACTGGTGCTGAAATCTTAAGTCAAACGCAGGTGTACAGGCACGCACAGTAAAAGCTCTCTTGGTCCATGTTGGCAGCTGTGAACATATCTTCATCAAGAAACTCAGTCGCATGGGCTTACATTTGCCCCTCCCCCTTTAGGAGAAATTCACTCACACAGCTTGCCCCTCGTCCTTTTTATGGGTTCTTGCTTTCTGGTCTGATGTTTATGAGCACACTCTGGGGACCTCACCCTTCCACATTCACTTTTCTCAAAGGCTACACTTTCCTAAGGAGTCCATTGCTCCTCACAAAGGATGTTCCCATGATTCAACTGGTTCTTCCCCCATCTGGCTTTAGAGCCTGGACCTTCAGCTGTGGCATTCTTTGGGATCATTCAGAGCTGCTGTGCTTGCCCAGGTTTTCTCTGTGATAAATATCCCTCTTTCCATAGTCACTGTCAGTACAGAGTCTGTCTGTGTGAGAGGCAGATATAAACATACACACAGATTCATGATTCTGAAATATTTTATTGCTGGCATTACCCCTCTTTCATAGCTCATCATTCTGGTCATACTGTAAGTGAGCTCATGTATACTGAGACCCAACATGTACTGGCCATTTGCCGTGTGACATGGAGCTATCTGGATACCCTTCTTCAAAATAGTTAGACTCAGTTCTTGTCCACACACTCGGAAACCTTTTCATTTTGGCTGGATCTATTCATTTTGAGTGTAGAAAAAACAAGACTGTTTGTTGTAAACAAACAAACACACACACACACACACACATTTAATGACACAATTTTGTATTTAGAGAGTTTGGTGCTTGAAGCATGGTAAAGGTGAGCAGCTGTACTGCACACTCTCCACAGAGGCTCCTGGTGCAGCGCTGTCAGGGGCCAGGCAGTTAATTCCTTAGTGAATTGGGCTGATTAAGTGCTGTAGTGCACTCGGGTGCATGTTACTTGTTTAGAAGAGGCCCTGTCAGACATTTCTACCTGATTGTTGCCAATGGCTGCAGCTTGATGCTTTCCCTCAAAAAAGCTAGATATATGTAAATTTCATGCATATTAAATTGCAGGTATTAAATTGATGGTTCACTGTTGTTGAAAAATTCATCCATGACCTTGGTTTCCTAAGTGGGAAAGCCCACAGGCTGTAACTGATATATTACAGCAATAATAGGAAGTCAAACCCAAACGCCTCACTGCCTATATTCATCTTTGTTCAGCAATGACATCTGGGTAACAATGTGATAGCCATGTAATTGAGGCCCCTGGGACACCACTGGACACTGAGATCCTCTGAAGGTTTGACCCTCTGTCCACATGCTGAAATGGGTTGAAGATGGTAAACTGCTTCTAAGCTACTGTCACTAGTGGCCCTTAAGGAATCAAGGAATGAGAACAACCTTAGAATTTCCCTTCCTGAACCTTAGAAGACTAATATTAGGGCTGGAGAGTGTGCAGAATGGAGGATGGCTATCTACTATGTAATGGGATTCTTTCAGAAATGGTGGTGAGGTTCTAGAGTTAGACAGTGGGGATAACTAGACACTGGATGAAATATACTAGAATTTCCTGGATTATGTATTTCAAAATGGCTCAAATAGTGACTTTTATGTTATATGGATTACAGTTAATTAACCTTAAACAAAAAATGAATTTTTAATGTATGATGCTATTTCCATAACATTACATTAAAATATCCCCACTTTATTGTTATGGGTATGCAATATTTTGCTTTATAAAATTAAGTTACTTATCTAGGACCCCAGTGAGGATATTTAACTTATTATCAATCCTTTTGTTTTAAAAAAAATGTTACGATGAATAGAATTACTCCCACCAAGTATTGAGATGTGGGACAAATCAAGAATGCTGTGGTTTGTTTGATGTCCTTTAAGAGGTGCAGGCTATGCCCCATTTCCTTGAAGCTTCAGAATTTCCATGGCTGCTTGAACAATAGGGTATAGAAAATGCCATGATGTCCTAGTTTCTGGACCCTGACATTAAGAGACTCTTTGTTTCTTGGGACACAGATGGAGCTAGCTGCCAAGGTGTGAGGATGTCCAAACAGTCCCCATGGCAAAGAGGATCCCAGATGGCAGCCCCCACTGGGTTTCTAGTCAGAAGCCAGGACTGGCCAACTGGCCATGCATATGAGCCATCTTGGAGAAGAATAACTAGCCATCGGACTAGGATTTGTGCTGTTCAGTTTCTCACCAGCACTTGATGGTAATTATTGCTCTACAGCTTTTCTGTTTTGGCTGAGTCTGATTTCTCAGTTTTTCTGCCAGTTGTTTACCCTCCATTTGACCATCCGTCTGATGTGTTGCTGCTCTGAGAGAATAGCACACCCTGGAGCCTTGACTCACAGAGCTGAGACCCTCCTTATGCATCCACCTCAGTCCTCAGAGAGAGCTATGCCCGCCTCCTCTTGCACAATGAAGGAGCTATCTACGCTGGCCTGGCTTCCTTCATGCCTGGAGTAGCTTATGCCTTTGGTACTATTTCAAGGTTGATCTGTTTCCTGTACTCATGTGCACCATCATTTACCAACTTACCTGCTATCAGAGACAAATTGATACACCTTATTTATGTGGATAATTGCTGAGTCTAAGACCATTCTCACTTGCCCACAGGGATTTAGGTCTCTTCTAAATAATAAATTTCCTAGTGGATCCAAGCGAGGTTTCACACAACACATTTTGTTTGGATGATTATTTGTGAGTTTGTTGGGATTTAATTTATTTGTACCGATAAAAAAAAAATGAATTGCGATCTTTCCTCTGAGCCCAGCAGACCCAGCTAGGGACACCCCAGGACTTTAAGATCGCATCGGGGTTATGTGTGAGTGCAGTGCAGAGGTGGTGTCTGGAGCAGCGGGTCAGCAGTTCCCCCCAGGGGCAGGATCAGAGAACTCCGCCCCACCGGAGGCTGGGCCTCTCCCAGCCAGAGCCCCCGCCACCCCGCCATCTTTCCTCTGAGCCCAGCGGACACAGCTAGGGACACCCCAGGACTTTAAGATCGCATCGGGGTTACGCGTGAGTGCAGTGCAGAGGTGGTGTGGGGAGCAGTGGGTCAGCAGTTGCCCCCAGGGGCAGGATCCGAGAACTCCGCCCCACCAGAGGCTGGGCCTCTCCCAGCCAGAGCACCTGCCACCCCGCCATCTTTCCTCTGAGCCCAGCAACTCCAGGACTTTAAGACCACATCAGGAGCTCAGGGCCCGGGCCTCAGGCTCTGTGCACTCTCTTAGGCTCTTTCAGGACTCCCCAAGCTATCTCTGGAAGTGAGGTGAGCAGGGGAACACAGCCTCTGTTCTGGCCCAATCTCGTGGAACTTGAGACATCAGCCAGGAGATTGATAAGGGCCCAGGGCAAAACAGCGGGTCCTTTCTGGTCTGCACCAACGCCAGGCCTCCTCGGGCAGAGATGGCAGGAGGAAAGCACAAGAACAGAAACAACAGAATCCAAGGGTACTTGGCATCACCAGACCCAAACTCACCCACCACATCAAGTCCTAGATACAACAGCACACCAGAAAAGCAGGACATGGATATAAAATCACTGGTCATGATGATGATGGAGGACTATAAGAAGGAAATACAGGAAAACAAAGATAAACAACTAGAAGCATATAAAGAGGAA
>LR749996.1:368460-389312 GCA_902729485.2 Mus minutoides
GTGTGCAGAATGGAGGATGGCTATCTACTATGTAATGGGATTCTTTCAGAAATGGTGGTGAGGTTCTAGAGTTAGACAGTGGGGATAACTAGACACTGGATGAAATATACTAGAATTTCCTGGATTATGTATTTCAAAATGGCTCAAATAGTGACTTTTATGTTATATGGATTACAGTTAATTAACCTTAAACAAAAAAATGAATTTTTATGTATGATGCTATTTCCATAACATTACATTAAAATATCCCCACTTTATTGTTATGGGTATGCAATATTTTGCTTTATAAAATTAAGTTACTTATCTAGGACCCCAGTGAGGATATTTAACTTATTATCAATCCTTTTGTTTTAAAAAAAATGTTACAATGAATAGAATTACTCCCACCAAGTATTGAGATGTGGGACAAATCAAGAATGCTGTGGTTTGTTTGATGTCCTTTAAGAGGTGCAGGCTATGCCCCATTTCCTTGAAGCTTCAGGATTTCCATGGCTGCTTGAACAATAGGGTATAGAAAATGCCATGATGTCCTAGTTTCTGGACCCTGACATTAAGAGACTCTTTGTTTCTTGGGACACAGATGGAGCTAGCTGCCAAGGTGTGAGGATGTCCAAACAGTCCCCATGGCAAAGAGGATCCCAGATGGCAGCCCCCACTGGGTTTCTAGTCAGAAGCCAGGACTGGCCAACTGGCCATGCATATGAGCCATCTTGGAGAAGAATAACTAGCCATCGGACTAGGATTTGTGCTGTTCAGTTTCTCACCAGCACTTGATGGTAATTATTGCTCTACAGCTTTTCCGTTTTGGCTGAGTCTGATTTCTCAGTTTTTCTGCCAGTTGTTTACCCTCCATTTGACCATCCGTCTGATGTGTTGCTGCTCTGAGAGAATAGCACACCCTGGAGCCTTGACTCACAGAGCTGAGACCCTCCTTATGCATCCACCTCAGTCCTCAGAGAGAGCTATGCCCGCCTCCTCTTGCACAATGAAGGAGCTATCTACGCTGGCCTGGCTTCCTTCATGCCTGGAGTAGCTTATGCCTTTGGTACTATTTCAAGGTTGATCTGTTTCCTGTACTCATGTGCACCATCATTTACCAACTTACCTGCTATCAGAGACAAATTGATACACCTTATTTATGTGGATAATTGCTGAGTCTAAGACCATTCTCACTTGCCCACAGGGTTTTAGGTCTCTTCTAAATAATAAATTTCCTAGTGGATCCAAGCAAGGTTTCACACAACACATTTTGTTTGGATGATTATTTGTGAGTTTGTTGGGATTTAATTCATTTGTACCGATAAAAAAAATGAATTGCCAAAAATCATCCTCATAATATCCTAAAAATATGCAGTTTCTATAACTGTTTAGAATAATAGGGTAAAATATATTATGCTGAAAAGATAAATAAGAAAATTACTGTGTGCAGATGAACCATATCATTTATTTTCTATGATTTTGAATGGCAATAAGGGATCATGTATGCATATCATGTATCAGAACCATAGTAATTTTCTAGTATGGACCTCCCATTTCCAATTAAAAACCTTTTCTATAAGATGTCTAGACTTTTGTTTGGTTACATAAAAATGATCATTAATGAGTATTTTTCATACCTGTTATTGGCTGTGTTCCTAAATGTTTCTCAGAGTGGAGTCTAAGATAATCAAGCAAAAAGCACTTTTGAATTGTTCAGAGTGGCAGCTGCTGTAGCATCATAGTTAAGACATCTAATAAAATGATACCGTTATGTTTTTATGTCTCCTGCCATAATTGATACAAGGGAGACCTGCAGAAAATACATTTAAGAGAGAGCAGATTGGAGATTAACAAGCCCTGGAGAAATAAGAAAAACTTCACTGAAAAGATGTGCTTGTCTTGAGTCCCACAGGCCATGTCCTCTGTTTCCCTTGGTGCTCCGCACCTCTACTACTCTTAAGTATCAGCAGTCAGCAGTCATTACCTTGTCTTTCTGACACAGGCATCCCACACAGGCAAAATCCTGTGACAAGGACTAGGGGACGCCATCTCCTGGACATAACACAGTTACTGTTACTGTGAACTCAGAGCAGCTGTGGTTATCTCTATATTTGCACTTGGCTTGTCCAAGACTGGCCACATCAACAATTTGTCATGATTCTACAGCATTCATGGGACTACAGCATTCTGCATTAGTCAGGATTTTCTATAAAAGCAGAACTGATAGAATAAATGTATATTATAAGGGGGTTATTAGAGTGGCTTACAGTCTGCGGTCCAGCTAGTCTAACGGAATCTTCTTCAGATCAAAAGGCCAAAAAGTCTGGTAGTTGTTCAGGATGGATATCTCAGATGGTTTTCAGGTCTATTTGGAATCTCCAATAGGTGGGTTCTCATACCAGTGAGGGAATGCCTCTGCCAGACAGATGAACTTGTCAGCAAGAGTGAGGGCAAGCAGGCAAAAATCAAAATGCTTCCTTCTTTTATGTTTTTTTATGTGGGATGCCATCAGAAGGTGTGGCCTAGATTTAGAATGGGTACTCCTACTTCAGCTGGTCCAAAAAAATGAAAATTCCTCACAGGGGTGCTGATCTACTTGGGTTTTAGTTGATTCTAGATCTACTCACCACACTCTTCTTGAACTATTGGCCATTGATAGATTCTGAGAGCCCACACAAATGGTCATAGAATAAGGAAGCATTTTGATTTTTTTCCTGCTTGCCTTCACTCTTGCTGGCAAGTATTTATTCTGTGCAGAGAGTCGTTGATTTAGTTGAGTACCTATTGGTGATTCCATTAGCTCCAATGGATAGCTGCAAACATGGTTACCCAGGTGGCTCTGGTTTAGTTAACTGGACCATTAAACAAGAGAAGAGGACATGAATTTGGGAAAGGAACTTGTTGAAAGAAGCTGATAGGGGTGTGATGGAGACAGATGGTGGGAGGGGAGAATGCATTATATATATGGATGATATTGGTAGTTAAAAATAACAACAAATGGATGATCATTACTCAGACCAAGAAAATTGGGGAATAGACACCAAACACCTGTCTGTTCTAAAGCACAGCCTAAACTCCCTGTCATGATCACTGATTGAAAAAATACCTACTCATCCACCTCTACTGGGTCTGAGTTCCAGAGGGCGTCACTTCTGAATGCATTCCAGGCTCTGACTTCTTTATTATTCTTTGCCCATCACTTTTGTTTTGGAAATTCATATCTCTCTTTCTCTCTCTCTCTCTCTCTTTCTCTCTCTCTCTCTCTCTCTCTCTCTCTCTCTCTATATATATATATATATATATATATATATATATATATATTCTTTTAAAAAGATTTATTTTATTTAGTTTATAGGCGTACATTGCAGCTGTCTTCAGATTTACCAAAAGAGGGCATCAGATCCCATTACAGATGGTTGTGAGCCACCATGTGGTTGCTGGGAATTGAACTCAGAACCTCTGGAAGAGCAGTCAGTGCTCATAATCACTGAGCCGTCTCTCCAGCCTCCATATATGGTTTTCTTGATGTTAAGATTTTTCCTGTCAGTTTTTAGGGTTTAGAGCAAAAGTAGACAGAATCTTGTGATCTCAGATGCAATCTTGACCCAGTCTTGTGTTGAAGCTTTTATGAGAATTGAACCATAAGATTATGTATAAAGTCTCTTATGAATGCTTCCTCCCAAACAACAACAACAACAACAACAACAAAACAAAAACAAACCTTTTTACATTGGAATAATGCTTCTGAATACGTGTCCTTTTTATGTAAATTATCCATCATGTGCTATTGTAACTGTTTTGTTTTTCCTTGCCCTTTATAAATGTTAGTGTCATGTGCCATGAGGATCATGAAATACATCTAAAATATATAAGGTATATGTACCTTATATTTTGAAATGTATAGTTCATGCATATGGAAAGACACTTTTCTCTTGAACCCTGATGGAAAGCTGAGTTTAGGACAGATAGAAGGAAGAAAAGGCTGGATTCTGGGAGGCCAGTAAGATGATTCTGCAACCTTCTAAGCTCTAAGCAGTGAGATGCAGGATTAAATAGTTAGTACAGACCGGAAGGCATAAATGTTCAAAGAAACGCATGGCAGGTGTTGGGTGACATGTTGGCAGTAACTCCAGGGAGACACCAAGGTTTCGATGTCCTCTGGAGGAGACAGGGGCATCTTTTGTGTAGATAGAGAGTTCATAGGAAAGGTGTGAGCTCCCTTTGAGCGTGTGTCTCATCCTGGTGCCTTAAATCAATCATGACAGCCCAGAGTCCAGCCTAAGGTGACTTCATCTTGGGCAACACTCAGGAAGCTTCATTCCTGGATTCCTCGAAGGATTTCATTGCAGAATAATTTTTCCCTTCAACATGGTTGTGCAACTTTTGTGTAATGGGATCATAAGCAAAGCCTCCAGAGTATTTGCCTGTCTTGAAAAATTAGCCTGCAGACCCGAAAGCTCAAAGAAGGCCGAGAGAACAGAAAAAAAAAATCGAACTGATGAGAAGCGAAACTGTCAATAAAATGTTCACTATGACCCAGGTATTGATCTTCACTTAGCTTAGTTCATGTCCACTGATGCAAGGATCCACACCATGATACTGTTTATAGTAGAATGGCCTGATTAAAAATCCCAGGCAGACAGCTTCCTGTCGGACAGTAGATATTTTTGGACTTCTCAGTAAGGTTCCTGTGATCATTCTGTTTTCAATGTGGCCAGGATTGACCTCTTTCAGACCTTGGAAAAATAAGTAACTGCAGGTGAGGAGGGTGAACCCTCCTTCCACTCCCCTGCCCCCATAGTGAGCACAGGGGGCAGAGCTGTGCCTGGCTACCCTGGAACCCCTGCAGATCTCTGAGCCTGTTAGCATTGCTCCTGTAAGTCCTGCCTTCCACCTCCATTTGCTATACCCTGTGACAAGTTTCTGGCTTTGATTTCCCAATTTGTACAGAGATGCAGGAGCGTCACTGCCCTGGCACACTAACCCCTGACTTAAACTCTGCTTTCTTACCTTGCCATCTCTTTACTTTTGAAAGTAAAGTCTTTCCAAGTCTTGTATTGTTTCACTTCCTGTGGATAGATATCTCAGTGCACACTTAACTTGTGCCTGGGATTTTCTTTAGGCAATTAGAACTGCTGTCTGGATAATGTTGTGAGTGCCTAACAGCCAAAGATGGCTATCTTTGCTTAGAATGACTGCTTGGATTGAAGGTTTCCAAGTGGCATGATATTGCTATTAGAAGTGTTAGGAATAATGTTCAGTGATCACCTCCTCAGTCCCAGCAATTGACACTCCAAGTCACTTCGTGGTGGATGATATCAGAGACTCATGTGGCACAGAATCTATCCCTTGAGCTGGAGAGCAGAGGAGAAGAGACCCGAGCAGTCTTATCTCTGCCAATTAGTTTTCATGGCAGTTTTTATTTTTAATATAATATTTGTATTAATTTGCTATGAATTTTATAATGCAATGTATTTTTATCCTATTCATACTGCTCCTCCCCTTAACCCCTCTCATGTCTTCATCTCCTCTTCTCTCTTTAAAAAGTTCAATTTGTGCTGCCCAAATATTCAGGAGCATGGGACCATTCCCTGAAGCAATGCCAAGCTATGAAGGAGCCACATCCTTAAAGAAAAAAATGTTACCAACTGCCAGTACCTTCACAGCTAGGGATAGAGGCTTGTGAGCCCCTCCACACTGCATTCTGAATGTCAACTGGCCTAATCCTAGACAGGCAACCACAGAACTATGGGACCACAGTGCAGCATCCTGTCATGTCCAGAAGATACTGCTTCACTCCGGTCATCCTCCCTGACCCCTGACTCTTATGAACTTTCTGCCCCCTCTTCTAAAATGGTCCCTTAGCCTTGGAGTGAGGGGGTGTGATGGGGATGTCTCATTTAAGGTCTAAGTACTCTACTTTCCCCCTGCTCTTTGACCAGTTCTGTGTTTCTGTGTTAACCATCATCCAGTGTAGGAAGAAACTTCTTCCATGAGCCATGAGAGATGCACTCATCTATGAGATAGAGGTACAGGGCAGTGTGATACCTTGACCATTGAGCAAAATGATAGTAGTGGGTTCATGGCTGCGCTTCTGACTCCTCCTTAACTTGTAGTTTTTCACTGGGCTCCATCTCTTTTAATGGGGGTTGGTAATAAAGGTAGGAGTTTTAGGGAGAATCACTGTGGCATGGAGATTCTCTGTGTACTCCTGGTGATGGTTGATGCTCTACAAATACGTATCTTAATTGAAAATGAATACACTTTGTAGTAATGATAGAAGAAGCATGTTCAGAGGGAAAAGACAGTTGTAGCCTTTTCAGTTTTATTTGGGGTAAGATATTTCACTTGTTTACACCCATTTCTGATATATAGAAAACAAATGAATTGACTCTCATAATTGCAATCACCCTTTCTAGCTCCCAGAACCTTGCGAATGCTTTCTAACTGTCTAGACCTCTGTGATGAGAGTTTTCCACAGATGTCCCCAGAACTTATAAAATGAAAGTCTCCTGGGTGATCCAGATGTTCTGAAGTTGGTGAGAGAAAAACCCAGCTACACAGGAAGAGACAGGATGCTAAAGGAAAAATATCTCTGATGGAAAGAGAGAGGAGACCAGAAGTAGGAGCTGGAGTTAAGGAATTCCTTTGTCCTGAGAAGGATAATTTTGTGATCAGTCAGTTATTATTACCTACTCTGTCCCCAATATTTTTACTCCTGGCTAAGGCCAGAGTAAGAATTAAACAACAGCCATTTAGTTCAGGAAACACTTATTGGCAAGGTTCCATTTTCCGCTCAAGGCTAAGCTCTATAGCACTAAGAGTAAGGTGAGTAGTTCGGAGGCAGGAGAGCCACCCTGTGAACTGGAGAACAATCTGGCTCCTGATGCTGTTTTCTTGTCTGTAACGTGTGCCGCTTGTACTCACAGTAAATCTGGTTCTATACACTAAGTTTACATATGGCTGTGACAAACAGATGTCATGGACTCCCTACACTTCCTGTCCTCACCCCCCCACCCAGTTTCCCCGGGGGAATCTTCAGGCCAGCTCCCACTTGTGAATTGAGCACATAAGCTTTAAACTTTGCAGAAATTTCCCACTACAGCTGTGTTTTGCAGCTATGCAGGGATATTTAACTAGCATACTTCCGTAAACTAACATCTGAGGCAAATTCAAGAAGAGAATAAATTGGAGCATAAAGCAAAAAAAAAAAAAAGCAACTCAAAGTTAAGTAGTGAAAAAAAGCAATGTAAAAAACAAGAAATACTGAAGCTTGTATCAAATTTATAGAAACCAATTCAGCACAGAATAGATCACAACTCTATGTTGACAATCCGAGTAATCAGTAGACCCGTTAGCCCATCAATATGCCTTGTTTCCTCCATTTGTCAAAGAGAAACTGGAGCGAGAAGAATCTTGAATTTAAATGTTCTTTCAGTGACTCAGAGATATGCCACCAAACCCATGACAGCTGTATTACGTTTTGATACAATATAACAAGCAAACCTGAATGGCTCAGTTCAAAGTGGGAATTACTTTCAGGACCAATGGACCTTGCCCAGTTGTCAAGTATTTAAGGAGAAGTTAAGAGCATGAGACTTCAGTTGAGGGATATCTAGGTTGTTTCTAGGTTTTGCCCGTTACAAATAAAGCTGCTACGAACATAGTTGAGCAAGTGTCTTTCAAATGAAGAATGGATGAAAAAATGTTGTTACATGTACACAATGGAATACTATTCAGCTAAACAAAGACATCAGGAGTTTTGCAGGCAAATGGATGGAACTTGAGAATATCATCGAATGAGGTAACCCAGTCCCCAAAGGACATGCATGGTATATATCACTTATAAGTGGATATTAGTCATAAAATACAGGATGCCCACTGCACTCTACAGACCCAAGGAGGCAGGGCAGGAAGGAGGGCACAGACAAGGATGCTTAAGCTTCACTTGGAAGGGGAATGGAGGGAGGGAACAGCGTGGGAGAGGGGATCAGGAGGGGCGTTGGGAAGTTTGGGGTCTGGGGGGGCAGGGGCAGAGGGAATGGTTGGATGACCATGAGCATGAATGGAAGTCTACAACTGACTGGGGCAAGGTAGGGGACCTCTCCAGGAAGAGATGGAGACCTGGCACAGGGGAGGCACTCAAGAATCAATGGGAGTGTCCTTAGCTATGACAGCATTTAGGAAGGCTGCCTCCTGTGGCCAGGCAAGAAGCCCTGCGGAGTGATAGGGACACCAACCCACCCACAAAACTTTCTACTCAAAACTTATCCTGTCTACAGGAAATTCAGGGATTGGGGATGGAGCAGAGACCGAGGGAATGGCCAACCAATAACCAGCCAAACTGAGACCCATCCCATGGACAAGCATCGATACCTGACACCATCAGTGATATCCTGTTATACTTGTAGACAGGAGCCTAGCATAGCTGTCCTCTAAGAGGCTCTACCCAGCAGCTCACTCAGATGGATGGAGACACCCACAGCCAAACAGTGGATGGAACTTATTGGATTGAAGAGGGAAGGACTGCAGCCCCTAAGGGATAGGAACTCAACAGGAAGACCAATAGAATCAACTAACCTGGGCCATTGGGGCTCTCAGAGACAGAACCACCAACCAAAGAACATATGCAGGCTGAACCTAGGCCTCCCCACACATTTGTAACAGATGTGCCGCTTGGTTTTCATGTGGGTCCCAAAGAAGTGGAGTGGAGGCTATCCCAAAAGCTGTAGCCTGTCTATGGGATATGTTTTTCTAGCTGGGCTGTGTTGCCTGGCCCCAGTGAGAGAGGGAATACCTAATCTGGCAGAGACTTAAAGTGCCATGGTGGGGGATACCCAGGGAACCCCCACCTGATCCGAGGAGAAGGAGAGGAAGGATGGGAGAAGGAGGAGGTGACTGGAAGGGGGCAGTGAGTGGAATGTAAAGTGAATAAGTAAAAAGTTAAATTAATTAATTAATTAAAAAAAGAGTATGGGACTTGGAAATAAATGAAGGCTGGGGATACTCCGAATTTCGTTCTTACCCAACCGCTCTGCTGATTCAGACCAAAGTGCAGAGCAGCCGACTGAGGAAGAGTTCATGTTTCACGAGGTTCAGCTTAAGGGTGGGACTTGGTTTGTTTGTTTGGCTTATCGTGTATGCAAAAGAGAGGATTACATGTGGCAAGGCCACAGGACGGTACAACGCAACGCCGTTTGTGTGACCTAGGCATGCCATGTTCCCTCCAGGTAGCAGTGTCCTTTCCAATAAAAATTTGCTTAGAAGACACTACTTAATCTTTTATGACCCACTTGAAAATGGTCTGTAAGATATGTGCCTATGTGGGGAGATAGGAAACACCCCTGATTCTTCCATTTGGTTCTCCCTCCTTTAGTGGCAGGGGAGCAGGGACAAGAAGCTTAGAGTCCTTCAAGTTGGTGTTAACTGAACCCGATCCTCTCATGTCTCTTCCTTCTTAGGTCCAGTTTTACAAACATCCTGCAGCTACTATGTTCTTTCACCTTCCTGTCCCTCTACAAAGTGTCTTTGATGTTCCTTCATTTTTACCCCATTCCACATGCATAAGTGCATTTTGGGGGTGGCTGGCTTTGTGCTATTTGCTCTGGTCCCCTAACCCCTATGGGATGGTCTTACACCTGGGACCAGGGTGGAAACATTTTACCTTTTAAATATTAATGAAATCAGTCTCTTCCAAGAATGCCTTCAAATTCCCCAAAGCTTCTTAGATGTTGTAGCTTGCACTCAGCACTCAGCTGTTTACATTAGCCAAGACTGTTGTACAAACAGTCAGTGGTGGCCCTTCAGCCAGGGCCCCACTGGCTTTGCATCACAGAGAAACACAGAAGTGTGAGGTAAATGAGCTTGGCAGGCATTTAACCTCTGGGTCTGGAAAAATTCTGACTCACAGAGGGATTTGGGGGGTGGGGTGGAACTGTGAGCTTCTTTGTTAAAAAACAAAAAAACAAAAATAAAAAAACAAAAACAAAAATAAAAAACCTAGAGGCTCAGTCAGAAGCCAGTAAAGGTGGTGTCGATCAAATTGTGTGTACAGCGGCCCCCAGAACAACTTATTGTGAGGAAACACTGTTTCTGGAAGCTGAGGCATGAACATATATGAATATATAGTCTTGCCCAAGGTCCCAGAACTCTTAAGTGCTGGCATGCAGTTTGTCCTCGGACCTTGTGCTCAGACCTTGTGCTTTGAACCATTGTTGCCTGTGACCTGTGAACATGTGCTCTATAGAGAGAGGCATGCAATTTGGCTTGGGCCCTGTCTGGAACAATTTGGTAACATCTATTAAAACAAACACTAATTAACTAACTCAGTAATTCCGCTTATTAGAGTCTACCTTAGAAAAAATGCACCCACTTATTTGCCACAGGGTATTAGTTTTATCATTGTTTGTATTACTGAGAAAAATGCAGTGACTTGAATATCCTGTGAGGATGTGGACGCATAAACAACAGCTTTTGCACACTGTAGCTATTGCAAGGGACTGAAACAAATGGTGGAACATCATTTATGGGGGAAAAAACTTTCCATTTTCTCTGGATCTATATGAACCTGAAAAAAAAAATCTAGAAGAACACATGCAAAAAAATAACACAGTTATTTTGAGTAGAGGACAGGAGACAGTCGTGGGGATGTGAATCAGGCTCTGCCCTTCTCCGCTGAGTGTTCATTATGTCTTCCATTTTAGTATTCCCTTTCATGTCGGCTTACGCAGATGGAAGTAGATATTGAGAGATGGATAGATGTAAATTAACTGGCTGAAATGATTTTTTTCATGTAAGATTTTAGCCCTACAGTGGTGGCATAGGAGGGTCTGGGGAGAGATAACAAAGGGGGAAAGTGATATAATTATATGTTAATTAAAATGTATTAAATAAATCTTAAAATTAAAAAAAAAGATTTTAGCCTTAATGACACCCCCAGTATGAGTTTGAAGTCAGCCATGCACGGTGGCTCATGCCTTTAATTCCAACATTTGAGAAGCAAAAGCAGACAGATCTCGGAGTTCTAGGCTAGTCCTGTCTACAGAATGAGTTTGAGGTCAGTCAGGGCCACACAGAAAAACCCTGTCTCAAAAATTTTTTATTTAAAAAAAATTGAAATCTCAGGATGCTAGAACTCTAGGAATCTTAGAGATTTCCTAGTTAACCTTGAGATTCAGGCTCTGAATCCTCAGAAGCACCCACATTCCTTGTCAGGAGTGACTCGCCTCATGGCTCCCTGCTTCTCTAAAATCCTCAAGATGGGCCTAAGAGAGCCAGCGAGAGTCTGGGATGTGCTGGGTGGGCTTGGCATCTGAACTTGAATAGCCCTTGGCATGAAGCATTGCTGAGCTCCCTCTACCCTGCCCCTGAGTTAAATAGTCATCTATCTGAATTTTCACAGGCTTTGTGATGTGTCTCTTACATACATAGTAAGCATGAAGGGCAGGGGTTTTATATATGAAACGATTTTTTTTGTTTGGTTATTTTGAGTTGTGCGGCTTGGGGTTTTGCTTTTGATTCTTTGAGAATCTGGGGTTAGGGGTCATACACTGCTTTCAGCCTGTGCAGCAACCCCAGATGTGTGAGAAACAAATACAGTCTGTTTCCTCCACAGCTTTCCCAAGGGCACTGGATATGTACTGTTTAATTGGCTGTTATATGTCTTCAGTCCCCTGGTAAACAGCAGACACAGCCATGAAAAGAGAAAGAGCATCTGCAGCTGAATCCTGGGGAACAGGACCAGCCCTGCCAAGCAGCTCGAACATGCAGGTCTGGCCTCAGAGACACAGCCAGGGAAGAAGATACTTAAAGGCTCATAGTAATCATGAGAAATGCACAAGTCTGTATTGGGAGCAAACACCCTTTCTTGACTGCTTATGCCCTCTTTCCCTTAAACTCTAATTTAAGCTAAGTTGTCTTGGTTGGTTGGTTTTTAAAGAAAAAAATCTTGGGTTCTTGTTTGCATAGGAAGAAATAATAATAATAATAATAATGATGATAGCTTACTAAATGCTTACTTTCTTTTTTCTTTTATTTTAAATTTGTACAATTGACTACTTTTAAAGTGGTTTTAGATTTCCAGGAAAATACAATGCAAAGCCTATGGATCTCTGCATACAAAGCTCCCCACCCCCTCCAAAATTCTACTGCTATTGACGCCTTGTTCTAGTGTGATGCATTCAGTACAATTGGTGAGCCAATATTGCTCTATTAGTATAACTAAAGTCTATGTTTTATGTTAGTGTTTGCTTCTAGGATGCACAGCCTACGGGTCTGGATGAGTTCATGACCAATATCCACCATTACTGTATCACAGTGAGAATTTTTCTGCCCTAAACCCACTCTGCCCCATCAACTCTCTCCTGTCTCCCTGACCGCAGTTCCTGGGAAACACAGATCTACTGTCTACAGTTCTTTACTTCTTGGAGTGACATGTATTATACCATGGTTTTAAAAAAATCAGATTTCTTGAGGTAACAACCCTACTTTGGTATCTAAAAATCTATGAATATTACCAAGTGCTCCCAAAGATGTTTCATCATGCTCCGTGATTGTTAATACTGATTGTCACCTGGGTAGGGTTTAGAAACGCTGTTGAGACCTTTCTTTGGGTCTGTTTGTAAAGGGTTATCTTGATTAGGTTCATTGAAGTGGAAAGCTCACCTTACATGTGGGTGGTACCATTCTGTGACCTGGAGTCTCTGAGTAAATAAATGGGGGAAAGGAAGCTGAGCGGAAGCATTCAGGTTTCCCTGCTTCCTGAGTGTGGCTGCAATGTGACCAAACACCCATCACTCTGGCCATGATACTCTCCTAAAGTTATAGACAGTGACCTGGAAGTGTGAGACAAAAGACACATTTTCTCTCTTAAGTTGCTCCCATCAGGCATTTTGTTACAGCAAAGACAAATGACTAATGCAGCCTCGTTACACTGGGCTTTTCATGTAGATTATTACAAGCCACATAAAACCCTGGAGTTGGGACTCTTTCTATATTTTCTTTACACGGGGCTTCCTTCTTATCACCTAAGTTAGTTCCTTTTCTTTTGGAATACATTTGTATCCAAGGATATTCAATGAAGGGAGAAGAGGGATGGGGAAAGCCTGAAGTTGTGCACATGCCATAACCATATCTAGCTGCAAGGGTACATGGGAAGTGAGCATCATTTGATTCCGTGCCCAGCTGAATTTCAGCTCTGAAGTGTGTATGAAGAGGAGCACTGGCAGTGGGGAGTACCCGCAGATTTCATGATGGATAGGAAGAAAAGCAACAACTCACAAGACCCTTGTGTTTTGCTGATAGCTGGCCTTCACACAAACCTGTTGAGCTTTCATGCCCACCTCTCTTCTTGCTTCTTCTAGGTCACTGTCAACTCTGCAAGTGGAAATAAGTCTCTAAAATGGTATTCCTTTGCTTAAAATGGCCATTGGCTTTCCACGATTACAACCCAATTTGCCTCTTGCTTCTGTCCCCCAAATAGTCACATCCTATGTCCCTACCTCATCCAGTTTTTTTTTTTTAAACTGACTGGGATGTGGTAGGTTTTTCTTGTACTTCTGACATATTGAATTCTCTGTGCCCTTCTTTTAGTGTGCTTTCCCCTATTGGTTGTTTACCTCCTGTTTTCCTCCAGATCCTATATCCTGTGCTTTCTATACCCTTTCAGAACTGTATTTTCTATGTTTATGAATCCCAGAAACATCTTGCATTCCATGTTCTAATGAGTGGTTGTTCTCACTTGTTACCCCCAAACTATCTGTTCTTTGAAGAAAAGCATGCCTTTATTCAGCTGGGTGATTCAGAGGCCAGCCTCAGGCCAGGGCAGAGAAGGAATCCAAGAGTTATTGAATGACAGAAAAGCTAACATGGAGGAGAAAAGGACTCTGTGCTGTTGTCCCAGGCCCCTCTCGGCCTAATGACAGACTCTTTGATGGAAATGGCAGAGCAAATGAGTTATTTTGACAGGGAATGTTTAAGTGTGGTATTTATCTCAGATTCTGAAACAGTACTGGCTGCTGTGGCTCTGTGTCTTAGCCTGAGTTAGATTGTTTTTAGCAATCCTCATTTCAAGGAAAGGAAAATTGCCTATTGTAAAGGAAGTGTTCACAACCCATTATTTAGCAGAGCTGTAAGAGCTTATTTGCTCATTACCATGGCAACCAACAGAGCAACACTGTGTGGTAGTATAGTTGTCTAGACAGCACCCAATCATCAGCACCTCCTCTTTTGTATGCCTGATGTTAAACAGGCAGGTGTATATCCAAGGAGCCACCGAGAGAGGAAAGATTATTCTTTCTATTTCTACATGGTCAAATGAGAGCTGGAGGCGACCTGGGAGGCATATAATGGCTAGCACCGAAATAGCATTGAAATCTGAAAGCATTGGTGCTAGCCTGTGTTTTTCTTTTTTAATAGAGAAATAAAGAACTAGAAAAACATCCATATGGCCTGCCAACTGTGTCTAAATATAGTCGACATGAAAGAAAGTGCTAAGGTTTAAATTTTACATCAATCTAAGAAGCAAACTGTGTTTTGATCATATTATTCTTGTCACCAGTATACGAACAGAACACCAGGAAGACACTTAATCCCGTAAGTCAGACATGTGTTCACTTTAGGACTGCTGTGTTGTTTTCAATGCAGGAATCTGGGTATGACCAAATTGTCAGTGTCTAGTAAATCCAATCCTACTGAAAAACAGGGTATTTCATCCCTTAGGCAAAGCATGCTTGGTTTTAAGTCTCTGGGAATGCAGTAAATCCACTGGTCATACATAGTCCTCCAGGGATATTCTGAAATGGTCATGTGCTCATGTCCCCTTGGAACGGACGCGGCCATTTCAGTTGACCAGTTGTACGTACTGCTGAGTTTAGCACTCTGGATATGAATAGAAACTGGTAACTGTGGATGCAGTTTATTCTAATTTGCTACTAAATAACTGGAGTCAAACAGGGACATTTGGCTTAAACCTCACATTCATGAAGGCCATCGAATTTAGAAATTTGACCTTGTCTTCAAACAAGTATATACAAATAGAGACTGGCTGACAAGATTGGAACCAAATGTCATTGAATAAGATCTCTTATTGCACTGTGAAAGACATCATGACTTACTATGGTCTACAGATACCATTGTTATTGCATGAAGATCATAATATTATCACATTTACTTATATACATAAAAGGAATAATTTGTTAAATGTCTAGCATGTTTTAATCTCCACTAAATAATTTTTTATACCCTAACTTGGTATTTTTTACAAATAAATCAATAAATATTTTTTTTATTTATTTATTTTACTTATTTAGTTTACATCACACTTACTGCCTCCACTCTGGTCATCCCCTCCCACAAACCTTCCCCCATTACCCATCTCTTCCTCTGAGCAGATGAGGGGACCCTGGGTATCTTCCCCACCCTGGCATTTCAAGTTTGTACAAGGCTAAGCACTTCTCCCACTGAGGATAGACAAGGCATCCCAGCTAGTAGAACATATCCCACAAGCAGGCAACAGCTTTTGGGACAGTCCCCATTTCAGTTGTTTGTGACTCACATGAAGGCCAAGCTGCACATCTGCTACATATGAGTGGGGAGGCCTGGGTTCAGACTATGAATATTCTTTGGTAGTTCAGACTCTGAAAGCCCTAGGTGCCCAGGTTAGTTGACTCTGTTACTCTTCCTGTGGAGTTCCTATTGCCTTCTGGGCCCATAATCCTTCCTCCTGTTCTTCCATTAGAGTCCCCAAACTCTATCCACTCTTTGGCTGTGGTGTCTGTATCTGAGTCAGCTGCTGGGTAGAGCCTCTAAGAGAACAACATGCTCCTGTCTGAAAGCATAACAGAGTATCATTAATAGTGTTGGGGATTAGTACTTGCTCGTGGAATGGGTCACAAGTTGGGCCGGTGATTTATTGGCCATTCTCTCAGACTCTTCTCCATCCCCAGTGTCTGCATTTCTTGTAGACAGAATAAATTTTGCATTTTGTGGGTAGAAGTGTCTCTATTGCTCCACTGGTGTTCCTGTCTGGATACAGTAGGTGGCCTCTTCAGATTCCATATCTCCAATGTAATGAGTCACAGCTAAGGTCATCACCATTGATTCTTGGATACCTCCCACACACCATGTCTGTGTCTCATTCAGGAGACCTCCCACTCCTATCCCCTGTCAGTTGCAGATTTTTATTTATTTTCATAGCCATCTAGCCATCTCTCCTGTCTTTCCCCACACCTGATCCTGAACTCCTCCTTCCCCTCTTCAAACCACTTACTTCCAGTTCCCTCCCTCCATCTGCCTCTTATGAGTATTTTATTCCCCCTTCAAAGTGAGATTCAAGCTTCCTGGCTTAGGCCTTCTTTCTTGTTTAGCTTCTTTGGGTCTGTGGAGTGTAACATGGCACCTGTAGTTTATGGCTAACCCACTTATAAGTGAGTACATACCATGCATATACTTTGACTGGGTTACCCCACTCAAGATAATATTCTCAAGTTGCATCCATTTGCCTGCAAAATTCATGATGTCTTGGTTTTTAATAGCTGAATAACATTCCATTGTGTAGATATACCACATTTTCTGTACCCACTCTTCAGTTGAAGGACATCTAGGTTGTTTTCAGTTTCTGGCTATCTGGCTATTGCAAATAAAGCTGGTATGAACATAGTTGAGCAAGTGCCTTTGTGGGATATTGTTTATGACACTAGTTGATGTTACTCTGTAATAATTTGAACTAAGAAAATAAATAAGAGAAAAATTTCACGTCTTCTTTAAAAACATGTGTTGGAAGTAAGATAGAGAGGTCTTAGGTCTTAGAGGTCTTTCTCCAAGGTGTCAAGCTTCTAGATCAAGATGACCTTTCTGTGGCCCCTTAAGCCTTTTTATTGATTTTCTGACATCCATTGGAGATTAATAAAACCATCCTTTGGGTAAGTGTCCAGGTGTGGTATAGCTGGGTCTTCAGTTAGAACTGTTGCCACTTTTCTGAGAAAACACTAATTGATCTCCAAAGTAGTTGTACAAGTTTTCCCTCCCACCAGCAGTGAAGAGTGTTCCCTTTGCTTCACAACCTTGCCAGCGCCTGCTATCTCTGGAGGCTTTGATCTTAGACATTCTGATGGATATAAAATGGAACCTGTGAGGTTGATTTGATTTGCATTTCCCTGATGACTAAGAACTTTGAACATTTCTTTAAGTGCTTCTTGGCCATTTGCTCTGTTGAAAATTCTGTTTACTTCTGTACCTCATTTTTAATTGTGTTATTTGTTGGTGTCTAAGTTCTTGACTTCTTTATTAATTTTGGATATTAGCCCTCTGTCAGATGTAGGGTTGATGAAGATCCTTTTCCAATCTGTGGGTTGCTGATTTGTCCTGTTGACAGTATCCTTTGCCTTACAGAAGCTTTGGAGTTTCATAAGGTCACATTTATCAGCTATTGGCCTTAGAGCCTAAGCCATTAGTGTTCTGTTCAGGAACTTGTCTCCTGTACCAATGTGTCCAGGAGTATTTACCACTTTCTCTTCTATGAGATTTAGTGTATCCAGTTTTATGTTGAGGTCCTTGATTTACCTGGACTTGAGTTTTGTGCAATGTGATAAGTATGGATATATTTTCATTCTTCTACATATAGACATCCAGTTAGTCCAGTACCATTTATTGAGATGCTTTCATTTTTCCATTGTGTGATTTTAGCTTTATCAAAAAGCAAGGTGTCTGTGTTTATTTCTGGGTCTTCAATTTGATTCCATTGATCAACATGTCTGTTTTTTGTACCAATACCATGCAGTAAATCAGTATTTCTTTGTAGTACAGTTTGAGGTCAGGGATAGTGATTCCTCCAGAAGGTGTGTGTGTGTGTGTGTGTGTGTGTGTGCAGGATTGTTTTTGCTATACTGGGTTTTTTGTTTTTCCATATGAAATTGTGAATTGCTCTTTAAAGGTCTATAAACATTGTGTTGGAAAGTTGATGGAGATTGCATTGAATCTTTTGACTGCTTTTGGTAAGATGGCCATTTTCACTATATTAATCCTATTTATTCATGAACATGGAAGATCATTGCATCTTCTCATATCTTCTTTAATTTCTTTCTTCAGGCTTGAAGTTCTTATAATACAGATTTTTCACTTTCTTGGTTAGAGTTATACCAAGATATTTTATATCACTTGTGGCTAGAGTAAAGGGTGTTGTTTTCCTAGTTCCTTTCTAGGCCCATTTATGATTTGTATTAAGGAGGGATACTCATCACTGTGAATTAATTTTGTATCCAGCCACTTTGCTGAAGGTGTTTATCAGCTGTAGGAGTTCCCTGGTAGAATTTTGGGGTCGCTTAAGTATACTATCATATCATCTTCAAATAGAGATACTTTGACTTCTTCCTTTCCAATTTGTATTTCCTAGATCTCCTTTAGTTGTCTTATTGCTCTGACTATAATTTCAAGTACTATCTTTAATAGATAGGGAGAGAGTGCACAGCCTTGTCTTGTCCCTAATTTTAGGGGAAATACTTTGTTTCTCTCCATTTAATTCAATGTTGTATGCCCTAACCTTTACTAAGATTTTATTTGAAGGTAGGGTCTTTGGGAGGTGACTATATACAAATTAGATCATAAGACTGAAGCTCTCTTAATATTATTAATTTTCTAATACAACAGGAAGAAGCATGAGGCCTTTCCTTTTGCATGCACTATGGAAAGGTCGTGATGAGGAAGGGCCCTACTGCAACCCTACCAGGCTGGCATCCTGACTTCACCATTCCAGTCTCTACAACTGTGAGGAATGAATGGATGTGAGGACATAAGGAAGAAGGCCCCTACCACAACCTACCATGCTGGCATCCAGACATAAGGAAGAAGGCCCCTACCATGCTAGCATCCTGACTTCACCTTTCCATTCTCCAACTGTGGTGAGTAAATGGCTGTTGTCCATGATACTAGGTGATGTTATTCTGTAATAGTCTGAACTAAGTATATAAATAAGAGAAAAACCTCATGTCTTCATTAAAAATATGTGTTGGGCTTCCGGTCTGGTCCGGTGCACCCGTACCAGCCCAGGGCTCGGGCACAGGCTCTGCGCACTCTCCCCGGGACTCCCCAGGCTATCTTGGGACCACAGGTGAGCAGCTGAACACAGCATCTGTTCCTGCCCAATCCCCTGCGACCTGAGACACCAGCCAGGACAGAGAAAAGGCCCAGCCCAGGACAGACTCTCCCTTCACTTCCGGTCTGGTCCGGTGCACCCGCACCAGCCCAGGGCTCGGGCACAGGCTCTGCACACTCTCCCCGGGACTCCCCAGGCTATTTTGGGACCACAGGTGAGCACCTGAAAGCAGCATCTGTTCCTGCCCAATCCCCTGCGACCTGAGACACCAGCCAGGACAGAGATAAAGGCCCAGACCATTTCAGACTCTCCCTTCTGGCCTGCATCAACACCAGGTCTCCTTGGTTAGAGATGGCAGGAAGTAAGCATAAGAACAGAAGCAACAGAATCCAAGGGTACTTGGCATCACCAGATCCAAACTCACCCACCCCATCAAGTCCTAGATACAACAGCACACCAGAAAAACAGGACATGGATATAAAGTCACTCGTCATGATGATGATGGAGGACTATAAGAAGCAAATACATGAAAACGCAGATAAACAAGTAGAAGCATTTAAAGAAGAAAAACTTAGAGAGGTACAGGAAAACACAGATAAACAACTAGAAGCATTTAAAGAGGAAATACGTAGAGAGTTACAGGAAAACAATACCAAACAGGTGATGGAATGGAACAAAACCATCCAGGACCTAAAAATGGAAGTAGAAACAATTAAGAAAAACCAAAAGGAGATAACCCTGGAGATAGAAACCATAGGNAAAACTTAGAGAGGTACAGGAAAACACAGATAAACAACTAGAAGCATTTAAAGAGGAAATACGTAGAGAGTTACAGGAAAACAATACCAAACAGGTGATGGAATGGAACAAAACCATCCAGGACCTAAAAATGGAAGTAGAAACAATTAAGAAAAACCAAAAGGAGATAACCCTGGAGATAGAAACCATAGGGAAAAAAGCAGGAACCATAGATATGAGCATCAGCAACAGAATACAAGAGATAGAAGAGAGAATCTCAGGCACAGAAGATTCTATAGGAAGCATAGACAAGACAATCAAAGAAAATGCAAAATGCAAAAAGACCCTAACACAAAATATCCAGGAAATCCAGGACACAATGAGAAGACCAAACTTAAGGATAATGGGAGTAGATGAGAAGGAAGACTATCAAACTAAAGGGCCAGCAAATATCTTCAACAAAATAATAGAAGAAAACTTTCCATACCTAAAGAATGAGATGCCCATAAACATACAAGAAGCCTACAGAACTCCAAATAGGCTAGACCAGAAAAGAAATTCCTCCCAACACATAATAATCAGAACAACAAACTCACTAAATAAAGAGATAATATTAAAGGCAGCAAGGGGAAAAGGTCAAGTAACATATAAGGGCAGGCCTATCAGAATTACTCCAGACTTCTCACCAGAGACTATGAAAGCCAGAAGATCATGGACAGAGATTATACAGACATTAAGAGAACACAAATGCCAGCCCAGGCTACTGTACCCAGCAAAACTCTCATTTACCATAGACGGAGATACCAAAGTATTCCATGACAAATTCAAATTCACACAATATCTTTCCAAGAATCCAGCCCTTCAAAGGATAATAACAGAAAAACACCAATACAAGGATGGAAACTATGCCCTAGAAAAAGCAAGAAAGTAATCCTTCAACAAACCTAAAAGAAGACAGCCACAAGAACAGAATCCCAACTCTAAAAACAAAAATGACAGGAAACAACAATTACTGTTCCTTAATATCTCTTAATATCAATGGACTCAA
>LR749996.1:390013-414014 GCA_902729485.2 Mus minutoides
AAAGTACCCAAGGAGCTGAAGGGGTCTTCAACCCTATAGGTGGAAGAATAACATGAACTAACTAGTTCCCCCTGCGCTCATGTCTCTAGCTGCACATATGGAAGAAGATGGCCTAGTTGGCCATCATTGGGAGGAGAGGCCCCTTGGTCATACAGACTTTATATGCCCCAGTACAGGGGAACGCCAGGGCCATTATGTGCGAGGGGGTGGGTAGGGGAGCAGGGCGGGGATGCGAGAGGGTAAGGGGAAATTTCTGGATAACATTTGAAATGTAAATGAAGAAAATATCTAATAAAGAGAAAAAAATTAAAAAAAATATGTGTTGGAAGTATGATGGAGAGGAGTTGGCTTAGGTATTTTTCTAAGTTGTCAAGCCTCTGGATCAAGCTTGACCTTTCTGTGGACCCTTATGCCTTTTTATTGATTTTCTGACATCCATTGGATGATTAATAAAACCATAACTTAATTCATGAATGGATGATGAACCAGAACAAAGTAAACACATTTTGGCTTTTAATCAAGTTCTCTTAAATCATACACAAAGAGCTATTTGCATATGCTTAGTTAAGCTTACATAAGAAATTTTATAGAGAAGGCAAATCTAGGCAAAATATAGATTTTAGTATTATGTAATCAAATTGTAAAGCTAGGGAGCCACAAAGGACATTCAAGTCTCACTGGTTCAGAAAAATTAGGGGACAGAAAACTTGAACAGATGCACTGTGGGATAATTAAAAAAAATTAAATGCCAAGTAGTGACATTTTCAGGATGGCAGAATGGGCTTTTCAATGCTCTTCTCTCATAGAAGCCTTAGTCAGAGCAACCATCACCCATAGAGATAGTTTAATGAAAATGGAGGAATTCAGGTGAGAAATTAGAACACAGATGAAGTGAAGAGGAAAACCAAAATCATACTGTGGTTCAGCTGTGCCACAATAACTGAGCCACTTCTCCTCCCAACACACGCTGTGTGGTCTGAAGAGAGATACCCTTCACATATGGAGGAAGAGTGTAGTCTATGATCAACATTATCCTAGAACATTGGATATGTCAGACATTTTAAAGTTTTTTTTTCTAGGTATTGTATTCTGTGTTCCAGGTGATTCTTGCAGTCCCAGGTAGCAAACAATCTTCTGAGAGCCTAGACTCCAATTCTGAACTACCATAAGGTTAGTCATGATGGCTTCAGGCTCCAAACAAACTCAAACTCCAGGTCTTGTTTTCATCTACCCAAGATTAAGGATAGGTTCTATAGTCCAAGGCTCCAGCCCTTTTCTGGCTGAAGCAGTGATCCGAAGCCGTTCTGTAGACCCACACACCAGGCAAGTTAGTCTGAGGACTCCAAGCAAGCTTGCTGTGGGCCTTGACCAGTTTATCACAGGTATGCTGACTAGTGAAGAGCTTTTCAGACCAAAGTCAATTCACATAGACTGGAAGAGGTGCCTACTTCTTCAAATGGTCCAACACCAACATATATCTAGGCAAAATATAGGTCAGCATATACAAATCTATTCATTTAACATATCACATAAATTGACTCTAGGACAGAAATCACATCATTATCTCAATAGATGTAGAAATGGCCATCAAATGGCCATCAAAGTCAAATGTCCCTCATGATAAACCTGGTATAAAATAAGCACATCCCAAGATAATAAAGGGCATATATGACAAATGTTAGTCAACATTATACCAGGCAGAGGAAATCTGGGAGCATTTCCTACACAGTCTGGAATAAGACAAGGTCATCCACTTTCTACACTCATTTGCTGTATTCCTTAAGTCTTATCTAGAGCAATGGGACTGAACTATCAATAATGAAAGGATTCTAATATGGTAAATATTGATTTCCAACTTGATAGGATCTAGAATTACCTTACAGTCAAACCTCTGGGCAAATCTGTAAAGAATTATCTAGATTAGACCAACTTCTGGGCATACCTGTAAGAGATCACCTAGACTATGTTAACTGAGGTGGGAATACCTACTTTAACCATGAGGAAACCATTTCCTGGACTGAATACACAGGAATAAGCGAGCCTTCATCCATCTTTTCTTTTCTGGACATCACAAGGGTGGGTAGCTTGCCTCAAGCTCCTTTTACCAGGATCTTTCACCATGATGGATTTTATCCCTTTTAAATATAAACAGAAAGAAATCCACCCTCCTGTGAGTTGTTTCTTGACAGGTATTTTGTCACAGAGCTTGTCACAGCAATGAGAAATCTAACTAATATAGAAACAAATTGTAAAGGAAGAGCTAAAATTATCTCATCTAATTTCAATTTAATGATAAGTGTAAAATACCTTAAGACTCCACTAGAACACACTTAAAACTGGTAAGTGTTTTCAGTATGACAAAGTCCAGAAGCTGAGCCAATATTTTATTTCGAAGGTAAGTGTGGGGGCACCTTGGGTAATACATTTTCTTCTTTTTCCTCCTCCTTCTATTTCTCATTCTTCTGGTTATATGTCTTAAGTAACTTCTGTTCTTAAATTACCCACAAGATAGAAAATAAAGTGGACAGCAGAAATAGCTGTGATAGCTGTTTAAATCAAAAGCTAGAATTTTTTGTTTTAAAGGAAGAAACAGGAAGCTTATGAGCAAATATCTTCCCATAATGCTGATAGATCATGGATTGCAGAGTATATGGCTAATAAAGGCTGGAAAAACAAACCCATAACTAGATTGAAGAACGACGTCTTTCTTCTACAAACACAGTGAAGATTTTGTTACCAATGACAATGGAATGGTGCCACGAGTCGCCAGTGGATAGGCAAACAATAGCGTGCATCATTTTCCTACTGAGGAAATGGAGTTCATAATATCTACCCACATCTCTACAGTCTCGTGCAATTCTGAGTGAACAAATTATATGAACACTTTCCAGAATACTATGCACTACAGTTTGCAAGTAGAATGTTCTCCAAAGGTCTACATGATAAAAGTTTGGCTCTGTCTGCTGCAATTAGGGGATGGTAGAAACTTTTCTGATAGGTAGGACCTGTCAGAGCACTTAGGAAATGGCTGTCTGGCCTTAAAAGATGTCATGGGTCCCTGAGGTTAGTGGCTGTCTCACCACATGTTCCCTTCCAAGGTGTACACTGCTCTGCTGTAGTTGCCAATTAGCTAGATCAACTGACCATGATCTGATGCCTCTAAAACTGGGTTAAAATAAGCCTTTGATTTTAATCTTATTTTTAAATTTAACTTTATGTGTGGATGTTCTACCTCCATGCATGTCTAGTCACTGCACATGTATAGTGCCCCCAGTGGAATGAAGAGAAAGTCAGATTCCCTGTGACTGGAGTTAAAGATGGCTGTGTGCCACTGTGTGTGTTGGGAATGGAACTTTGACTCTCTGTAAGGACAAGCAGTGTTGTTAACTGCTGAGCTATCACTCCAGGCCCAGAACCTTTCGTTTTTATAAACTAATTCTCTTAGGTTCCTGTTACAAATACAGAAAACAGCTTGCCAAATCTTATAAACTATTACTGCATATAATGTGACAATATTACACAATACTGAACTAAATCACAAAAAGTATAAAATATATAGTTCCAGAAGAGTAAAATTTACATTTGCTTCTGAGAGAGGACCTTCAATGCTATGATACACTGGAATAATCTAATTCTTCTCTTTTGGGGATATATAGGACTGTTGCCATAGCAATAATGGTAACCATAGCAGTAAGTCACCAACACTTCATTACAATTTAATGACAGGAAGAGAAAGAAGAATATCTTGTCATTTTAGTTGTATGGGAGAATTTTGGTAAGAACATGCTGTGACTTGGCCAGGATCTGCACTCATAAGAAAACACCGAGAAAGCCAAACTGTCCGTTTATAGCTTATTTCAAAGAGCCCGTGTTCGGAGAAATGGTGTCCTCATGTGTCATGTGGAAATATGGGCTGGGCGGGAAAAAGTCACACACTGAATCATCCGTGTCACCACCTAAGATTCTTGTCATTGTCCTCCACACACTGGAAACAGACAGCTCCCCCCCCCCCCCCCCCGCAGATGTCTAGAGCCACAGATCCTCTTAATTTTTAAAAAATCAATTTATTCTGCAGTAATGTACTGAATGCTATTTTTAAACTTTGTTAAATATTACTTGCTGTGCTAGAGATGATTTAGTTTAGGAGAATTGGACACTGAGCACCTTGTTATCCTAGCGAAGGGCTACAATTTCATGTATATTTGGTCAATAGAATATAATCTAGAGACATCATCACACACCACTTAAAAATACTCCAGAAGGTATCTCTTTTAAAAAGATATTTCTTTCTTTAATGCTATGCAAGCTATCCAAGAGGGATCCAAGCATCCATATAACAATCTGGATGTGATCCCTTCCAGGCCTGCAGTCCCAGCACTGAAGGGGCCAGAGGCAAGAGGCTTTAGAGGGCTTGGTGTCTGCCAACGTAACACCACCTCCAGCTTCATAGAGAGGTCATCCTGTAAGGGAATAAGGTGTGAAGAATTACAGAGGGTATTCAGTGGTCTCCTCAGGTGAATACCGTACACACACACACACATATGTACACACACACATACACCTCACTCATACATAAAAATATCAATCATGTCCTATATATTCTTTAGTACTAGTATTTATATGCTGCCATGAATTATATAGCAATATTTCAGTATTTTATATACATATACATATATATATATACACACATATATATATATATACACACACACACACATACACACACACACACACACACACACACACACACACACACACACACACATACATATATACATACATATAGTGGCCCTATAGTTTCTGAATGAAACTGAAAGATTCCTTTCACCCAGTATAAACTTAATCACTGCAGGGCACAGTACAACGCCTCACTCACATGTCTGTGGTATAGATGCTGTAAATAACTGTGTAGCAAGTTACATAAAAGTTCTGCATTTGCAGTGTGTGCAGCATGGAAGAAATGAGCATGTTTTTGGTTTATTAGGCTGATGATTTTTATCATTATTTTAGAATATCTTCCTTTCATTTTTTTTATACTCTTCCTGTAATGGATGTTTCAACTCAATCACAGCAAAAATGTAAACTATAAATTCATATAATTTATTTTGTAACTTCTCCAAGCACGTATTACAGTGATGCCTCCCGGAACAGAGGACAGTGAAGACATGTTCATAGATGATGTGGAGAAATCTGACTGCTGAGTGGGATCGTGCCCCTTACTCCAGTGAACAGGTCTGGGGAACGCCCTCACTTTGAGTGTCTTCAAGGTGAAGACGTGCAGAGTGGTACTCACAATTTGGAGTGTTGCTGGCAGCCATTACATGTCTACTGGGGGTTAAATGAGTTGCCATTTATGGAAGCAGCAGTCTCACACAAATGTTTGTTATGACTCTTGAGTGTGCACAGAGATCATGTGACATGGCCTTCCTATGCTATTTATGCTTGTGTAAATACAGTCAATGATGATGAATCACCTACATTGCATTTCTCAGAACATATTTCCACCATTGTGAAATGCATGACTGCAAATGAGATTGTCTATATATGTATTTTTTTTATTAATCATTCCATTCATTTATATCTCAAATGCTATCCCACTTCCTGGTTATCCCTCCACAAGGCACCCATCCCACAACTTCCCTCTCCTTACTTCCCTTTGCCCTTATGAGGGTGTTCCCCCCACCACCTACCCTCTCCCACCTTACCTCTCCAGCATGCCCCTATGCTGGGGCAACAAACCTCCATAGGACCAAAGGTCTCCCCTCCCATTGATGTCAAACAAGGCCATCCTCTGCTACCTTTGTATCTGGAGCCATAGATCCCTCCCTGTACATTCCTTGGGTGGTGGTCTAGTCCCTGTCAGCTCCCTCACCAGGCTCTCGGAGCTCAGTCTGATGGTTGACACCAAGCATCCACATGTATTTTTATACACGTGTCATACACAGCATTATAGATGTCATGAATGTCAATGACTTAATTGGTGAGATTATAAAGGGTGGCAAGTTTGAAGTTTGTAAGGCAGGCCAGACAACTCAGGCAAGGATGTCACTATGGTCATGATCAGAATTTCCTTTCCTCAAAGAGACATCACTTTGTGCTTTAGGATTTTCAACTGGTCAAATGAGAATCTCTCTCATTCAAATAGAATCTACTTTTTTTTTGGTTTTTGCGAGACAGGGTTTCTCTTTATAGCCCTGACTGTCCTGGAACTCACTTTGTAGACCAGGCTGGCCTCGAACTCAGAAATCCGCCTGCCTCTACCTCCCGAGTCCTGGGATTAAAGGTGTGCGCCACCACCGACCAGCTTGGAATCTACTTTCTTTAAGGTTGTTATTGTAAATCTTAATCTATCTTTGAAGACGCTTTACAGCAATGCCTGCATTAGTATTTGGCTGAGTAGGTAGGCAAAGAAACATACATTGGATTCCACTGGAGGAGAAAAAAAGAGAGTTCCAAGCTGTGTAGAGAGGGTCATTAGGAGAGAAGTTAGAGAGTGAATATATTCAAAATATATTGCATGGCATTCTCATAAAAAATAAAATATCATTAAAAATAAAATCATGAACCATATACTGATTCTCCTTTCAAAATGCATGGAATCTAGTTCAGATAAAAGAGTATAAACTTTGGTGGGTAACAGATTCTTAGTGTATGTTTACAAAATAAGTGTCACATGAAATATTTTTATACAAGAAACAGAAATATATTTATCTCATTTTTTAAAAAATGTCCTGGTAGGGATGAGAAAAGTTGCTCTGTGTAAAGGGAACACATTAGTAATATCAAGGAGGTCAGAAAAGTCAGGAGCTAAGATACAAAGTAGTAAATACCTCCTGGGAAGTTTTCAGTAAAATAAATTTGAAAAGGTTAACAAAAAGTTATGGAGCTTTGGGGTTATGTTTTATTTATTTGTCTGTTTGCTTGCTTTTTATTTTTCTTTGGCCCTGTACATCAAAAATAAATAGTGGTATTTATTGAATTGGATGGAAGAAAAACATTTCAAAGAGAAACCAACGTTAAAGGAAAAATATGAGGAACAAGGAAAGGGCACTCTCCTGACTTCTGGAGTCCCTGGGCACGGTGAGAACACCACACGCGGTCTGCATCCCAGCAGGTGTCGGACTCCGTGTGGATTATCATGCCTAGCAGTTCCTCTCCTTTGTAGATTGCCATGTCTAGCTGATAGCTCATGTCTGGCACAGAGTGATGCAGCCATGCCTACAAACACCTGGTGACCAAGTAGAAGGCACATAGTTTTTTGCTGTGGGTTCATTGTAAAGGAAGTGTCACATGTTTTCATTTGCAAAACTTGGCAATTCGCATATAAACATGACACCTTTCACCTCAGCTCCCAGATCTATTGTTTCTTAGGAGATGAGGAACTGAGAGAAAAAAGAAAGGCCCAAGCTTGGATTTAAATCCAATCCAATCGAGCCTAATCAAACAAATAAACAATCCAAAGGTCTAGAGAAAATTAAGAGAACTTTGATAGATAAGGATTAATTTTCCACTGGATCCTGAGTTCTCCCTTTGGCTCTAGTTAGAAACATGGCATTCTGATCTGCCCCAAACTTTAGAACATTATATATTTATTACTGTCCCTTCCATAAGAGTTCCAGGACAGCCAGGGATATACAGAGAAACCCTATCTCGAAAAACCAAAAAAAAAAAAAAAAAAAAAAAAGAGTTAAGTCATCTGGGCTTGTGCTGACGAACTACATGATGGTATGCTCAGGAGACAGAAGGGATAATTATCACTTTAATGGACTAATGTTCTTACACGAACTAGAATTGCCTCCACTGACGCAGCTGCCTTCAGATCATTGCTAAGCCTGTCCATTTTCCTATGCTCTAAAGGTGTACCTTTCTCTTCCCTCTTTCTATCTCTTTGAAGACCAGCAGGGTCCTAAGAATGATTGCCCTGACACACAGCTTTCCCACTACTTTCAGCTTGCACACTGTTGGTGTTCTCAACTCAACAGGCACAATTCCTCCATCTTTTCCATCTCCTTCATTCACTGCTAAGATTTATAGCTCGCCTGACCTATGGTTTGTCTTTCAGACACTAATAAAATGGCTCTCTCTGGGGCTGGAAAAAATGGATCAGCAGGTGAAGTGCTTGTAACATAAAAGTGTTAAGGACTGGAGTTTATACCCCTGGAATTAATCTAAACTTCAGCCATGTTCCGGCAGGCAGAGACATGGGATGTTTCAAGCAAGCTGGCTAACTTGATTCAGGAAATAATTTATGCTGATTATTAGAATTTGTTATTGAAATCATTAGGTAAACTTGATTTTTTTGTGGCAACACTGTAACATGACAGGAGGGGCTACCTGACCAAAAAGACCAATATAAAATAAAATAAAATAAAATAAAATAAAATAAATAAAAAAGAAATCAAAGAGTCCTTCAGCCCAGTGGGTGCACCTTAAACAATTGACAGTATGCAGGGCAGTACTTGTTACTGGCAAAGGAAGTGCATAACGCCATCTATAGTATAAGTTCTCTGGGGAAATCTGATGCTGATGCGAGTTTATCTTCTAGAGTTTAAATTCTAGATTACAGAATATATAGAGGCAGCATTGAAATGAAATGTGTACCATATACTCATATTTAAAGTTTTTAGTACACAGGTGTAAGAAGTAAAATGAAACAGTGATATTATTTCAGCAATTGAAATTTATGTAACCCATCTAAAACACTATCACTTTAACATGTAATCATAAAGTTATATAAATTATGTACATAAATAAGTACATTAAATATAAATTTATTTATATAAATATATGCTATATATTCTATAATTTATATAAATATATAAATAAATATGAAATTATATAAATTAATATGAGAAACTTCACATTCTTTTTATTTGTAGTGTGACTTCTAGATTTGGCACAGATTTCCCAGTAAACTTCAATTTAGACAGGCAATGTTTTAATTGCTCAATAAGAGCTACCATATTAGACAATACAGGATAGAGGAATAAACTAAGCTATAGAGTACTAGTTGGTTTAAATGTCTTCCCTGTTTTGTGACCAAGCTATCAGGGGGTCACACCATTAAAGAAAATTGACTGTGCCTCTTCCAGATATCAAGTGCCAGTGGTGCCTCAGCTAGACATGGGATGCCATGCTTACCTCCCCTCTATGCTGAGAGGTTTGTCGGCTTGAGTTTGAACAGATCTTGTGCACTCCAGCACAGTTCCAGTGAGTTCCTGTGTGTAGCTGCCCTGTGGTAGCCACAAACCTGTTTTCTTGATGTCATCCATCACCCCCTGGCTCTTACAGTCTTTCTGCCTCCTCTCCCAAGAAGACTCTTGAGCCTTGCAGGAAGGAGTAGGATTCTGTATGTCCCTTTTTAGAGCTGGACATATCACAGTCTGCATATTGGCTAATTGAGAATTAGCCACCTTCTTTTGGTTGTTGATCTTTCTTTCTTTCTTTCTTTCTTTCTTTCTTTCTTTCTTTCTTTCTTTCTTTCTTTCTTTCTTTCTCTGTAAATATCGTTGAGTGAAAATGTAAGACATAACAGGAGTAATAAACACAAACTGCCCAATGTCCAGATCACAAGGGTCGTCCTTATCTCCTCTCCAATGTATAGGTTCACGATGTCTAATTTCCTGGCTTCTCTTGCTTCCCTTATACTCTGTTATTATCCGTATCTATTTTTCCTTGTATGTGTTTCATAAAGAACTATGTACAGTCTCAGTCCAGCTTTTCCATGAACCTTCTAGTCTAAAAATAACCTTCTCTGAATTTTCCTGGGCTCTCTATGCATCAATGATCTCTTTCTGTCACGTTCAGTGTCTGCACCAGCTTTCTACTCAAGTTCAAAGGTCTTGACTCTGTAAACAGTTCACTCTTTGCCCTAGAGTGTTACTACCTGTTTAACTCACCTCTTATTAGACAAGCCTAAAGCTGTGTCCTAGCCTTGCTAAAGTGTCATCCCTTGGCACAGTTCTCGTTGTTTTAGATGGTCTTTCCTTTAAAACACCAAACAAACAAACAAACAAATAAACAAACAGCCCTTAGTTTTCTACATGAATTCTTCACATCTTAGCTCAAGTATTCTGGGCACTGGGTAGCCTTGTAAGTCTGTTATAGAGGAGTTGGTCACTCTCTCCTCTCTATAATTTCATTTTGAGTTCAGCTGTATTATTTGTTGGAAAGTCCCCCTTAGATAAGGTGTAAGATCCTTATGAGTAACTGGGTCTTATTAATCTGGGTATTTGTACTGGCTGCTTACAGTAGTTCCTAAAAGCTTTAACTGCATGAAGGAGCTGAACCATTTCTTTACCTCCAGCTACCACACTGTGCTCAGGAAAAATCCCATGCTCATCCTTGCCAGTGTGTTCCTTCCATTACCAGGCCTGGAAAGGGCAGCATGACCTTGGCAAGGTGTTTCTTGGCAGTGTCTTGGCGAATGTCACGTATTAAATAGGAAATCAGCTAACTTTCCTATTTGTACAGTGTTGTGGCCAAAGGAAAGATGACTGTGTGTGGTGAAGGAAGCAAGTGAAAGACCTTCTGTGAAAGGAATGTTCCTCTCTCACATCTCAGAGGTGGTGCCTTGTTGGAAGGAAACACTCATCCAAGGATGGTTAACAGAGATCTCACCCACATGTACAAAGACAAGGAGACTCATGGAAAGTTTTATCCTTAGGTCTGAACCTTCTACTAAATTGAGCAGAAAAAGCAATAAATGCATAATTGCTCCTCTTGGCTACCAATTATTTTTCTATATATTGAGAATGAGAACATTGGTTAAAAAAAAAAAACCTTAAAATTATTTAGAAAAAGAATCAAAGAATTTTCCCACTTCAGTTGACCTTTTGAAGATGAAGGAGCTGAGTAGTGAAAGATGACTTGGCCAAGATCCCACAATGATAGTACACAAACTACTTTTCACCTTGGTGACATATTTATTTTTACTTAGTTATGTTAATTTTATGAATACATTAAAAAGTACATGGGAAAAATGGGGTAGCTGAAATAGTTGGGTTGTGTTATGGTATCAAAACCACAGCTTACCCATATGGATGTGCTTCCAAATAGTACTGGACTTAGTATTGGCTCATATTGGTATTTGTGTAATGTTGATCTTTTCTGATACCTTAAATATTATTAGTTTGAAAATAGCTATTGTATGTCTTGTTTTCTGAGTTATACAGTGAACGATTCTACTCTTTGGAAGGATCTTGGATTGATGGGAATGAGAGCTAAAGCGTTTGCTAATTAATCTGATGATTTGTCGGGGTCACTGTTAGAGTTGGGGAGAATATGGCATTTTACCTTCTAATCTCACAAGCTAGCATCACAGATGTTGAGTGAGACAGCAGTCCTGGGTTAAGATCAAGTTCTTACTTAGCAGTAGCCAGGCTATAGAAATTTGTACCAGTTCCCCAACATCAATCTCCATGGAGCAACCAAAGGAGACCAGGTGTTGTCTGCACGCACAGTGGAGTCGGGTGGGGCACATGAGTGAAACCTCAGCTAGGGAACTCCTCTAGTATGGATGAAGATGATCTGCCCTTCGCTTCAGAAAGAGTGATCCTAACACTTCCAAAGCTGCACACTATGCAATCGTACACAAATGTCTTCAACAGACTAACAAAGAGTGTTGGCCACAAGATGCGCAGAAACAAGAGACCCAAAACACAAGACCCATGGAGTGTTGTCCCCATGGATTCTCTCTCTATTTCTATATTGCAGTGGCCTCTAAATTCATCTATGCACATGTCTCTTCGTTGCGTACATAGTTATATAACACGCACAAAGAGGTCTCACGACATGGAATTAAGGCTGTTGTTGCCAAAATTTCAAGCAACATGATGGAGTTGTTCTGCAGTTATGATGTCAACTGTGCTTCTAGGGTCTCAGATGCAACCAGCTGCAAAATCCCATAAACCAGCAGTGTCTTCTGAAGGAAGTCAATGGGTTTCCCCTTGTATTTCTTGGCCTGTGACATTAATGTAAGTGCTGTGAAATGTCTTGGATTTAGCACAGGTTCCATTTTGGCCTGTACAGTAGAAGCCTAAGCCTAAGGTTGTGTTATTCTGAACAGCTTTGCCTGGTGAATTTCTGTTCATGTAAAATCCTTGTAGTGACTTTGATAAATTTTGCTGAAGTCAGGAAAACGTTTTATGTTGCCTTTCAAACAGGAGAATTCCCATTGTAGGGGAATTTGACACAAATTACAAAAGTAACAAATCAGTATGTCTCATCAATTGTCTGAGGACTACACAATCCATAAGGGAACATATTCAAAAAGACTTCCAGGTCTCTTACAATTACTTCTAAGATGCAAGGTACTTTGTTTCATGGAGGGAGTTTAATGTACAGTTTCCACACAAGAAGAACAGTCCTGGGGAAGTAATTGTGGTTTACAGTCACCTGGGCCAAACACTGAGGCTACAGGCTGACAGATCCTCCCATTAACCACAGGATTCCACACTTACTTAATGTAGTCAAGTTGAAGCCTTCCTTTGGAGGGAATATTGGAGGTAAGGAGAGTTTTCCAACCTGTCTTATTTGTCTACAGGAACACCTAGGTGACAGTCACCCTACCATGGACTGAGTAACTATCAGCTATGGTGATGGCACGGTGTTTTGCACAGGAAGTAGAGCAGATGGGGCTTCCATGTGCTGTTGCTGAGATCTCTCCATAAGTCTGACAGAAGTGGTAACCACACTAGGTCAGAATCATCTGGTGGTGAGTGGCAGACTTAAAGTTTTTCAATTGCATGCTGCTACAGTTATAGGGAGAGCCACATGGAGTATTGCTCTCCTTGAGGAAACCTCCCAGGTGGATCTGACAGATAAATATCACGAGTGTCTTCTCTTCCTCTGTGCCTACTAAGATCTAACGTAAGCTGGGCGGTAGGTAGTTCTTGCTTCACTGCCATAACATTACTGTGCTTTGAGTTAGGAGTAACTTCACTTACAAAATATTTACCACTTACCCCAAGATTCCAATGTAAGACAGTGAAGAACCTCTTGATAATACTTGGACAATTTACTTCCTACTTTGTTCTGCATTGGAGACCCAGCAAGCAGACTTTGTAATTGAGGATCAGTCCCAGAACTATGTAGTTCTGACAGAAATAAGTTTGAATTCTTTAGGTCTCTTCTGGTCTGGCTGTCACCAGGAGGGTGGCTCAACCCAACTGTCTGGAGGTTCCTTTAAGCAAGGGAGAAGCTTGAGTTCAGTTATAGTCAAGACAGAATTGCACATTTTCAAAATAGATTTTCATAATTCCTGTGCTTTCATCTTGATGCAGGATGCAGCTGAGCAATGAATGCTTTCTAGAGACAGCCATAGGAGAAAAAAACTAAGTCAAGTTTTAATTTTTTTTTTTTTTTTACTTTTTATATTTTTCCAATACTGGAGAGATTGAAACCAGGGCACAGGTATAAAAGGTAAGAACTGCAGCCTCTGGAATGAACTGGAGACTTGGGATGGAGTAGGCACCCTGGAATCTATGGGGTGATCATAGGTGAGGCTCCTAGCACCGCAGCGGGGGATATAGAGACCGATATGGTCTCCTCATGTACCCAGGTGAAACTTCCAGTGGAGGGCGGGGAACACGAACCCACCCACAAAACCTTCAACCCCAAATTTATCCTGCCTACAAGGTGTATAGGAATGAAGATGGAGCAGAGATTGAGGGAATGGACAAGCAATGACTGGCCCAATTTGAGACCCATCCCAAGGGAGAGAGCCAAGCCTTGACACTATTAATGATTCTCTTATATGCTCTTATAATGTTTACAGACAGGAGCCTAGCATGACTGTCTTCAGAAAGGCTTCATCCAGCAGAGGATGAAAACAGATTCAAAGACCCATAGCCAAACATTAGGTGGAGCTCAGGGAGTCTTATGGAAGAGTGAGAAGAAAGACGGAGGGAACTAGAGGGGTCAAGGAGACCACAAGAAGATCTACAGAGTCAGCTAACCTGGGGCCTTAGGGGCTCATGGAAACTGAAGCATCCATCAAAGATCATATACATGGGCTGGGCCTAGGCTCCCTACACATATGCAGCAGATGTGTAGCATGCTCTCTGTGTGGCTCCCCTAACAAGTGGGAAGGGGGTGGGGCTGATTCTGACTCCGTTGTCTGCCTTTCAACCCCTTTCCCCTAGCTTGGCTTTCTTGTCTAGCCTCAGTGGGAAAGTATACACCTAGTCCTTCTGCAACTAGATCTTCCAGGGCAAGGTTGTGCCCATGGTGGGCTTTCTCTTTTCTGAGGAGAAGGGGAAGGTAGCATGGGAGAGGGGAATAGAAGTCTGGGACTAAGAGGAGAGGAAGGAGGAGGGGCTTTAATTGGGATATAAAATGAGTAAGTAAATAAATTGGGGATTATTTTAAAGGCAAGAACTGCCAAAGGGCTATATCCTCAACTCCATTTCCTCTTTTATTTTTAGAACAGGATTCAAGTTGAATAGGCTAGTGCTGAATTTACACAGTAGCCTGGGCACAGGAACATCAATTCTAGTGTCTCGGGCTCTCTAGTAGCAAGGGTTTCAGGCCAGTGTCCACCAGCACCAGGTTGTCTTGAAGAAAGTTTTTCTAACTTTCCATAGTATAGAATGCTTAGAGATGGTAGAGGAAGTAAAAAGTCATTGAAGACTTCAACCACCACCAGATGTTCTGAACATCTGTCGCTGAGTGGCTTTTATAATAAAGATCACACACATTTTATGACTCCAAAATGGGTTAAAATGGAAAGTATAAAACAAATCAATTTCAAGGGCTATAAGGGTACAGTTATAATTGGGTGATGGCCTTGTAACAATGACACCCAAAAGTGAGTGTCAGTGGAGAAGAACTGCTTCTAGGTGAGGATAATCATTCCAACACAGTCTGTCAGGAGCAGGGAGAGGCCACATCCCATATAGTGTAGCCTCATCGCTGACACACAGGCCAACTCTGAGCAAGAGTTGCAACAGTTGCAGCAATTGCAGTACGGCTGCAACACCAGTGTTGACAATGGAAACAGTGCTCCTTAAGCTCTCCTGTTCTTGAATATATTGGCATAGCTGGTAGGACCAGAGCGCTGAACAGAAATGGTGACAATCTGAGTGACACAGGACCAATGAGCCACTTCATTTTCGTTGAACTTGTAAAATAACAGGCTCTTACTTTGGGCTTCTTCATGAGTAGCCCAGATGTTCAGATGAACAGCTACAATTTCTTTCCACTGTTCAGAAGAGTTAGCCTATTGGCAAGTTTTCAAGACTTTGAAAGAAATAAAACAAGAAATATTAAAGGGAGCCAAAGTGTTATAAGAATGGCCTTGTGTTCCTCTAATTGAACACAATGATTTTATCTGTTTTGTGTTTTGCATTGATGACACCTGGCTGCAAAATAATTGAGCCATGAATGAGTTGGCCCAGTCATTTAAAAGAACCTCTGTGAAATATGAGGATTTCATTGAGTCAACAGCTTTGCTTCAAGCAGCAAACCTAGGAACAAGGTTTCCCTAGAGAGTTTAGCTGCCATTTCTTCATGCAAAGCCAAGATAATGCTTGGGCAAGGATGTCACTTCCGATGGATAAGTGAGGCTAGTTGTGGAATCTGAGCTGATTCAAAGAAGGATTGCCAGCCTTGATAGTTACATGGTCTCAATTGATCAGTTGCTCACTGCCAACGAGAGCCCAGTAGAAAGCCAGTAAATGCTTCCAAAAGGTGTGTACTTGTGAGTCATCTGAGGGATATGGAATCCGCTCCCAGTAGATACCCCTTTCCACAGATATTGTAGTCACAGGAACATATAGTTCACAGGGTTAATATGGTTTGTTGGTCTTGTCTTAGGATAGTGTAGAGAGATGGTCTAGAGCAGTGGTTATCAACCTTTGGGTTGTGACCTTATTGGGGGGCACAGATTAAATATCATGCAGGTTATATTACACTTCATAACAATAGCAAAAACATAGTTATGAAGTAGCAATGGAATAATTTTATGTTGGGGTTTTACAATTTATTAAAAAGTCACATCATTGGGAAGGTTGTCAGACACATCTGTTTACATGGTCAGCTACATTTCTCTGCATGAAGCTTTCTCCTGGCATCTAGTTTTAGATTTCTTCTAAAAATGAATGGAACTGGGAAGTAAAGTCATAAATCATAGATTCCAGGCATTGCTTTAGATGTGGAAACAGCAAACACAATATACTGAATTCGTTCACAAAGCACATCTACATAGTCACACTAGTGTTCAGTTCCTACTAGGGATTTGGCTCAGTTCTTATTAATATAATTTTTGCATACATTATGCTTCCTAGAACTTCATGGTGGTGAATTGAACACCTGGATCCAATAGAGCCTAAAAGGTTCCCTTTCAAGACATAAAAACCCCTTTCCTCTGTCGTATGTTTTGGCATATTTCCACTATTGTATCTAAGCACTAGGGGGAAGGGAGGGTTCAGACACACCTTGATTATACTTACCCTTAAGGCAATTAGGTTGGACACAGGGAAATAACAAGGAGCCTAACAGAATTGAAAGACTATATCCTGAGTATATCTTTGCTTTTGCTTTTAGTTATAAGTGCTGGAATGTGGCTTGTGGCACAACTGATGGAAGCTGAACTCTCTGAGCCTTGCCTAATGTTCTGTATGAGAAGGTAGAATCATCACATAGATACAATCTATGGTTGGTAAATGGAATGACCCTGCTATTAAGTCATCCATCTTAATCCAGAGATCTGGCTGCTCCTTTTCCATGATAGCATCCAAGAATCCATGTGCCAGGATTAACCCTAATAAGCTACCTGTATCATTTTACATACATTTTATATAGTGAAAATTGCCTTCATAGGCATTGTAAACCAAGCCAAGAACAGCAAAAGCTGATAGAGTATTCATCACCTACCTAATCTGTGTTTTCTCATGAGTGTTTAGCCTCTGGCAAGTTACATTGGCAATGTAGGTAAGTTTTAAAGGATTCAGCAGCTGGGCAAGTTTTCAGGTTTAGACACTCAACATCCAAGTCCCTTGTCTTTTAACAGAATAATGGCAGAATAGGTAGAATGTAAACCCTCAGCTCAGGGCCTGGGCTCTAGCAGTCTGTAAGTTCAACTAGATATCTAGTATTGACTAGGTATTAACTTGCATCATCCATTGTGATGAAAAATAAGAGAAAGGACAGAAGGAAAGAGGAAGAGGAGGGGAGAGGGAAAATAAAAGTGGAGGAGAGAAGGAGAGGGAAGAGGGCAATGAGGAGGAGAAGGAGAAGGAGGAAGAAGAGGAGGAGAAAGAGGAGGAGAAGAAGGAGGAAGAGGAAGAGGAAGAGGAGGAGAAGGAGAAGGAGAAAGAAGAGGAGGAGGAGAAGGAGGAAGAAGAGGAGGAGGAGGAACTTGATGCTCAGCTGAGCTTTAAATCTAGAAAGAATGTAGAGGGGTCAAATCTGGAGCTAAAGATAAAAATCCTAAAATAGATGCGAGAAATCTTAGTAGATTAGAAGACTGAGAAACCAGAGCTTTGAAGCAAGCAGTCTTTACATGCCAGTGGGTATCAAACTATCCTGGAAGAACAGGTTTAAGATAATCATCTCTCACTTGGTCTTCGGAAAATCTTCTAGCTGTTTCCCCTGATTCCAAACTCCCCTGCCAATTCCTGTCTCATGTGGCTGCCAGAGTTCCATTTATGAAATTCAAGTCTGGTTATGTCAGTGTGCAGCTTGCAAACCTTTCTTCGGCCTCCCACAGATAAAGGACAGAGTCCAAGCTCCTTTGCGTGACATTTAATGTCCTTCCCAAGTGCAAAGTCTGCTTTGGACGTTCATCTTGTGTGTCTCCCTGAAGTGTACTCAGTGTCCCAGACACAGAATTATATGAGTATCCTTCTAGATATACTCTGTTTTTTTCATGTTGGTTTGGCTAATTTCCTGCTTAGAATGACCTTGTATTTCTATGTTTGGATAAACACAAGGCTAAGCACAGCTATCTTCATAACAGCTTTCTAACCCACAAATTGTGCTTCTTTAATAACATATGCACAACAGTTTTGATACATTAGTGCAGTCTTTATGACTATGTTGCCTATTGAAGTGTGACCTTCCTTAGGCCTTTATTCATTTAAGGACACTACAATAGTCTTTATCTGCCTCTGCAATCAGCATTTGTTGAATGAATGAATTAATATATTTATGATGCACCAAATTGTTTCTTTAAGGTAATCAATATTTTATGTTATCTTAAAAACCATATGAGGAGCCATGAGTATATAGACAGCACAAATTAGGCTCAGTGTGTTATTTGTAAAATTAAAGTTTCAACAACACAACTTCCTAAACATGAGCTGAACAAGCATAGCCTAATAGACATGTCTAAGAGGTCTCAACCCTCACAAAGAACTACCAGCAACCAGGGAAAGCCGAGAGCAGGAGAACTAGTCTTCCCCGGGGAAGAGCACACCAACTGGTGATCCAACACCAAGTGGTCACCGTTGACCACATACATATAGGAAGCATTATACAAACCAAGCAGATTATATTAAGGGATATAAGTGCATACACGCAGGTGCGAGTAACAGCAGTTAAGAGAACAAGGAGGGGTGTATGGGAGGGCTTGGGGAGAGGAAAGGGGAAAACAATGTAATTATAATTCTTAAAGAAAAGAAAAAAAGAAAGTAAAGTTGGGAAGAAGCGGGGGTATTGGGTGAATCTGACAGACATTAGGGGTAGGACTGGATGGCGAGTAATACCAAATGCACTCTGTGATGTATGAAATTGTCAAAGAGTTAATGAAAGCATTATATTAAAAATCATAAGGGCCCAAGAGTTTGATTATTTATATTGGATACTTACTTTTTATTTCCAATGCAATGTGTTCTAGTCCTCACAGCTTTTGAGGCTGCTGACTGAGGATACCCAGGTAACAACAGGTGCACATTTAGAGAATGCCAAGTAAAGAAAGACACAGAGGCCACAGATACACCAACCACGCCCTATTTGTCTGCCACTACTACTTGCTCCCAATGTATAACATCTCCTCCTTCTTCTCTCCTTATACATACTTTATCTTTTAATTTTTCCTGTAGGCTGGAAACAAAATATCAAAAAAAAGCAACAGAATGTTTCAGATCAATGTGTAAAAATACAACACACATCATGGAAACACCATTTAAAATTCTGCAGGAACCTTTCTAAAATGTATTTATTATGCCCCTGACAATGAATTGTGTCTCTGGAGAGTGCATATGTCATTTAACCTGAATGACAACTGATATGGACATTTCATGCAAAATCACAGTAAATGGAAGTCCTCACATCCTTGAAGAAACTGTGGTTTCCTAGTAACTCGGGCATTGTGTAGCCATTTTTTTTAAGTGACCCTGACAATGACCTTATCTTATTGTACTACTGAAGTTAAATTAGGGGAAATTTTTGTATCCCTATGTATCCTTTCTGGCCGTCTACACCGTTCTTTGGTAAACTTTCTGTGTACCACTTACATTAGTAGCTGTTTGTAGCAGTATCCCCTCGTCCACAGGAGATGCTCATCAAGCATGCCCTCATGCAAAGACTCTCAATATATGCAGAAGGCATTGCTACTTAGTATGAGAGACAACTATTCGTAAGAAACCACCGTGGGCCCTAGAGAAAAGATTCACTCTCCTCTAGGGAATAAGAATGCACTTACAAGTAAGGAAACACATTCTAGATGAAGTGATATAAATCAAACAAATTAATTGCATGAGGTGGCATGCCCCATGTGAGGTTGATTTATTGTGTTTTGCGTACCTCTTCCTACTTGCTGAAGGTCAAACACTACACTTCTATACTTCCTATCAATTAGTGTGCAGTCATGTTAGCTTAGATATTACTGTCAGATGCCCCTCAGGAGGATTTGAATTATAAAAGAGAAAACTGGAACTCTTCCCTTAGCGAGAGATCTTCTGACAAGCTTCCTGGAGCTGGAAGCTGGTCCTTCTAGAATTGCTGTGAAGGGAGATGTGGTGTTAATATCAGAGTGCTGGCTGCTGTTTCAGACTGCAGCTGCAGTGTTCTTATCAGAATGTTTGTGATGTAATTAGACACTTTTCAGTTCTACTGTAGTAGATTGGTAGGAGCCAAGCCCTGTGCCCTAGCCTTTCTGGAGATTTGTGAGCTATTAAAAGTTTTGTTGCTGTTTTCCATTTATGGCCAAGAGGTTGGCCTGTCTTTCTTGTACTAACCACACAGTCTCTGCTCCCTGGTATATTCTAAGCAAGGAGATAGACATTAAGACAAGTGAAATAAAAATCATTAACTGTATTTGCAACTGTGGAATTGGAACAACAACAACAACAACAACAACAAACAACAAAATGATCCCTTTGGAAGGAAGTGCAGTTTTAAGTTGGGGCCATGCCTTTCTGTTATCTACAAGTGTGTAATAGGTGATTAAGGCAGTTTAATGCAAAGGAAGATAGGATCTTCATAATAACTATGGAAACTTCAGAGCCAGACTTTGACATAAGTTGCCTGAATTCTAAGAGGAAACACTTTTGGTCTCTAATATCTCTTCTGTGATAACAAATTAGTTCAAGGTCAATACATGCATAAAAGTAAATTATGTCTGCCTCATGATCAAACACTTTTTAGCAATTCACATGACAGTCTTTTATAGTGCACTGAGCGGATCCCCTATAACCAGTGCCCTCCCTAATGGCTGTCACTCATGGCTCCATTCTAAAACATTTTTGCTAAACTAATCCAGAGGTTTTATATACACTATAGAAAGATTAGGTGTTGAAGCTAGACAGCATCCCAGCACTGAGAGAGGTAATGGATACAAGAGCTCAACTTATCTCTAATTGGCATCTGCTTGCAAAGGAAAGAATGTTTTCTCCAATGGAGTCTCACCAGATATTTTAAGCACACTTAACACTAGGCCCCATGCTCAGTAGTAGATGCCTAACACTAGAGGAACTCATAGTATTTGGGGCACTTTTTATCTTACTGGTCTTTTGTTTGAATATTATGGTTTACAATTTTGTGTTTTCATGGTGTGTGTGTGTGTGTTCCTTGTGCTTTCTCTATTTTTTTTTTTTTTTTAGTTTGTTTGTTTGCTCATGTGTTTTCTCCAGAGAGAAAGAACAAAGGCATGGAGCCAGGTACATGGGATTGTGTCTTAATCTGTGTTCTACTGCTGTGAAGAGCCACCATGACCCCAGCAATTCTTATAAAGGGGAGCGTTTAATTAGAGCTTGCCTACAGTTTCAGAGATTTAATCCATTATCAGAATAGTGGTACATAGGCAGACATGATACTGAGAGTTCTATATCTAGCTCTGCAGGCAGTAGGAAGAGGGAGAGAGAGACACTAGGTCTGGCTTGGGCTTCTGAAATCTCAAAGCCCACCCCCAGTGACACACTTCCTCCAACAAGGCCACACCTATTACAACAAGGCCACACCTCCTAATCTCTCTCAAGTAGCACTACTTCCTAGTGACCAAGCATTCAAATATATTTAAGCCTATGGAGGCCATTCCTATTCAAATTACCACAGGGGTGGAGGATGTGGGGGAAATGAAACTGTGATCAGAATATATTGTGTTTTTTATATCTTTAAATATATATTTTTTCAATAAATAGAGAAAAAAACCTGATTTTAAAAAGTTCTGTACGTCTTTGAAACATGAAGTCCAGTATAAATGAACTTTCTCACCATACTCAAATTTGAAATAACATTAATTTCAGATAAAAATTCTGGTATGTATGCCAATAGATTTATTTTCTTGCCAATTTTAACATAAATCTTTGTCTCTATGTGTATGTTTTCGTAGATAGAAAGCAAATGTACTTGACAAACTATAAAATGATAAATGTAAAAAGGAACTATTTATATCTCCTTCTTCCATAATTATTTCTCTGATCATAATGTTACTAATTTCTTTGAACAACATTTTGTAATAAAAGAAATAATAACTCCTGGACTTATATTAGAAAGTATTACTTCTTTTTATATTACTGCGTTGTCATTTCTGAGTTCTAAGAAATTCTGGGAGGTAAGCATTTATTTAATTAATTTGCTAACTAATTAAATACATATTTATCTTTATTGTGTTTTTATGTGAATAATGACATTGTATCTTGAAAAAAAAAACATGAATACCTAAAACTACATCCGTAATGAAGAAACATTTCTAAATCTTATTGGATAACCTCCTGTTTTTTAACTTACTTACAGAACGATTTTTATTACATGGAGTAAAAACCTGAGATCAATTTTTAAGGCTTTCAGTGATTCTTTGAAAATTTCATACAATGTATTTTTTTTTTTATCTTATTTACCCCAGTTTCTCTCCCTGACTCCTCCTGGGTCCATCTTCACCACTTTCAACTTCATGCCCTCCTTTAATAAATAATAACACACCAAATCCAATTTGTGCTGGTCATATGCTCCTGGGTGCGTCCATCCACTGGAGCCTGGTCGGCTACCAGAGGCCACACCCTTAAAGAAAACTGGCTCTCCCTCCCTGAGAAACCATCAGCTGTCAAGGGCTTCCCAGTTATTCAGAGAATATAATGAGTTACTCTAGACTTCGGCTAGGAGATGTTTCAAAATAAATTAATTTAGTGACATTTTAAAATCTAAAATCATTATGATTGACTGAAGTCAGCTCAAACACTTACTAATAATGGGATTTAAAAGCCTTAGTTAATTAATAATTTTATTAACAATAAATTATAAGTTCATCTTAAAGACTTTACTCTTGCATGTGAACTATTTTAGGCCCAAGGAAAATCACCTAACACAATATGGCCTCGCTATGGTCAGCCATTTCTTTGTTTTATTAAAAACAAAACAAAACAAAACAAAAAACAATATTTTTTCTTCATTTTTTTTCTTTTTGGAAAATTTCTCATTTTTCTTTTCTTTTCCTTTCCTATTCCTTGTCAGCACCTCTTCTCACATGTTATCTTTTCTGAATTTGCTGACCATTCCTGTGCTTTATAATTGGTAATTAGCATATGTATATGTACATAAAGCCATTGTTTGTGGGTTCCATATTTGTAAATTTGTCTATACATCAAGCTTGCTTGTATTTCAAAGTCAATAGTCAAAGAGCTTCCTTTCTTCAGTCACAGTCAGACATTCACAGAGTGGTTGACATTTAAAGTCCTTCTGCCTTCTTGTGACAGCCATCATCCTGTGATCTCCGTAGTGACACATTCCTCACATTGTTGTGCGCTTTGATGATGATTTATCCATTTAGTGTTGAACCCAAGAGGCACTGAAGTGTAGTCCAGTGCTTCTAAGTGCACAGAGGTTGGGATGTACCTCATGGAGAAAATATGTGTTAGGTAAGCATTGTTAGGCAAATGTCCAAATGGCATTCATCATAAGTTCCATGTGACACATCTACAAGTGTCTTTAAATAGACAGTATGTCAGACAAAAGCTGTGTTGATCAGTTAATTAAAACATGACCAGAGTATCTCAGATACCCAGCCCTATATTTGTCCTAGGAGCAACGGTTCAGTATTTGTTAATTCAGTGTTCATAGAGTCTTTGTAAATCAACCACTATTAATGAGAATAAAGTGCATTTGTAAATATTAAATGATGCTGCTGGTTATATTTCAGGTTAGAATGCCATGCCATATTCTATTTATCCCTTGGACACTTTCTTCATTCAACACTATGGGTAAGGTCTATACAGGAGGACTGGAGTATTGGTCAGTTCTTGCTGCTTTTGCAGAGGAGTTCAGTTCCCAGCACCCAAGTGTTGGCTCTCAGCTGTAATTCTGCTTGCAGAGGATCCAGCTCCCTCTTCTGGCCTCTGCAGGTACGAGGCAAGCCCATGTTGCACAGACACACCTACAGGTACATAAAAATAAGAAACACATGAGTAGCGGTTTCTTTCTTTTCATTTTGACTTTAGTGAGTCTATGAAGGTGATGGTTTCATTGTCATACAGATGCCTGGCTTGTCTTCCTTCTCTTTGGTCTCATACTCTCACCTTGTTCTTTGCCCACCCCCACCTTGCTTTCTCTTTTGCTTTGTAATGCT
>LR749996.1:414114-594668 GCA_902729485.2 Mus minutoides
AAGTTCCCTATACCCTACCCCCTCCCGGCCCTGCTCCCCTACCCACCCGCTTCCACATCTTGGCCCTGGCGTTCCCCTGTACTGGGGCATATAAAGTCTGCATGACCAAGGGGCCCCTCTTCCCAATGATGGCCAACTAGGCCATCCTCTTCTATATATGCAGCTAGAGACATGAGCTCAGGGGGTACTAGTTAGTTCATGTTATTCTTCCACCTATAGGGTTGAAGACCCCTTCAGCTCCTTGCACTCTAGCTTTTTACATTGGTTCACTCGATAGCTGCTTCTCCAAAGTCCTCACCACAGTCAACCAATTTACCAATGAATCTCACTGGCTACACAACATAACAAAAACAAGGAAACCATTTCTCATTAATTACGCAAAAATTAAAAACTAATATTAGCAGAGTGACATTCTTGGTACATAATAAAAGTATTTTATTCAACACTGTACCACTGCTTTTCTTCTTAAGAATGTAGGTTTTAAGGCTGACTTTTTAAGAAGAATAAGTTTCTTTATTTTTTTGTTTAAAAAAGCCTTTGAAGCAAGGTATGGTGGCTCACATCCATAATTCCCACATATAAGAAGCTGAAGTGGGAGGCTGAAGCTTAGACTTTGAGGCTGACTACGTAGTGAGCTCCAAGTCAAATTGGATGACAAAACATGACCTTGTCAAAATAAACAAACAAATAAAAATAAATATTACCCATACACTTGATGTTGTTTACTTTGTTTGTTTTTACTTTGAATTGGTGTTTCTTAACAAATAATATTAAATTGAATCACATGGAATTAGTTTATTACTACTATATTTATTCTGAAGAATAGTTTTAATGTACTTATTCTTTGACAATTTCACATATGTATATAATGTATCCTGATCCCATTCACCCCCTTCTCTCTCTCTAACTCCCTCCTACTCCTTTTAGACCCCCTTTACTCTGAAGAATAGCTGTCTGTTTGTGTGCGTATATATGTGTGTGTTAGCTTGTGACTGTGTGTGAATATGTGGCGGTCACAACCTTCATTTTTCATCTTGTTTGAAATAAGGTCTCTTCACAGCTGCTTAAACCCCTAGCTGACCTATGAGCTTCTGAAAAGTCTTCTTTATCCACTTTCCGTCTCCACATTGGGATGCACTGGCATCATGATGTTTTTCCTGTTGTGTCTGGATTTAGTGTGAGATCTCGGGATCTAAACTCAAGGTACAGGGCTTGCTCACCAAGAGCTTTTACCTACTGAACTATCTGCCCAGCCCTGAAGTTTTTTGTTTGTTTGTTTGTTTGTTTTTTGAGCACAGGACCGATGATGCGGAGTGAGAGTCACGTGAGGAATGTCAGGAAATCCAACTGCGGAGACCAGCATCCAAGTGCAGATCTGAGTTTATTACCCAGCTCATAAGCTTGTAGACACGGAGTCAATCCCAAGCCCCTAAATACTCAGCCAATCTTATCTCACCACACCATTAACGTGCTCCAAAGAAAGCCCTGCCTAATGGGGTAAGTCAGAAGGAATGGAGGGAGTGTTTCACCTGTGACGACTTCTGTGAGGGTGGGGGAAGCGGCCATATCCTTGGCCTGTGTTCCTTTTTGTTGTCTCACTGCTGTGCCAGGAACCATCTTAGATCTAATGCTGTGTACAGCAGAGCAGGACTCAGAGGTGTCACAGGAACCTGTGGGGCTTCGCTCCCCATCCCTCTTATTCCTTCACAAGCTTGGCTTCTACACCCCCCACATTTTTTCTTAATGTGTGGTCATTATGTATTTAGCCTACAATCTTGGAAGTTGCAGTTTCAAATTAATACATCTGGGGCTGGAGAAGCAGGTCAGTTGCTGAAGTGCTTGCCATGCAAGTATGAGGGGCAACATTTGGTACTCAGTACACAAATGAAAGTCAGCCACAGTGACACGTGCCTGTAATTCCAGTGTCAGACAAGTAGAGACAGAAGGAACCCTGGAGCTTAATGGGCAGGCATTCTTCCCAAATTGATGTGTGAGCTCCAAGTTCAATATAGTGACCCAATCTCAAAAAATAACAAATAAGGTTTAAAATAACGGAGGGAGACACCTGATAAAAGCCTTTGTCCTTCACATGCATGTGGAAATGCATAATACACAAACATATACACATACATATGCCTGCACATACAAAGAACTAACAACCTTACAATAGCCAATAAATCTAATGCACTATTTTAGATATGCTATAATAATTTACTTAAATTGATGACTCTTTTGATCTATTCTCTTTGTTGCATGAATTTGCCTAATATTTTTTAATTGATAAAATATTCTTTTAATAATTGTTAAGCTGATAAACTCAGAATCAACCACATAAATGTACTACTTTTAATATTCTAATAATTTTAAAATAAGAAAGTTGAAAATCAGCAAAAAGACAATAAAACAGTATATTTAATTCAATTTCATTTATATTTTTATTGTCAAATCTAGAAAAATTCCTAGCAATCTTTATAGGCTTCAGTACAGGGGAATGCCAGAGCCAAGAAGTGGGAATGGGTAGGTAGGGGAGCAGGGCAGGGGAAGGGTATAGGGGACTTATGAGATAGCACTTGAAATGTAAATGAAGAAAATATCTAATAAAAAAATTGAAAAAAAAAAGAAAGAAAAAAGGAAAAATTCCTACAATATGTATCCTATTTATTGGGAAACGATTAAGTTCTCCAGTTGGAATCAGGAATAAGGAAAAGAAATCTACAATCTTCATTCTAATCAATGGTGTGTCCATGTCTTACACACTGCAATTAAAGCAAAGAACTAATAGAAGAGAAAGAGTTGAGAAGGTAGAAATAAAACAGATACAATGTATAGGCAATACAAATGTAATTATAAAAATTAAATAATGCATAGATACTATGCCAAAAATGAATTAATTTAGAAAGATGGTTGATTCTAAGTCCATATACAAAAATCAACTACATTTCTGTATGTTAGAAATAAACCATGGGGCTATAGAGATGCTTCACCAGTTAATAACACTTACTGTTCTTGGTTCCCAGCATCCAAATGGCAGCTTATACTCTGCAGTAACTCAGTCCAATGGGGAATCCTATGGCCTCTTCTGATCTCCTTGGGCAGCAAGCATTCACATTGTCTACATACAGACATGCAGACAAAATATACATACTTATAAAATAATACAATTTTTTATTTTAAAAAGATTAAGACAAAAGAAAATGAAAACTTTACATTATACTTTATATTATAGAGTGACAATCAGTTTAAAGTTCTTTCAACTTTCTATGGTAACCTTTGTTTAAATTCATCTGGTTACTTAGAAATATATTGTGTAAGGCAAAATAGGAAAAAACTGTTATAAGTTGAAGGCAGGCCTGGTGGACTCAGTGAATTCTAGGCTGTCCAGAGCTGCGTGGGGGAGGCCCAGAAGTCTCCAGTAGTCTCCAGTTCTTAGCAAGTGTGAGTCAGCCCTTCAGTTCTTCCAGGTCAACAAATTTCCAACTCATTACACTTATTCCCATTTGTCTAGCTTTTCCAAATCTTCTTGGTTATTCTTTTAAATCCACTTCTCCCAGTGAATGGTGAGTTGTTTAGCATGGCCATGACCCAGAACCCCATAGAGCAGACAGCCCTGTTACACGGTGCACAGACTATGCATAGGCACAGGTGCTCAGTAAATATTGTTCTTAGTTATGTGAATGAATGGCAGTTAGTGTAATTTTCTAGACCTAAGGAGTACTTGATTTTTTTTCTGTTTCTCAAAAGATGATCAGAAGTGGAAAACTTTGAGACACAGTGAGACATGGAGACATCTTCTGCCGTTGCCTTCTCTTTAGTATAAAGTTGTTTAAATGATGTGTAACTATTTCCACTTCATTAGAGTCCACAATAGATCCTGGTACAACGATGAATAAGAAATTTTATTTGGTTACATTTTTGTCCTATTGACAGTGTCCTTTGTCTTTCTGAAGCTTTGCAATTTTATGAGGTCTCATCTGTCAATTTTTGATCTTAGAGCATAAGCCATTTGTGTTCTGTTCTGGAAATTTTCCCCTGTGCCCATGTGCTGGAAGCTCTTCCCCACTTTTTCTTCTATTAGTTTCAGTGTATCTGGCTTTATGTGGAGTTCCTTGATATACTTGGACTTGAACTTTGTACAAGGTGATAAGAATGGATCAATTTGAATTCTACATGATAACAGCCAGTTGAACCAGCACCATTTGTTGAAAATTCTGCCTTTTTTTCCACTGGATGGTTTTAACTCCTTTGTCAAAGATCAAGTGTATGGGCTCATTTCTGGGTCTTCAATTCTATTCAATTGATTTACCTGCCTTTCACTGTACCAATACCATGCAGTTTTTTGTTTGTTTGTTTGTTTTTTGTTTTTATCACAATTGCTATGAGGTCAGGGATAGAAGTTCTTTTATTGTTGAGAATAGTTTTCACTATCCTGAGTTTTTTGTCATCCCAGATGAATTTAGAAGTTGCTCTTTCTAACTCAGTGAAGAACTGATTTGGAATTTTGATGGGGATTGCCTTGAATCTGTAGATTGCTTTTGGCAAGATGGTCATTTTTACTATAGTAATCCTACCAATCCATGAGCATGGAGGATCTTTCCATCTTCTGAGATCTTTTTCAATTTCTTTCTTTAGAGATTTTAAGTTCTTGTCATACATATCTTTCACTTCCTTAGTTAGAGTCACACCAAAGTATTTTATATTATATATGACTATTGTGCAGGGTGTTGTTTCCCTAATTTCTTTCTCGGTCTATTTATCCTTTGAGTAGAGGAAGACCACTGATTTGTTTGAGTTAATTTTATATACAGCCACTTTGTTGAGGTTGTTTATCAGCTTTAGGGGTTCTCTGGTGGAATTTTTGGGGTCACTTGAGTATAATATTATTATCATCTACAAATAGTGATATTTTGACTTCTTCCTTTCCAATTTGTACCCCTTTGACCTCCTTTTATTGTCTAATTGCTCTGTCTAGGACTTCAAGTACTATATTGAATAGGTAGGGAGAGAGTGGGCAGCCTTGTCTAGTCCCTGATTTTAGTGGGGTTGCTTTATGCTTCTCTCCATTTAGTTTGATGTTGGCTACTGGTTTGCTGTATATTGCTTTTATTATGTTTAGGTATGGGTCTTAAATTCCTGATCTTTCCAATATTTACCAACCTTACATCCCATATAAGGCTAATATCCAATATATACAAAGAACTCAAGAAGTTAGACTCCAGAAAACCAAATAACCCTATTACAAATGGGGTACAAAGCTAAACAAAGAATTCTCAATTGAGGAATACCAAATGGCTGAGAAGCACCTAAAGAAATGTTCAATATCTTTAGTTATCAGGGAAATGCAAATCAAAACAATCCTGAGATTCTACCTCATACCACTCAGAATGGCTAAGATAAAAAAATCAGGTGATAGCAGATGCTGGTGATTGTGTGGAGAAAGAGGAACACTCCTCCATTGCTGGTGGGATTGCACGTGGGTACAACCACTCTGGAAATCAGTTAGGCAGTTCCTCAGAAAATTGGACATAGTACTACTTGAGGACCCAGCTATAACACCCCTGGGCATATATCCAGAAGATGCTCCAACATGTAATAAGGATACATGTGTCACTATTTTCATAGCAGCCTTGTTTATAATAACCAGAAGCTGGAAAGAACCCAGATGTCCCTCAACAGAGGAATGGATACAGAAAATATGGTACATTTACACAATCGAGTACTACTCAGCTATTAAAAACAATGAATTTATGAAATTCTTGGGCAAATGAAACTAGAAAATATCATCCTGAGTGAGGTAACCCAATCACAAAAGAACACACACAGTATTCATTCACTAATAAGTGGATATTAGTCTAGAGGCTCAGAATACTAAGATACAATTCACAGACCACATGAAGCTCAAGAAAAGGAAGACTGAAGTGTGGATACTTCTGTCCTTCTTAGAAGAGTGAACAAAATACCCATAGGAGGAGATACAGAGACAAAGTGTGGAGCAGAGACAGAAGGAATGGCCATCCAGAGACTGACTGCCCCCACCTGGGGACTCATCCCATATACTTACCAAACCCAGACACTATTGTGGGTGCCAACAAGTGCTTGCTGGCAGGAGCCTGATATAGGTGTCTCCTGAGAGGCTCTGCCAGTGCCTGACAAATACAGAAGTAGATGCTCACAGCCATCCATTGGATTGAGCACAGGGTCCCAAATGGAGGAGCTAAAGAAAGGACCCAAGTAGCTGAAGGGATTTGCAGCCCCATAGGAAGAACAACAATATGAACCAACCAGTACACCCCCGCCTTCTGCAGAGTTCCCAGGGACTAAACCACCAACCAAAGAGTACACATGGAGGGACCCATGGCTCTAGGTGCATATGTAGAAGAGGATGGCCTTGTGGGACATTAATGAGAGGAGAAGCCACTGGTCCTGTGAAGGCTCAATGCCACAGTTAGGGAAATGTAAGGACAGAGAAGTGGGAGTGGGTGTGTTGGTGAGGAGGGGGAAGGGGGTGGGATAGGGAGTTTTCAGAGGTGAAGCCAGGAAAGTGAATAACATTTGAAATGTAAATAATGTAAATGTCTACTAAAAGTAAATGGAAAAATAAAGAAATCTTACTTGGAAGCCTGCCTGCTTCTTGCATTATGATTACACATTTGAATATTTGTGTAAGTGAATAGATAAGTCATAGATCTCACTCACTTTGCATAATTTGTTTTCTTTTATTAATCATATCTGCAGGTGTTCAGTGTCCCAGGTAAATGTATCAACTAATCTGAGAGTGTTGTATTTGCATAACTGAAATGTGTACTTCCCTTCCCTTCCCTTCCCTGTCCCTTCCCTTTCCTTTCTGTTCTTTTCCTTTCCTTTCTCCATCCCTCTCCTCCTTGCCTTATTCGCTCCCCTCCCTCCTTCCTCCACTCTTCCTTCCTTCTGCTGCAGTTTTTAAGCCCCTTTCTTTAACTTATATCCATTTTAGCCTCATAAATCTTAATGTATTTTCAGAGCTTATTAATGTTGCTTAAAGATGTGCACAAACAGGAACTGTAAACCCATATTCTGTGTCTATGAAATCTAGATTATACTAGATTTTCTCTCCCCACTTAAAATGAACAGTAATGTTTGCCATGCGTGTACCTTGGGAGAAGATGATGAAATGCCAATAGACAAGTTTGTAATGCGATCACTCTAAACTTGAAATTTCCTTGGGAATTTGAGACAGGAGGACTCATTTGAATCCCAGGCCAAATGGGTTTATATTGAGACACTATCTCAAAACTAGAAAACCAGCCAGCTACACCCTGATATCTCTCTCTCTCTCTCTCTCTCTCTCTCTCTCTCTCTCTCTCTCTCACACACACACACACACACACACACACACACACACACACACATTTTCTTTCTAAGAATTTTATTTTTCAGACCAGTTATTAAAAACAATGTAATTCATGTAAACTTAATAAAATTGCATAAAGTACATGTTGAAGAGTTTAATTTGGGGGGGGGCGGAATCTGTTTTTGAGCCTGTGAAAACATTGTAAAGTAAGTTAAGCAAAGGAGGAAAAATATATCAATATATCTGAAAATTCAAGCAGAGAAGATATTAGAACCTAAATGTTCAGTTTGACTTTTAACTGTGTTTCTACACTTCATCTTTAAGACCATGAAGATGCTAATTTGGGAAAAGCACTTTGTTAAGACCATGCATGTATTGTAACAAGTAACAACAAAGGACTTTATGCCTTTCCTTACATAGGCAATGCCTGGAGGACATTGATACAATGTTTTGTCACTGGGATTCCCTGGAGAGGCCACTCACCAGATAGGTAATTGGAACATAAAATTGCTTAGTTTCCCTGGACTTCAGATTTTTAATTTATAATATGAACATTACAATACCCATTTCACATTTTGATGCTCAAATTCAAATGATATGCTTCCTGCTTATAGCACCATAAGCAGAAATGTGCCTGTAAGATAAAATATGGTGGCATAATTAAAAGCTGCTATTTTGGAGGCTGGGTTAGCTGGTTAAAATTCCACTCAATGACATTGTAACGACTACTCTGGCCAAGCTACCCATTTGTTGAAATCTTTGGTTTCTCACTTACATAAGAGTAAGCCATTCCCACCCCTATGAAAACTGTAGCATGTGTGGAATTGTAGGTATGTATCAAACAATCATTTCAAATCTAATATTTAAAAAATATATGAAACAAAGCTGAGCCTGCTGGTGCACACCTTTAATACCAGTTCTTGGAAGGCAGAGGCAGGAGGATCTCTGTGAGTTTGAGACCAGCCTGTTCTATATAATGACACAAGGCTACACAGAGAAGCTCTGTCTGGAAAAAAAAATCAGACCAAAAGAACAACAGCAACAACAGCAACTACAAAATGTGTGAAATACATTGTCACTAATGGTAGCTGCGGCACGCCTCCCTGCCTCCATCGACCAGCAAGAAAGTCACGCCACCACCGGGATCTTCTCAGTCAGCTTTATTCAGGAGCACCTTGATAGTAGATTCCCAGGACCCTGGACAGCAGCAGAGCTGCTGCTTTTATACACTCCCAGGGAAGGAGGAGGGGTGTCATAGTGGTTGCTGATTGGTGCACCAAGCCACACCTCATTTGCATGTGTCCCGTTCATTGGTGCCACAAGCCACATCCATTAGCATATTTTCCCTTCATTGGTACTACAAGCAGTGCCTCATTAGCATATTTTCCCTTTGGGAGGGGCTACTGCTTGAGGAGGGCCTGAGGAGAGAGCTGTGCATGTGCACTAGGCTCTCCTCCCTGGCAGCCTGCCGGTCCCGCGCCATCTTGTAATGGGGCAGAGCCGCAGGCTCCCCAGAGCCTCAGGCCTTCCCGGAGCCGGACGGCCTTCCCTGGGAGCCCAGACGAGGCTTTCCCGGAAGCCGCTGGGCGGCCCGGCCCTCGCCGAGGCTCCGGTGGGGCGGCCTGGCCCTCACCGAGGCAGTGGCTTCCTACAGGTAGCAATGCATTGTGTGAAATAAATCACAACTAATGATTGTAATGTACTGTCATGGTATCTCTGTTAGTGCTGCCAAGAACCTGTATAGAAATGGCATCCCTGAGCTACACCATCTGAGGGTAAGTCACCGGAGGATGCTTTGTGCCCCAAGTGCTTACAGGAGTATGACATTTTGTTAGTTCCCCGCCCATTTTTTTCCTTTTTAGCAGAGGGATGTAAACATAAAATATCATAAAAATTTAGAAATTCTACCTTTAGATCATTAGCTTAAATTGTGCAGTAATATGTTGATTACAGTCTAGAGCCAGACCTTGTTCACACTGACAGTGATACTTAAGTAATTTCCCTTCATTCTCCTTTGTTTAGTTATAGTAATCAAGTAATTACTACATATATATACATTTTAAAATATTTTGTTTTTAAAAGGAAATGCTTTAAGATCTTTTCTTAGATCAAAATAAATATTAAAAGCATATGGGTCACCGTACTTTCCTTTATAATTAGAGTGGAATATTTTTGTGGGAAAATTTCAGGGGCTAAATTGAAATGAAATGAGTCAAACCTAATTCAGAAACATTCGTTTCCAATTTTTAAAAATTATTTCATTGTTGCATTTTATGTGCATGATTTCTCAGCGTGTGTCTGTGTACTATGTGCATTTCTGGTGCCAGTAGAGGCTAGAAGAGGCTATCGGGTCCCCTGGAAGTGGGGTTACAGATGGTTGTGAACTGCCATGAGGTTGCAGGGAATCCAACCTGGATCCTCTGGAAGAAGAGCCAGTGCTTTTAATTGCTGAATCATCAGCATAGCCTTAAGTTTCTAATTTTTAAAAAGTAAATTTTGCCTTTTGGTATTGATTATTGTTTTTCAGGAATCAGGAGTCAGTGAGGAAAAGACAGAGAGAAGACAGTATCATCAACTTCTAAGTTATCATTGAAGAAAACAAAATATTTCATGATAATCCCAATAATTAAAGAAGAGTAAAAATTGGAACCAGATTTGATCTCCAGTTTATCAATAAATCCTCTGAATAAAGGCTTTGCTAATGTCCACCTATATAAGAGGTTTGCCCCACTCCAGAACACTTCCAAACTGTACCCTACTGGAGCCTATTCTACCCTAGCCCCTTCTGAGCTCTGCCTCATTTGGAAACAGTGATTCAGAATGAATCAAACCAATCACCTATGGAGGTCTGAAAGAGCTAACACACACACACACACACACACACACACACACACACACACACAGTTCTAAACTGTTTGGGCAGCATGTCCTTGTGAAGGGTGAATCTGCCCTCTGAGACATGTCAGTCTCTGAGACCTAAGGAAAAACCAGAGAAAGATTCAAATATAGGCACCTCTGTGTGTGTGTGTGTGTGTGTGTGTGTGTGTGTGTGTGTGTTTAAGAACAGAAAAGTACTCTTAGCAAAAGGTGAGGTGAGAACTCAGTTACAGGAGTCAAAAACAATAATCAATTTTGATTTGTCTGAAAGGAAATAGTAGTGAGAAATGAGCCACAAACTTAGATGGAACATATTTTAGCACTTAAAAAAAAATCCCTGTGGTTGAATTAAGGAAAGGCTGAAGGAGGAGGGCAATTCCATGGGGAGACCAGCAGTCTCAACTAACCCAGACCCCTGAGATCTCTCTGACACTGAGTCACCAACCAAGCAGCATACAGGAGCTGGTCTGAGCCCCTACTCATATAGAGCAGAAGATTGGCTTGTCTGGCCTCAATGGGAGAGGGGATGCCTAACCCTCTTGAAGCTCCAGGGAGTAGGGAGGCATAGCAGGGTGGGGAAACATCGTCTTGAAGACAGGGCAGGGGGAGGGGGGAGGAATGGGATGAGGAATTATGGGAGGGTGGACTGGGAGGGGGGCAATGATTGGACTGTAAAAAAATACAAGTAATAAAAAACATTTTTAAAATGCTCTTACAGTGTTCAAAAAATCAGGATTAACTAGAAAAATCTGGAAAAATCAGGATTCATCAGAGCCCAGGTCTTATAGGACAGCAGGCAAAAGCTTAGGGCTGCAAAGATTAAGGCGCATGATAAGAGAGAGAGAGAGAGAGAGAGAGAGAGAGAGAGAGAGAGAGAGACTGAATAGATGTACCTGAAATGACCCCGGGGACCTAAGGAAGTCACACTTAGAGGGACCAGGAGGAAAAGCAAGGGAAGCCAGGGCTCCACTCCACAGTACTCTTTCCTCAACATGTGGTTTGGTTATTTCACAGAAGACTTTCCCCAGTGAACACCAGGAATCAATTTTCTCAATTAATTTACAGAACATTGACCAGACAAGCCAAGTCATTTTCAATAAATATGCATCTCCCGTGGTACACTCAAAAGAATTATTTCGGCTAATGTTCAATCTCACTTGTCAATCATGAACCATAAGTACAGGGCTCACATAATTTGGTAATAATTTTATACAAAAATAAAGACTCAATGTACTCAATATGTATGGAATCTACTGAGGAAAGCAAGATATTCATTCCCTGAAGTGATGGACACTTTGTAGAATTCATGCTCTAGGAGTCATGTGACACAGGAGGCCCCACTGTGGTCCTGCACTCTAAAGCTGATTTGATTTTATGGTTTCTTCAAAAGAGATTGCATTTTAATATTTAATGGAAACAATGTGAGTTTTTAAAAAGCTTTTCAGGGTGACAACCCTGAGATTCTTAGGTTACTTCAAATCAAATGTCTGGTTATTATAGTGTTTATAAAGACTAGGAAATAAGACCAGGATCACTGCCACATACTGCAAACTATGGAAATAGAGCAAGGTATACAGTTGCTTTTGTGCAACTGGCTTATAGCCCGGGACCTGGGAAGCTGTTCACAGTCCAGATGGTATTCCTGACCTGATTGTCTCACCACTGCCTAGCAGCAGCAGAGGGCCATTAATTCCTGATTCTTAAATGTTCCCGTCATATTTGCCTATGTTTTCTCTGCTTCTTCTTACAGATTCTATTGACTGAGCTCTGTTCATGTTGCTAATTGTATGCTTTGTCTGTTTGTATTTATGTTCTGCTCCTCTCCCCTACTGCACTCTACTGGAGCCTACTCTACAATACCCTACGCCCTTCTGAGCTCTGCCTCATTTGGCAACAGTGATTCAGAACCAATCAAACCAATCACCTATGGGGATCTGAAAGAGCTACTACACACACACACACACACACACACACACACACACACACACACACACAGGTAGAGACAGAGAGAAAGTGATTTGTAGCCAGACCAAGACATGGGATCAAGGAGGAAGCAATGAAGGAAGGGGTAGGTGATGACTCTCAGTTATACGACAAAGGACACATGACAATGGTAAATCAAAGAACGACTGTCTTGACCCATTTCCTGTCACAGCAGAAAAGAGAGGCTTAGATTTTTTTTCAACATTAACTGTTTCCTACACAACCCTAAGTAAGACAGTCCTCCTGAATGAAATATCCTACAGGGAGGAAGGAGGAGGAACAGATGGGGTTGGGAAAGGATTAGAAAGGATTTGTCCATGGCAGGAGAAGCTAACATGTTCTTGTGTGTCACTGAAATAAACTTTTATTGTATTCTTACAGGTAAGGGAATGTCAGGTGTAGATGTGAGAGGAGAATTTTGCTCCAAATGGCAGGAAAGCCATATACTCTTAACCAAAGCCCAGGATGAGCCCAGGGCTTCTGAGAGGTTACAAAGCAGAAGCAAAAGTCAACTGTGTTCCCCACAACAGAAAATCATGTTTATGTCTCTCTTAATTAAAAGTTGAGAATAAAAAGTTGGTTTTGCTATGATTAGCCTTTTCCTGCTTAAACATAATCTTTTCTTCTTTACCTAATAGAGTTGAGAGATCAACTTTACTTATACAAGTACTTTACCATTTTCTATGAAAATTTTTATAAAGCTATAAAATATGCAAAGCAAAACATTTTGAAAGTTTTTCCAAACATCTCCTGAAGTCTTAAGTTACTTTAAAACTTCTAAGCAAACAAGTTTCACTCAGTCTTACCCAATAAAATTAATTCATGTGATTTGTTATTGTTAGTCTAAAATCTTTTCTTAAAAATGTGCTACCTTATAGTAAAGTTGTTATTATTAAAAAGAATCAGCATGGCCAGGAAACTAGAAGGGGTATGTATGAAAGCTCTTAAGAGGGGAGGGACAGCAGACCACAGCTGATAAAATGGGGAAGAGGAATGAATGGAGAAGACACTTTAAGTGGGAAGGGGTTGGAGGAAAGGGAAGAGAAAGGAGACAAATAACTAACACTAAGAATGTTGGAGAGAGCCATATGGAAATCTACTATTTAATAAGCATCACACATACATATACACACACACACACTCTCTCTCTCTCTCACACACACACACACATTTATATACATTCACACACACTTACACTCATACACACACCCACATACACACACATGCATGCATGCATGCATACATACACACACACTAACATTCATACACATACACACATACGAGCATTCACACACACTCACACTCATACACACACACATACATTCACACACAAGCTCACACACACACATGGGCACAGTTTAACTAGAGTTACTGTACACAAGGCATTACCCTCAACCAAAAGTCTCTAAGCTGCCAAATAAAAAGCTCAGTGCCAGGTATAGGACACCTCCTCTTCAATTATTGGTCAGAGATGTCCCAGAGACCCCCCAGACTATTAATACTGGCTCTTTCCATTGCTCATGATTGCCTACCAGAACTTGAGGGAAGGCTCTCTTGCTGAAGCTACCACATACCTTGGCCACAGAACGTGGAGAAATCAGCTTTTATTATCCACTGACCAAAAACCACCCTTCCTGCTGGGTGTTTCATAACACCAGAAGGTGCCTTACAGGCTACTAGGAAGGAAAGATCATCAGCTGTCTCACCCAGCTGTGAACCCACTAGCTACAATAATGATGGCCAGGCAAAATATGCCCATGTGTGCAAAGGGCATGAATAGTATGGTGGAAACTGCTCTCTGACTGGATTTAAAGCTTACTCTATAGGGAAAAAAATGCTTACTGCAAATATGACCAAGAATCCATGGTGGACAATGTCTAGGGATGAACTGGTTACTAGTACTCTGCCAAACAGACTAGCACCAAACCGGGCTGTGAGTACTTATGTCTGTGCCGCTATTGAAGCTCTCGGATGTCAGAGAAACTTTGTGCACTGAATGGTGGTTAACATAGAACTCCACAACTGGTCCGAGTTCAGAGGACGAGTGTCTATGGAGTGCTCAACCAAAAGTGAGGCGTCTGTATCACGCCCCCTTTCTTCAAGGCTCAGGGAGCACACAGAGGCAGAGTTGGAAACAATGGAAGAAAAGTCAGAGGTAGCAGAGGATTGTACACATGTGCTCAGGGCACTCAGCATCTGTGGTTGCCTGCACAAGATCTGATGGACATCAAGCCAATCAGCTCTCCAGTGTGAATTGTGGAGGGGGTCACAGTTCCCAACACCTACTTGAGAGATTTCTGACATTGGTGGCTGCCAAGACAAGGAGAGTCAGTTTTCTTTGTGAGTTGGCTTTTGGTAGATGGGTGGCCTCACACTCATGTGCTATGTGAGCAGCACAAACTGAACTCAGTGAGTTATGTTTAACAAAAAGAAGAGGGTATGAAGTCAAAAAATATATGGAAGGAGAAGGAACAGAGGTGAACAGCATCAAAATATGTTGTATGCATGCATGGAATTCTCAAAAAATTAATAAAAAATATTCAGTTAAAAACCAGCATGGAGATGTTTTGAAAATAAAAACCTACATTCTGACAAAGTTGGTTCAATCACTTTAATCATTATCATTTTACATAGTATTTGGTAGCTTCCAGGAAACATTCCTTCATGTTTATTAGTTATGCTTAAGAGACATCTGAAAGAAAGGTTAGGATTGTTATTCAACAATGATTGAATAACCTGATGGGACAAAATAAAGTTAGTTATTTCTTCCATCTTCTAAGAGAGACGGCATGGAAATAGAGTTTGATGTGAAGAAACTAAGTCCCTTCCGAGTTAACAAGCAAAAGGGACAGAGGCTTATTTGGAAGTTGTTTTTTTAAGATGAAGTCAATATTAAGAAACGAAGTATTTTTAAAGATAAATTAGGTTTAATTATCTAACATGCAGACTTGTAAAGACATCAAAATTTGCCAGCCTGGATTTTTCTTCAATAGACTTTCCAAGTTGTGAATTCCCCAGCACGGCCTGTTCCCTCTCAACAAGCCAAAAACCACACCAAGTCTGGCTCTCCCTGGAGGTCTGAACAGGATTGTGGCAGGACTCAGAGCATGTCTTCCAGGGCTTGGAACGCTCTTTCCATATCAGGAGCATGTTTCTAAACCCACTGCTCACTCATACCTATGATTAATGAGGCCTGTGACTAGATCCAATTCTAAGCCCACTTGTAGGGCATAGGCATAAGGGTCCACACAAAACTACTACAACAGCAACTGCTGCTGCTGTTGATGATGATGATGATGATGATGATGATGATTCAAATCCTTTAAAAACAAGCCTGGAAAGCTTTATTAGATGCATAATAACCTTCTCATATTAGATCAACAACTATTATACTATAACAAATCTACTGAGTGATTCTCAGTGAGAAATTGTTATTTGCCCTCTTCTTTTCTATACTTTCTTTCAAAAAATGCTTAGCCTGACAGAGCATAGACATATGGCTCTAAACTGTGAGCCCCCAAAGAAGAGCACGGATACCATGAGTGGGAAGAGAAGGGTTGAGGGTTAGCTCTTATTTTGAAAACCACCTGAATTTCCTGCTCTCTGCTTCATAGAGACACTCTAGGATGGCACACACTTAGTTGAGCTGTTTTCTGGGGTGTCTGCATGGATAGTTCTATGTGGTATTCTTTGACCCTGGAGTAAACCTTGGAAGAAGGCAGAACAGACACTCACAGGTATTCCTGACCTTTATGCATGTTCTTAGTGAGTTTTTCTAACTTCCATTTTGAAGAGTTTCAAACTTACTGAAGGGATGTAAGAATCACAGGCACTTTCACATGCCCTCTGTTACTATTCTTGTGCCGTGAAAGAGCCTGATGTAGAAAACTCCTAGTTTCAAAGATTTGCTCCGTTGTGGAGGGAAGGATGTGGGAGAATAGGGCAGTTTATCTCACGGAGGACAGGAAGTGCAAAAACTGGAAAGACCTTCTCAAAGATGCATCTCCTGTGACCTGCTTCCTGTAATCAGTCTTCACCATCCAGCGTTTTGACAAATCTTCCACTATTCTGTTCAGATTTTGAATCTCTTTATGAATTGGACTCAGCTTAGGTCAGAGCTCTTATGCACTGATCAGCTTTGAGGACACCTTCATGGCACCCTGGGTGCATGTTTTTCTGATATCTTGAGTGTCTCCCAAACCAACAATCAACCATAAGATTCATCTAGATTTACCAATTCTATTGGCAAGTCTAAACTATATTTTAACAATACCAAAATACACTGTGTGTGTGTGTGTGTGTGTGTGTGTGTGTGTGTGTGTGTGTGTATATATATATGTGTGTGGGTGTATATGTATGTGTGTATGTGTATATACACATACACACATACATATACATACACATACATACACAAACATATATTTTTTTGTATTGTGGATTGACTTAATCAATTTAATATGTCCATTACATGATATATTTCATATTTTTGTTGTAAGAAAAATTTAAATTTCCTATCAATTTTCTAATATCCAGGAAATCTATGTTAACTATAATTAACAGGTTGTACAACAGATCTCCCAAACATATTATCCAAGTCAAACTAAAATGTGCATTCGCCATTTGTTAACATTTGGTCTCATTCCTTAGTATGTTTTTGTAACTTCTCTCTGTGTGTAATAAGCATAAACATTTGTTTGTTCATTTGCTCACCTATTTATCTACGTGGATATTTGTAAGTTAATTGTAACCCTTGTAACATTCGATCCTCAAGTACTTCAGGATGCATCTAACAGAACCCATTTCATCACACTTTCTACACAAACAAGAGGATCTGAGACCAATCTCATTTGCTCACACAAAAAGGCAGACATGGCAGTATGTGCTTATAATCCCAGTGCTGAGAAAGTAGAGAAGGGTGGATTTCTGTGACCAGCCATCCAACTCAATTGGTAAGTTCCAAGTTCCAAGTTCCTCTTTCAAAAATCAAGGTGGAAGGCTCCTTCAGAATGACATCTAAAGTTGACCTCTAACCTACACACACACACACACACACACACACACACACACACACACACACACACACAGGTGCATGCATGGCAGGCACAGACACATGCCTACACATGCATAAATCATGATATTTATTTTTGCTATAATTCTATTGTATAACACATGGAAGAGAAAGGAGGCCAGGAGTGGCTGGGGGGAAGGGCATCGTGAAGATGCGTACAGATGCTCAACATGGGGCTTCCCTGCCTCATGAAACACCTATGTCAGTCAAAGCATTGAGTATATTCCTGTAATTTTATCCTAACTTACATTATTGATGTTCCTATGCCATTGATAATCACATCTATTAGGCCTTGAAAAGATACTTTTTAGTAAGACCTTCTTTGGAGGATTCACACACTCACTCCAGACATTTCCTGTCTTGATAATATTGCATACTTACTAGCCAGCCTCTCCCAGAAAGAGGGAATAACGAGTGATATTCTGTGGCTTGTGCATATGTGTGCACATTTTGAAGTCAAGATGAGGTCATGAAACCCATTATGCTGTACACTGGCTTTTAAAAGGTAATAAAATTAAAAGTCTAGATAGTGGGAAAGCACAAAACTAGCTTATCTTTTTCTCCAGTTTCTAACAGATATGTATTCTACCAATGTTGTCTGTCATGTGCTTACTGGAGAGAGAGAGAGAGAGAGAGAGAGAGAGAGAGAGAGAGAGAGAGCTTGAAAGGAATGGTAAGGTGCCTTTTGTGTCATTTTTACCAGAAATGATTGGCGAATACCGAGAAGTAGCATGAGCTGGGGGTGGGGTGGCACAGTTCCTTGTCCATTGCCAGCGCCATGGATTTACAGTAAGCGATACGTGAGTGCCAGTGTGGTCTCCTAACCTGTCAACACATGCTCAGACTAGAAGGGCTAAATACATCTCCAGAGACTTGCTTCTCTCCTGTTCAAAGTGAGGAGTGAGACACTCTTTTCCCCATTTCTTATAGCATACCACTTAGGAAGCTTATAAGCCTTGTGTCTGGAGCCTTGTGTATGTCCTCTTACGAAACAAATCTCAGTTTATTTAAAAATGTTTTTAACATAGAGATAAGCAAAAGACTTTTGTAAGCTGAGGGGAAGAAGACACGTTAGGGAAAGGATGCTGTGCACGAGAGCGTGGACATTGGCTTCTTAGGATGAACTGAAGCATCTTCATAGCTTCCACATAGAGATCTCAAAGGGTTGCTAAAGGCTGTTTACTTTCCTGTTAATAAATGAGATCACAGGATGATTGCTGGCTGGGAGGGGGCAGGATTAGAGGCCCTCAGGGTGAAACCATGAGAAGACTGTTTAATAGTGCCTTTTCCTCTCTCCATGGCTTGTGGGTGTCTTTTCAAGGACCACAGGATCTTTTTTTTTTTTTTTTTGGAAATGCAACCAAGGAACATAAAGTTCTGTCTTCGCTTTCTGGGGAGCCTCACTTCTGTGGGCTCTGTTTCACAACTTCCTCCTATCCTAGAGATGTGGATGCTTATTGATTTATTTGTTGGCAAAAGATTATTGTCTAACATAAATGGTCAAACCGATTACCAAATGAATGGAGATAAACTATACGTGGAAAATAGTGTTATCAAACTCTCCTATTTGAGACCTAGTTATTTCTGTTGAAGACACTCACAGTTGGTCATCCCAAAGGATGAGTCTTCCTTCAGTTTCTGCAACAGAGGAGAATTACCTGTGCTCTGCGTCACACTTGAGTTCAATGCCCAAAGCAACAATAAATGCTCCCCCTACCTCATCTCTAGTCTTTGTGCAAATATTTCTCTGGGTTTAGGAGAAAATTTTGGCTTTAAAATCTATCTTTCCTAAAATGTGCACTTTGGCTGCTGCTCACAGCTGGTGAACTCTACCTATGTTCTATATTCAGGATCATGGTAGAGACAACACAGAGAATCCAGAAGAGATAGCCGAAGATCATACTGTGTGCATCAAATGTGCATCAGAGGACTTCATGACAAACACAGCTTATAGACCAAACTGTGGAGAATTTCAAGCAAACAACAGCCTTCAACTGAGTGCTGGGCCTTCTGAGAGCAGTCTCTGAAGTACTTATGCATAGCATAGCTAACATGTCCATGAAGTGTGTCCTGCACATGATTAACAATGACTAGTTTACACAAAGCTATGAGCGACCAACTAATAAAAATACTTTGAATGATGAGAACCCATAACTTTTATTTGCTTACATTTAAAATTATATCTCATTAAATAGGAAACTCGATTTCCAGAAATTTCTGAAAAATACATTCTTCCTTACACACACACACACACACACACACACACACACACACACACACACACACACTATAAATTTTCTTATACCTACCTTTATTTCTCAGAAGCACACCACTGGCTTAGTCCTGAAATGCCTTAGTTAGAAGCAGTATCTGAAATAAACAGCGCTGCCCTTTGCCTGATTCTGTGTGCAGCCCCGAGTCAGTGAGCCGCTATGTCCATTTGACAGTTTTAAATCAGAAACAACTTATGTTACAGATGAGCATTCTACTCCTTGCTGGGGACACGGAGTCTTCCTCAGGCTACATGCAAACATTTGTATGTACAGTGTTTGCCCAAGATGTGACAAATGGAAACACAAAAACTGGGCAGTGGCAGTGGAAAGAATGCAACAGAGGAGAATTAAATTATTCCTGATCAACCGTCCTAGGGCTGACAGTATTCAGTTCTCATCAGTCCCATGTGGGATTAGACAGCAGGGTTGCAAACATTTTTTAAATAGATTACATTATTAACAAAGGCATGAAATTATATGCTCAATTTCTGCACTGAATGTTTAGAATGTTCGGGCCCATGATTTAATTTCCCAGTACTCTCTGACTTCATGCAAACAGCTCACTTCAGTCTTATTTGTTGAAATTAAATTTGACCTATGCTTTAAAATCTGGTTCTGGAAAAAAAAAAAAAAAGAAAAAGACATTCTTCCCAAACAGTCACTACAGTTTAACTTTTTTTGTTTTTTTGTTTTTTTGTTTTTTTGTTTTTTTGTTTGTTTGTTTTTTTGTTTTTGAGACAGAGTTTCTCTGTGTAGCCCTGGCTGTCCTGGAACTCACTCTGTATACCAGGCTGGCCCCAAACTCAGAAATCCGCCTGCCTCTGCCTCCCAAGTGCTGGGATTAAAGGCGTGCGCCACCACGCTCAGCCCAGTTTAACTTTTACAGCAGAATATTCTAGTTAGGTTAGGCTTGACAGGAGAGTGGATGATTAGTCTCTTTGGCCTGTAGTTTGTGTACAGTCCCAAACAACAGTCCCAGGCTGCAGACTGAGCTGCGGCTTTTGCAGACCTACCTGGCAGGTTTTCCTATGAGTTTCACTTATTGTGCTTTCTGTGCTTTTCCCCTCTGCTTTAACTCTACTTTTCTGCTTCAACAAATGTCCTCTATTAAACCATTTAAACTTTTATCTCATGCTGTTATTTTCTCAGTCTTAAAAACAAAGTCTCTAAAGAGGCTATGACAGCCTCCCCCCATCAGGCTTTTGCAATTGCAAAGCTATTCTGATTCAAGGAGGCTGCTGGGAGCTCTCCAGTCTCAGTTATAATCCAGTGTGCTTGTTTCACTTGAAGATGAAACTTACAACTTCAGACTCATTTGACATCTGAGACTCTGCAGCCTGGCAGCTTTGCTCTGCTGGCCTTTCCACTTCAGCTGAAGAACCCCACGAGTTCCTGCAAGATTACCAGCTTTATATTTAGTATCAGAAGGCATATATTTAGACAGCAGCTCCATAAATTCAGAGGAAGACAGACAGAACACGATGCTTCTAAGCTCTGTACTCTGGCTCGGAAATTGTTCTGGTCTTTAGATGCTGGTATTCAGAAGGCAGATCCTAGAACTCTTGAGACCTCTTATCGAGCAACATGGATGAGAGTTGGGTGGCAAACAAAAAGTACAGTTGCAAGAGAATAAAATGCAGCAATGTAAAGATAAGTTATAAACATCCCAATGTTTTGCTTTTCCAGACGCCATCTTGTGCAGTGCCTAGCATACTACAGGTACTCAATAAATATTTGTCGGATCGATAAACTGACACATCTCATGTTTTCCTCTCTCCGTCCATGTATCATCTCTCCATCCATCCCTTTTGTCTCTTGTCACACCTTTACCTGCTTGTCTCTCCCTTCCCTTCCCCAGATGCCCTGTTCTTCTGAGATGTCTGGACTCCATTAGCCCTCTGCACTTTACTCCTATCCTCAAATCTCAAAGTCTGACCAACAAGCCTTCAGATACCTCTTTTTTTTTTTTTTTTGTCTTATTTGCTAGTTTGCATTTAGCTTATGATTTCAGGAAGGCTAGTGCTGTCTCTGCAATCTGACTTTAAACTAATTGAGAGCTGTAAAAATGTCACAGAGTTTTTCTATTCCCTTTGAGTCTCATAAAAATAGTGGGCATTGCATTACAAATGTTCCAATGACCGGTTGAGTGAGTCAGCTACTAGCAGGCGCTCATTCACCAAATGCACGGTAGGACAGATTGAAAACTGGGAGCAGGAATTTCTTTAGCTCTTCATCGTGTCTTCATCACCACTGTCTCACACCCTGGTGTAGGTAAGAATTCCATGACTAGGTTGAGAACTAGAGACTTGGCTCTCTGTTTTATTGGCCTGGATACTGGGATGCCAATTAATACGATGGCTTTGAGAGAAATTATCCCTCAAAGATATTTGCATCTCAGTACTTTCTTGCATGGCAGGAAGGCATTTTATATGTAATTAAGATGAGGAATTTAAGATAAGATGCTCATCTTGGGTGATCAGAGGGTCCAGAAAAGAAAGAAGATCCTGCACTGTTGTTCTTGAAGGTGGAGAACCTGCTGTGAGTCAGAGTGCTGTTGACTTCTAGAAGCAGAAAGAGCCGGGAAAACAGTTTCTGTGGCAGGAATTAAAAGTTATAGTGTAAGACATGTAAAACTCCTCATCTCCAGTACTGTACAGTGTGGCTGAGGTCCTGTGGCACTTTTAACAGCACCAACTGGAAACTGAAGTAGTGGTTGAAATCCAAACTTTGTTCATCTTTGACTCAAATTTGCCTCAGTCTCCTACCTGCAAAATGGAGATCATGAGAGCTCCGGCCTCTGACACAGCTGTGTGGCTCTGCCTGAGAATAAACAAATGCTGACGTGTACTGTGCACTCTCATTTCTATTGACTTTTAAGTGTAGAATGTAGTTTTATATGTCTTGATCCATTAGCTACACCCAGAATTATTAAATTTCATTCAAATAATGTACTATCCAAACACTTAATAATTTTAATGTACAAACATTTCATTAAACAAACATATAAATGACTAGATTTGAGAATTAAAAGACACACATTCCCCAATCCAAATATTAATCATACCAGATAATTCAGCTCCTTTACAAATTTAAATTTGTATAGAAAACAAAGTTAGGTCAGGACTGAGTACCTGAGTTCAAATCCTCAGCACCCATGTACAAGGCCAGGTGTGGCCATGTACACATCTATGACTCAAGCAGGGTAGAGACCGGAAGACAGCTGGGACTTGGTGGTTGCTAGCCCAACTCCAAGGTAAGATTTCCTATCTCAAGGGAAGAAAGTAGAAAGTCGTTATAGGACAGGACACCCCACAGCCTCTCTTGGCATTTATATGTATTCATGGACAAGAACATTTGCACACTCGTGTGCATATACACAATATACACATATACACATATACATATAGATAGATAAAGGTAGATAGATAGATAGATAGATAGATAGACAGGCAGATAGATGTAGATGGGGGGAATGACACTTGGATTGTAAAGAGGATGTAAAGATGAAATTAAAAGACTAATTCAGTAACTGTGGGAAACGTTTGTGAAGGGTAGTATATCAGCATATAGCACACTTTCTGACTACTCAATTTAAATCTCCAAATGCAGGCTAAGTTCCCATTGCCGTCTCTAGCGCGGGAACACCATTCAGGGCCAGCAAAGCCACTGGTTCTTCCTCCAGAAATCAAAGTGTTGAGTGGGCAGCAGCCACTTGACGGCTGGCCCACCTCTGGAGGCTGGCATCTCCATGACACTGGTGCTTGGGAATGCACCTCTAACTGATTCACTCTCATCTCTCTGTAAAGCAATATAAAAACTGCAAACTGGACAATGTAAGGAAGAACACCTATGACCTTGAATTGAAGTGGTTAACTCTTCTAAGGCAAAGCAATTCATTATATCAAGTGATTTGTAAAAGTTTTTATTTTATAGAGCAATTCTAGATTCACCTCAAATCAATAGGAATGCACAGAGTTTGCTCATATAACCCTTACCCCTAACCATGTGTCATTACCATATCCCCTTTCAGAGTGGGACACTTATGCCATTGACACATTAGAGTCACACAAAGATGAGCATGGACATGAGGGTCCGCCTTTGGTGATGAGTATTCTGAGGGTTTAGACATGCTCACAGAATTTTCACTGCCCTAAACATCCTTGGCAGTCCGCTACTCAACCACCTTTGCTCAGTCTATCACCGATCACCAAGCTCACACTGTCCCTAAAGTTTGGGGAGTTTTCTTGGTTTGTCTGATTTGGTTTTATTTCCTCCAGAATGACATATAGTTAGAATAAAAAATAACAAAGGTCTATTCAGATTGACTTCTTTTACTTGGTGATATGTATTTTACATTCCTCCATGTCTGTGCATGATTTGATGCTTCCTTTCCTTTTAGAGATGATAAAATTCCATTGCTTGAGTGTGTCTCCATGTTATTATTAAAAATGCTTTGGTTGCATATAAGGCTGCTACAAATGGCTTCATTCATAATTGAACAAAAGTATTCAGTTTACGAAATATGGTATTCAATTCTTTTGAGTAAATAACAAGATAAACCAACTATAAACTATTTTTTGAGAAATGTAATTCATGTGTTACATAGGCCTTAAAATGGTCAAGGAAAGGCTGTAAACCTGGATGTCCAGAGATGACAACAGCTAAGTTCAGTTTTCTGCATGGCAGGCTGCTTATAGAGATAATATCCACTGTACTCTGGGAAGGAAAGCAAGCAGAGGGGACAGATATGTAAGGGCATGGGAATCTTTCAGCGTTCAAAATTAGGAAAAGGAAGGTGTTTTGTATTTGTTTTAAGAAGAGGAAGAAGTTGGCTTAATGAAGTAAGCATACAAAACCCATTCAGGCACAAGTTAGTTTCATGTGTTTGACTTGTGACATGGCTGGTATGTGAAGTCACATTAATATAGGAAAATTCTTTTCTGATGTTTCTTTTCATTGGGTGGGTCTTCTTTATTCCTTGCTTTGCACACTTCAAGGTTAAACTAGATTATGGAATAAAATGAGACTTTGAAAGGAAAGCAAAGTGTGGTTGTCAGTTAAAAATTATAACCAAGTACATCAAATAACAGAGCTGCAACAAGCTATGCTGTAAGCGGGGTGCTCTGATTCCTGATGAAATACAGGCATTTCTCAAATGTATTAAACACATTCTATGACACTAGTAAATATAAAACCCAGAAAAACACAGCAAAACGAAAGAGGAAAGGGAGAGAGGGCAGAAAGGAAGGAGAGAGGGAAAGAGGCATACACAGAAGGAAAACTAAGAATAAATTTCTTTGATGGCCTCTGGGCCCAGCGGACACAGCTAGGGCCTTTCCTGAGCTCCCTACACCCCAGGACTTTAGGATCACACCTGAGTGGAGTGCAGTGTTGGTTTTGGGAGCAGTGGGGGAGTGGTTGCCCGCAGGGGCAGGAACCGAAGAACTCTGCCCCACCGGAGGCCGGGCTTCTCCCAGCCAGAACACCCCCTACCCCGCCATCTTTCCTCTGAGCCCAGCGGACTCAGCTAGGGCCTTTCCTGCGCTCTCCACACCCCAGGACATTAAGATCACCTCTGGATGAGGGGACCTTGGGATCACCTCAGGATTACAGAAGAGAGGCAGCCTGCTGGGAGAGTTCTGACCCTAGAACTCAGGAAGTAGATCAGAGCTCCAGTCTGCTAGACACCGGACTTGCATAAGAAGAGCTTGCCTTCAGAGAGTGCTCTGATCACTGGATCTCTAGGGGAAGTTGGTCTACCAGAAGTGCTGTCACAGGCTAACAGAACCACAAGAGGATCAATCCCAATCCAGTGACAGCTTGGACATTAACATCAGAAATCTCCAGATGGCGAAAGGCAAAAGGAAGAATCTCACTAACAGAAACCAAGAACAATGGGCATCATCAGAACCTAGTACGCCCACTGCAATGAGTCCTTTATACCCCAACACGCCTGAAAAGCAAGACGCAGATTTTAAATCATATCTCATCAGGATGGTAGAAGATTATAAGAAGGACGTTATTAACACACTTAAAGAAATGATACAGGAGAACAATGCTAAACAGGAAGAAGCCCTTAAAGAAGAAAAACAAAAATTCTTCAAGGAACTGTAGGAGAACACTGCTAAAGAGGTAGAAGCCATTAAGGAGGAAATACAAAAATCCCTCAAGGAATCACAAGAGAACACTGCTAAACAAGCAGAAGCCCTTAAAGAGCTACAGGCAAACACTGCTAAACAGGTAGAAGAAACGCAAAAATCCCTTAAAGAACTACAGGAAAACACATCCAAACAGGTGACGGAATTGAAGAAAACCATGCAAGATCTAAAAATAGAAGTAGAAATACTGAAGAAAACCCAAAGAGAGACAACAGTGGATATAGAAAACCTACGAAAGAAATCAGGAACCATAGATGTGAGCATCAGCAACAGAATACAAGAGATGGAAGAGAGAATCTCAGGTGCAAAAGATTCCATAGAGATCATGGACACAACAATCAAAGAAAACGCAAAATGCAAAAAGATCCTAACCCAAAACATCCAAGAAATCCAGGACAAAATGAGAAGACCAAACCTAAAGATAATAGGAGTAGATGAGAAAGAAGATTCTCAACTTAAAGGGCCAGCAAATATCTTCAACAAAATCATAGAAGAAAACTTCCCATACCTAAAGAAAGAGATGCCCATGAACATACAAGAAGTCTACAGAACTCCAAACAGACTGGACCAGAAAAGAAATTCCTCCTGACACATAATAATCAGAACAATAAATGCACTAAATAAAGACAGAATATTGAAAGCAGTAAGGGAAAAAGGTCAAGTAACATATAAAGGCAAGCCTATTAGAATCACTCCAGATTTCTCACCAGAGACTATGAAAGCCAGAAGATCCTGGACAGATGTTATGCAGACACTAAGAGAACACAAATGCCAGCCTAGGATACTATACCCAGCAAAACTGTCATTTACCATAGATGGAGAAACCAAAGTTTTCCAGGACAAAACTAAATTCACACAATATCTTTCCACGAATCCAGCCCTTCAAAGGAAAATAACAGGAAAACACCAACTCAAAGAAGGAAACTACACCCTAGAAAAAATAAGAAAGTAATCTTTTAACAAAACCAAAGGAAGACAGCCATAAGAACAGACTCCCATCTTTAACATCAAAAAATGACCGGAAATAACACTAATTTTTCTTTGATTTCTCTTAACATCAATGGACTCAATGCCCCAATAAAAAAGCACAGACTAACTGACTGGCTACACAAACAAGACCCAACATTTTGCTGCTTACAGGAAACACACCTCAGAGACAGAGACAGACACCACCTCAGAGTAAAAGGCTAGAAAACAATCTTCCAAGCAAATGGCTCGAAGAAACAAGCAGGAGTAGCCATTCTAATATCGAATAAAATTGACTTCCAACCCAAAGTTATCAAAAAAGACAAGGAGGGGCACTTCATACTAATCAAAGGCAAAATCCTCCAAAATGAACTCTCAGTTTTAAATATTTACGCTCCAAATGTAAGGGCAGCCACATTCATTAAAGAAACTTTAGTAAAGCTCAAAGCACACATGGCACCTCACACAATAATTGTGGGAGGCTTCAACACCCCAATCTCACCAATGGACAGATCCTGGAAACAGAAACTAAACAGAGACACATGGACACTAACAGAAGTTATGGAACAAATGGATTTAACAGATATCTATAGAACTTTTTATCCTAAAAAAAGGATATACCTTCTTCTCAACACCTCATGGTACCTCCTCCAAAATTGACCATATAATTGGTCACAAAACAGGCCTTAACAGATACAAAAAGATTGAAATTATCCCATGCATCCTAACAGATCACCACGGACTAAGGCTGATCTTCAATAACAGCAGAAATAATAGAAAGCCAACTTTCACGTGGAAATTGAACAACACTCTACTCAATGATACCTTGGTCAAGGAAGACATAAAGAAAGAAATTAAAGACTTTTTAGAGTTTAATGAAAATGAAGCCACAACTTACCCAAACTTATGGGACACAATGAAAGCAGTCCTAAGAGGAAAACTCATAGCCCTGAGTGCTTCCAAAAAGAAACTAGAGAGAGCACATACTAGCAGTCTGACAGAACACCTTGGAACCCTAGAACGAAAGGAAGCAAATTCACGCAAGAGGAGTAGATGGCAGGAAATAATTAAACTCAGAGCGGAAATCAACCAAGTGGAAACAAAAAGAACTATTCAAAGAATCAACCAAACCAGAAGCTGGTTCTTTGAGAAAATCAACAAGATAGATAAACCCTTAGCCAGAATAACTAGAGGGCAGAGGGACAGTATCCGAATTAACAAAATCAGAAATGAAAAAGGAGATGTCACAACTGATCCTGAAGAAATCCAAAACATAATCAGATCCTACTATAAAAGCCCATACTCAACAAAACTGGAAAACCTGGATGAAATGGACAACTTCCTAGAGAGATACCAGGTACCAAAGTTAAATCAGGATCAGATTAACAATCTTTTTTTTTTTTTTTTTTTTAAAGATTTATTTTATTTATTATATGTAAGTACACTGTAGCTGTCTTCAGAGACTCCAGAAGAGGGCGCCAGATCTCGTTACGGATGGTTGTAAGCCACCATGTGGATGCTGGGATTTGAACTTATCACCTTCGGAAGAGCAGTCGGGTGCTCTTACCCGCTGAGCCATCTCACCAGCCCTACAGTCCCATTTCCCCTAAAGAAATAGAAGCAGTCATTAATAGTCTCCCAACCAAAAAAAGTCCAGGACCAGATGGGTTTAGTGCAGAGTTCTATCAGACCTTCAAAGAAGACCTAATTCCAACTCTCCTCAAGCTATTCCACAAAATAGAGACAGAAGGTACTCTACTCAATTTGTTCTACGAAGCCACAATTACTCTGATATCTAAACCACACAAAGATCAAACAAAGAAAGAGAACTTTAGACCTATATCCCTTATGAATATTGATGCAAAAATACTCAATAAAATCCTCGCAAACCGAATCCAAGAACACATCAAAACGATCATCCATCATGACCAAGTAGGCTTCATCTCAGGGATGCAGGGATGGTTTAATGTATGGAAATCCATCAAAGTAATCCACTATATAAAAAAACTCAAAGACAAAAATCACATGATCATCTCCTTAGATGCTGAGAAAGCATTTGACAAAATCCAGCACCCATTCATGATAAAAGTCTTGGAAAGAACTGGGATTCAAGGCCCATACCTAAACATAATAAAAGCAATCTACAGCAAACCAGTAGCGAACATCAAAGTAAATGGAGAGAAGCTGGAAGTAATCCCACTAAAATCAGGGACTAGACAAGGCTGCCCACTTTCTCCCTACCTACTCAATATAGTACTTGAAGTCCTAGCCAGAGCAATTAGACAACGAAAGGAGATCAAGGGGATACAAATTGGAAAGGAAGAAGTCAAAATATCACTATTTGCAGATGATATGATAGTATATATAAGTGACCCTAAAGATTCTACCAGAGAACTCCTAAAACTGATAAACAGCTTCAGCGCAGTAGCTGGATATAAAATTAACTCAAACAAATCATTGGCCTTTCTCTACACAAAAGATAAACANTTCACAATAGTCACAAATAATATAAAATACCTTGGTGTGACTTTAACGAAGGAAGTAAAAGATCTCTATGACAAGAACTTCAAATCTCTGAAGAAAGAAATTGAAAAAGACCTCAGAAGATGGAAAGATCTCCCATGCTCATGGATTGGCAGGATTAATATAGTCAAAATGGCTATCTTGCCCAAAGCAATCTACAGATTCAATGCAATCCCCATCAAAATTCCAACTCAATTCTTCACTGAGATAGAATGGGCAATCTGCAAATTCATCTGGAATAATAAAAAACCTAGGATAGCAAAAACTATCCTCAACAATAAAAGAACCTCTGGTGGAATCACCATGCCTGACTTTAAGCTGTACTACAGAGCAATCATGATAAAAACTGCATGGTACTGGTATAACAACAGATAGGTAGACCAATGGAATAGAATTGAAGACCCAGAAATGAACCCACACACCTTGGGTCACCTTATCTTCGACAAGGGAGCTAAAACTATCCAGTGGAAAAAAGACAGCATTTTCAATAAATGGTGCTGGCACAACTGGTGGTCAACATGTAGAAGACTGCGAATTGATCCATTCCTTTCTCCTTATACAAAGCTCAAGTCTAAGTGGATCAAAGACCTCCACATTAAACCAGAGACACTGAAATTTATAGGGGAGAAAGTGGGGAAAACCCTGGAAGATATGGGCACAGGGATAAAATTCCTAAACAGAACACCAATGGCCTGTGCTGTAAGATCACAAATTGACAAATGGGACCTTATAAAATTGCAAAGCTTCTGTAAAGCCAAGGATACTGTCAATAAAACAAAAAGGCCACCAACGGATTGGGAAAGAATTTTTACCAATCCTAAATCTGATAGGAGGCTAATATCCAATATTTACAAAGAGCTCGAGAACCTGAATGCCAGAAATTCAAATAACCCCATTAAAAAATGGGGTACAGAGCTAAACAAAGAATTCTCAACTGAAGAATGCCAAAGGGCTGAGAAGCACCTTAAAAAATGTTCGAAATCCTTAATCATCAGAGAAATGCAAATCAAAACAACACTGAGATTCCACCTCACACAGTCAGAATGGCTAAGATCAAAAATTCAGGTGACAGCAGATGCTGGCGTGGATGTGGAGAAAGAGGAACACTCCTTCATTGCTGATGGGATTGCAAGCTAGTACAACCACTCTGGAAATCAGTCTGGCAGTTTCTCAGAAAACTAGACATAGTACTACCAGAATATCCAGCAATACCCAGAAGATATTTCAACTGGTAACAAGGACACATGCTCCACTATGTTCATAGCAGCCTTATTTATAATAGCCAGAAGCTGGAAAGAACCCAGATATCCCTCAACAGAGGAATGGATACAGAAAATGTGTACATTTACACAATGGAGTACTACTCAGCTATTAAAAACAATGAATTTATGAAATTCTTGAGTAAATGGATGTATCTGGAGGATATCATCCTGAGTGAGGTAACCCAATCACAAAAGAAGTCACTTAATATGCACTCACTGATAAGTGGATATTAGCCAAGAAATCTAGAATACCCAAGATACAAGTTCCAAAATATAAGAAAATCAAGAAAGACCAACACGTGGATACTTCACTCCTCCCTAGAATAGGGATTAAAATGTACATGGAAGGATGTGCAGAGACAAAGCTTGGAGCTAAAATGAGAGGATGGGCCATCCAGAGAGTGCCCCACCCGGGTGGTCCATCACATAATCCGCCACCAAACGCAGACACTACTGTATACACCAGCAGGACATTGCTGAAAGGACCCTGATATAGCTGTCTCCTGGGAAGCTTTGACAGTTCCTGACAAACGCAGAAGTGGATGCTCACAATCATCTATAGGGCAGTACACAGGGTCCCCAATGTAGGAGCTAGAGAGAGTACCCAAGAGTTGTAGGGGTCTGCAACCCTATAGATGGAACAATAATATGAACTAATCAGAACCCCCAGAGCTCATGTCTCTAGCTGTATATGTATTAGAAGATGGCCTAGTTGGCCATTATTCGGGAAGAAAGGCCCTTGGTCTAGCAATGTAGAATTTACTGGAAAATTATTAGCCTAATAAATACAATTGCAGGATACAAAGTCAATATAAAAATCCTAGTAACTTTCACGTATCAGCAATGTACTACTCCTAGAGAAAGGAGGAAAAAAAATCTCATTAATAACAGCTCCAAAAAGTTAGGAGACCTAGGAGCACACAGAACCAAAGAAGAGAAAGGGCTCCTTGACCAAAACCTCAAGGCAGAAAGGGAGTAAACCACAAAAAGACACTAGAAGATAGAAATGTCTGCCTCAGCAGAGTTAATATTGTACTATCAAAGTTAGTCTACAGATTTAATGTGGATTCCATACTCATCAAAATTGGAATGTTATATTTTATAGATCTAGATACAATAGTTGAAGGAATTCATATAGAACCACAAATATCAAAGTATTTCTAAGGAGATAGAAAAAGGGTTGAGAGACATGACCTCAAACTATACTTTAAAGGACCGACAATGGGTAGAAACAGACAAGTAGACCAACGGAACTGATCCAAGGGCCCAGAAATAAACCAACAAACATATAGCCACCTAAATTTTTGATAAGAAAGCAAACACATGCTATTTAATAAAAAGCATATTCAGTAAATGGTGCTATACGAAAAGCAACTCAACGTGGATCAGAGATCTTCATTTAAAATCTGAACAGCTAGATCTGCTAGGGGGAAGCTAGCAATGCTTTCCAAGACGTCAAAATGGATAAGACCTTCCAGAGTCCTAGGTAAGGAACCAGCCCCACGCACCATCAGATGAGTTACAGGAAATCCCTGTACAACCAAAGAAATTCTCCACAGAGCAAAGAGACAGCCTGGAGAAAGGGAGAAGATCTTTCCCAGCTACACTCCAGACAGGGGGCTAATATCCAGAATATACATAGAATTGCAGAAATTAAATACCGAGGAAATAAAACTGTCAATCAACAAATAGGCTAATTAAATGAACATAAGGTTTTCAAAAGAAGAAACAGAAACAACCAATGACTATTTTCAAATGTAGTCATCATAGCCCGTCATCAGAGAAATGCAAATTACAACTACTTTGAGATACCATCTCAACGGAGTCATTGATTGGTATCATCAAAAAATCTGACAAAAGAGGAATCCTCATTCACTGTTGGTGGGAGTGTAAATTAATGCAGCCATACAGAAATCAAAGGTTTCTCAAGACATATAACCCTGTTGTTCCCCTCCTGCATATATCCAATGTATTCTATATTCTTTCATAGAGATATACATATCCATGTTTACTGCTGCTCTATTTACAATAGTACAGAATAGCACAGAAGAGAAACTAACCTAGATGTCTATCAACAGACAAATTAAATAAGAAAATGTGGTACATGCAGAAAATGGAGTATTATTCAGCTGTACAGAAAACAAAATCCTGAATTTTTAGGAAAGTTGAGGGACTTGGAATGTATTATACAAAGACAGGTCATCCAAACGTAGGAAGAAAAACCAAGTTTTCCCACTCATACGTGGATCCTGTAATGTACCTATGTTATAGGATCCAGCCTGTAATGTGTACATTTAAACAGCTGCTAGTATTGACATGGTTTGTTTTGAAAGTATTATGTGATGAGAGAGTACAGAATGCAGGCAAAGGACATGAGCCACAAGGAGATTATCAAGCTAACTGTCTTTTCCAACTCTGTTACAGGTCTGTGGGGGTGGGGGAGACAAGTCCATGAAAATGTAAGCTTTAGAAAACTGCAGAAGTTCACTGAGATGTTTAGACTTCAGAACTGGGCAAGAGTCTGAGAGGCTGTTTTAGGCTGAGTAGTGTCTTTTTAAGGGAAACTGCAGATCCTCTCCATGTGTTGATTACCTGTAACTCTGATTTGGGAATTATTTATGCTCTTTGAACCTTCTCCTGCTACTGAAGTCTTTATTATCATTGATTCATGGCAGTTCTTTGTAGATGTCACATAGCCTAACAGCTGCCATGCGCCGCACCTTTCAGTTCATGTATCATTTGCTTTTCCATTCTACTTGCTTTTCACTCGATTGAATTTTATCTTCTTGGTAGGTGTTAAACCCATGGCCCCTGCCTTTTGTGTGTGTGGAGTTTTATGTTGTTGCTATCAGTCTCTTTCATAACTGATAATACAAGCTGACGATAATCTCACATTGTTAAGAGTCTTCCCTAGGTGAGGGGGAAGCATGAGGCGCACTGCAGGCAAGCTGGGAAGCTGGAGTCTCCTTTACACCTTGACTCATCTTACAGTCAGGGAATTGACTGTTCATAATGGCGTGTCCCAACCCATGGCCCCCAACATTCCCTTTAAAACACGGGCTTACCAGGAACTTTTCAAAGCAAAACTTATTTATAAGATATACAAGTAAAAGTAAATTTATAAATGATACTTATCTTGATATTTTAAAATGGATACAGGATCTCCATTCCTCAATTTAAGTTTACTTAAAATAAGATGTGAAAGTGGAAAATTCACCTTATTTAATATGATATGATCATTTGATGGTAGGCAATTATTTTTCATAGCATGTTTGATGGCATCCTTTCCCCCAACACTTGTTTAGAGAAAACAAACTAAAACCCATCAGACTTCCCCATGTAAGTAAAACCAGTGACAGGAGGAGAGGACAGAGGGGAACAGAGTAGAGGAGATAGAAGATAAGGAGCAGGTAGCTAAAGAGGCTAGAGCTAGAGCGCTCAAAGTCTGGGGAGCCAGCACTCCATTTGCATCTGAAGGCTGGAGACTGCTATAGATCAGGAAAGTCCCATGGTCAGGATTGTCAGCCAGGAAAAGCTGATGCTTCCATTAAAATGGCATTGGGCATAGAACTCTTCTGTTACTCATGGGAGCATCAGTGTTTGGACTAGTCAAGCTTTCAGCAAACTAGAAGAAGCCGTTCTAGGAAGGGTGTTATGCTTTTATTGGTCTCCTCTTTTAACTGGTAACATCATCCAAACATGAGCAAACAGAAACATTCAGAATGCTGTTGAGCAAACATTTGGATAACCTTTGACCCAATAGAGTTGACACATAAATTTAACCATCACAGCATGTTTTACTTTGAACAAAACATCTATGTAGCTGTCCCATCCTTCAAGAGGCAAACAAAATCCATCCAAATTCTGTCCTATGTGAGGAGAGGCCTGGCTTTCTCTTCAGTCTTTCCAGGAATTCCGAGTGCCTGAGACTGATGTATGTTCTTCCAGTCTGACTCTAAGTTCTGTCTTGAATTACCTTTCTAAAGAACAGTTAATTGTCCTTTCTTCACACAGTGTCAACAAAGGCTCAACTCAGCTTCGTCCCCTAATTAGCACATGAGACAGAACCAATCCTCCAGGAATCAAAATTTGAAAATATAAAACCTGAGAGCAACCTTAAGTCTCCTTTCACAGAAGGTCGTGAGCTAAATGGACATCGATAGTTCTTTTGAAGTGGGTGGCATTAAATCATTTTCCCTCCCATTCACCCATTATAGGCCCAGCCCCTTTACCCATTATAGACCCTCCCATTCACCCATTATAGATCCTCCCATTCACCCATTATAGACCCTCCCATTCACCCATTATAGACCCTCCCATTCATCCATAAGCCAAGTCAACTCTTCTGCTCGTTGATTTTGGTCACAGTGTATTAGCACAGCAATGAAAGAAAGCTAGCCTAGTAGTAAATGAATTAATAAACCATCCATAGCTTTGTTCACATAATGGAAATTATTTACTACCACATGAAAATAACCATTGGGGTATGAAACAAAACAAAGGGATAAAAGAAGGTTGGTAAAAATCATTCTCATAAATTATTACACCAAAATGAAAATACAAAATATGCAAAATAATCTAGCACAACAGAAAGGAGGTCTGTGGTGGATAACAGATGGACATGCAGGTATGGCAACTTCAAACAAGCTACAGAAAGCATTGAGAGTCCATGAGATATTTGTGGTCTTGATTCTGGTGATTGGTATATGTATATGTATATGTATATGTATATGTATATGTATATGTATATGTATATGTATATGTATATGTATATGTATATGTATATGTATATGTACATGTATATATGATTTTTATATACTTACACATATATGTCTATTTTATTATATATGTTAAAGCTAATCAGACAGCATAGTTTAAACACATGCAGTTTGTTGTATTTTGCCATAATGGAGTTGAAAAAAAATCAAATATAAAAAAATTGACTTGGGACCAGTTTCTACCTTTATTTTGCATCATGAATTTTAATATCAACGTGTTCGGCTCTGTGAAATCTGTTGGAGTCTGCACGCAGTGAGGCATCTCTTGGGAACAAGTAGTTCTACTCGCAGCAGGTCATCTTAGAAACTATGATTTCATTGCATCACCTGGTAATAAAGCTAAGACCAAAAGTGCCTACTCCAACTACTCTCGAGACAGGTATTTCCTCAGTGCGTATAGATGATAGATACGAGGTAATAGTGGGGAGACGTTTAGAGTAAATTCTAGTCTCAAACTGTAAAACAGCAGAGCAGGCCTGTTCTCCTGGGGCATAGATGTTTTAAGTGGTGGCCGTTTGACCAGCTTTGCAGCCCACTGAGTGTGTCCCCTATAGCATGGAGGTTGTGGGGGAACAATGGGGCCTCCTTACCGTGATTTCAACAAGACCCCGTGGGGGCATGGCTGTTAAACCCACAATGCATTTCTTTGTTGCGGCATACTCAGTGACTCGAATTTCCCAACGATTGTGTTTTTCTGGAGAATCTCAGACTCTTCTATTTTATTCAGCAAAACGTTAGTTTTAGAGTTAATTTGGAACTATCAGATGCCCAGGAAATCTATTTTCAGCTCCATTTTACAGAGGAGTCAAACATTTCGTGTAGTTAAGAATAAATAAAAATTTTAAACTAAGAATGTAAGCGTGTCATTTGAAACACAGATTTCCCAGCTATGACTATTTGAAGGTTGGCAGAGGACACCCTTCACAGAGGATTGCCACTTATATTCCTGACTACCCTGGAATGAATCAGGACCTTTTAGGCTGCTACCTAAGAAGTTCCTTTCAGGTGAGGACATGCTCAAACACATGTACAGTTTACCAGACACACTGATAAAACTGACAGGTCCATAGACACTTTTCTTTCTCCATGAGGAAGTTCCAGAACCCTTAGCTACTGACTTAAAAATGTGGATTTCAGTGGCCAAGCTCACACTAGTGTCACATGTGACTGTAGCTAAGGCTCCACCTCCAGGCCATCAGCTATTCAGGATGGGATGCTCACATTGTTAGCCACAGGTGACAGTTACAGAATGCTTGTTTTTGCCAGACATGTCGTTCAACTCTTTACGTGTATTTTCTGCCAATACTTATTTTTTTCTACATTTTTTATTAGATATTTTCTTCTTTACATTTCAAGTGCTATCCCATAAGTCCCCTAGACCCCCCCCCCGCCCTGCTCCCCTACCCACCCACTCCCATTACTTGGCCCTGGCATTCCCCTGTACTGGGACATATATAATAATTAGCTTTATTTTACAAATGAAGAAATGCAAGCAACAAAACAAATCAACAAAACCACCAGAGTAAGTAAACAGATGCAGTTAGTAAACAGTAGGATCTACAAGAATTGTTTCCCTAAAGTGTTTAGACACCTAAGGAGATCCCCTTCAGTTTCTATTTTCTCACCTAATTTGTGTTTTTAATAATAATTTCTATTGACAACTACTCATGCTACATAATGGTAAATGTCATGCATTTTCATAAAGTTTATTATGTATTTTGACTATATCCACTCCTGCCCCAACTTCTTCTTCTTCCTCTCTTCTATTCTACTTCATGCCCCAGAGAGTCTCATGTCTACATTCATGTCATATGAACTTCTCTCTCTGTGTGTGTCTGTGTGTGCACATGTGTGTGTGTGTGTGTGTGGATAGATAGATAGATAGATAGATAGATAGATAGATAGATAGATTTTGTGTATTTTTATGGAATCTAGAGTTCACAACTGAAAGCAAATGTGATATTTACCTTTCTGAGTCCGACTCATTTTATTCAGTCTGATCTCCAGGTCAATCAACTTCCTGCAATGACATAATCTTATTCTTTATGGTTGAACAAAACCCCATTGTTGCATACGTCCTACCCTTCCTTTATAGCATCATCTTTTGATAGACAGCTAGGCTGAATTTATTGTCCATAATGGTAAACAGACGTGCACTGCCTCTATTATATGTTGACTTGGAGTCGTTTAAGTATATACATAAGTGTATAGCTGAGTCAGGATAGGCAATTCTTCTTGCAGGACTTTGAAGAACCACCATATTGATTGTTTCTTTTTCCTATGCAGAAGCTTTTAATTTCATGCAGAACCATTTGTCAGCTCTTGGTTTGTTTCCTGAGATATTAGAAGAGAGCTTTACAGAACATCGTTGTCTGTGTCTGTATTTTGAAGTGTGCACTTAATGTTTCAGAGTTTCTGGCCTTGCATTAAGTCTTTGATCCATTTTGGCTGGTTTCTGTGCAGGGTAAAAAATATGTATCTAATTTCATTCTGTGATCCCTCCCCCATTTTCTATTCTGAGAGATGATCTAACTGCAGCCCACCTTCCCCTTGGTTTAATAGGCTATTTCTTTCTTGAACTATGAAGCATTGAGCTGGAGATCTAACACACACCATGACCGCTGGTGTGGTCTGATTTGTAAAAGCTCAAACAGAGTTGCTTAAAAATTTAGCACTAAATCATTCTCTCTCTCTCTCTCTCTCTCTCTCTCTCTCTCTCTCTCTCTCTCTTGTCTCTGTGAATCCTGAGAATAGAAGGTTATATTTATCTATTACTGCATTATTACATTATCCAAAATATGAAGCCACTTAAACCAAGAATAATTATTTACCATTTCCCATTGGCTCTGTCTTTTGAGTTGAGAGTTCAGTTATACACAGGGAGGTTGGCTTGTCTGTGCTGTGCAGTGTACAGGTTCTCATCTGGAAGATACCAGAACCGCAGTATGAATGGTTGCCTGTATTCTTAGCAGTTAATGCTGATTAGGAGCTTAGCGGGGCCCCTTGGCTAGAAGAGTTACCCATCACATGCACACAGCCTTTCCACATTGTTTGGCTTCCCCTCCTCACACCATTTGGTGCTGTTTCAAGGGCAGGCATCTTAAGAGGAAACATGAGCCAAGGGGAAAACACACTCTACCCCTCCCCCAGTCTTAGAATGGTTCTGCCATGCAACCTTGGTGCAACGTTATTCTGGTGGGTGTGTCACTTTAAAAAATCCACCATTTCTATTGGCAGAAGGACTGGGAGAAGAAGAGAGAGAACTATGATCAGGATGTAAAGTAAATAAATAAAAATTTATAAATATCTGAAGAGAAAACTATGGCTTCTGGTTTCTATCTGTGCCCAGAGCTGATCCCATGTCTCAGTGTACCATACCCAAATACCATTGAGAGAGAGAGAGCTGGTCACCCAGGAATGCCTACATACCTGTGAGCAAAGGTAAGACTACCACTTCTTCTCAAATTCTTGGCTCAAGAGAGACCTGTCCAGAGCCATCAGGACACAGGAACCAAGGAACAGTCCAGGACAGGATCCTTCTGGTTTCCATCTGCACCCTGGAGCTGACCCTCTGCCACAGCTCTCCATACCCAAATTCCTCCTGGGGAGAACTAGTCTCCCAGGAGTATTGACACACAGGCTTGCAGGAGGGACAAGCCACAGTCAAGACAGCAAGACCAGGTAACACAAGAGATAACCAGATGGCAATGCTACATCCACTCCAGTAGCAACCCGCGTGACAGGCTGAAAAGTCTAGGCGCGGTCCCAGGGAAAAAAGCCTGGGACTTTAGTCTCCTGGAATTGTGGCATCCTGTATAAAGAATGCTCCAACGTCCTTGATTTAGTTAGTAAACAGATCTGTGTGCTTTCCCCTAATATTGCTTCATTATAAGTGCTTCTAAGGATTNATACAGGAATTTACAATGGTTTAGGAAATAGATTGAGCTGTGGTTTTAGAGTATTGCATTATTCATGAGAAGGTTAGCTAGAACGGAATTCCTTAATTAGAATCATGACTTGCGTGTGAATGCCCTTGCCCTGGGACTGTTAAGACCTCACACCTGGCTCCTAAAACCATAACTGACCTTAGATAGAGCTGATTTTGTCCCAGTTGTTTTATTACCCAGTTCCTGTCGGTCCTTTCTGTGACTGCATTCCTCTGCCTTGTGTAAGAGTCATTAAGCATCCTGTGATCTCATTGTACCTTGAAGATGTGTTACCTAACTCACTATTTTCTTCTGTATAAAAGTCTGATGCTCAATTTAACAAATTACACTCAGATATTACACACTCCCTTGTGTGTCATGTCTGTTTGTCACTCGCCGAATCTTTGCCCGCTTCCTCAAGAGAACTCGACCCATGCAGGCAGGGGACCCAGAGGGCCTGTGGCATGGCAAGAGGCAAGAGCAAGAACATAAGCAACAGAAAGCAAGGCTACTTGACATCATCAGAACCCAGTTTTCTCACCACAGCAAGCCCTGGATACCCCAATACACCAGAAAAGCAAGACTCTGATTTAAAATCACATCTCATAATGATTATAGAGGAATTTAAGAAGGACATAAATAACTCCCTTAAAGAAATACAAGAGAACACAGGTAAACAGGTAGAAACCCTTAAAGAGGAAATACAAAAATCCCTTAAAGAAATACATAAAACACAACCAAACACGTGAAGGAACTGAACAAGACCATCCAGGATCTAAAAATGGAAATAGAAACAATAAAGAAATCAGAAAGGGAGACAAAACTGGAGACAGAAAACCTAGGAAAGAGATCAGGAGTCATAGACACAAGCATCACCAACAGAATACAAGAGATAGAAGAGAGAATCTCAGGTGCAGAAGATAGAATAGAAAACATTGACACAACAGTCAAACAAAATGCAAAATGCAAAAAGCTCCTAACCCAAAACATCCAGGAAATCCAGGACATAATGAGAAGACCAAACCTAAGGATAATAGGTATAGAAGAGAGTAAAGATTTCCAACTTAAATCGCCAGTAAATGTCTTCAACAAAATTATAGAAGAAAACTTCCCTAACCTAAAGAAACAGATGCCCATAAACATACAAGAGGCACACATAATTCCAAATAGATTGGAGCAGAAAAGAAATTCCTCCTATCACATAATAGTCAAAACACCAAATGCACAAAACAAAGAAAGAATATTAAAAGCAGTAAGGGAAAAATGTCAAGTAACATATAAAGGCAAACCTATCAGAATTACACCAGACTTCTCACCAGAGACTATGAAAGCTAGAAGACCCAGGGAAGATCTTATACAGACCCTAAGAGAACACAAATTCCAGCCCTGTCTCCTATACCCAGAAAAACTCTCAATTACCATAGATGGAGAATCCAAGATATTCCGTGACAAAAATAAATTTATACAATATGTTTCCACAAATCCAGCCCTACAAAGAATTATAGATGGAAAACTCCAACACAAGGAGGGAAACTACACTCTAGAAAAAGCAAGAAAGTAATCTTTTTTCAACAGACGCAAAAGAAGATAGCCAGACAAACAAACAAACAAAACCCAACAAAAATAACAGGAAGCAACAATCACATTCTTATGATCTCTTAATATAAATGGGCTCAATTTCTCAATAAAAAGACATAGACTAACAGACTGGGTATGTAAACAGGACCCAGCATTTGGCTGCATACAGGAAATGCACCTCAGTGTCAAAGACAAACACTACCTCAGAGTAAAGGGCTGGAAAATTTTTTTTCAACAAATGGTCCCAAGAAACAAGCTGGAGTAGCCATTCTAATATTGAATAAAATCAACTTTCAACCAAAAGTTATCAAAAAGGATAAGAAAAGACACTTCATACTCATCAAAGGAAAAATCTACTAAGAAGAACTCTCAATTCTGAACATCTATGCTCCAAATGCAAAGGCACCCACATTCATAAAAGAAATTTTACTAAAGCTCAAAGCACTCATTGCACCTCACACAATAATAGTGGGAGACTTCAACTCCCAAATCTTATAAATGGACAGATCATGGAAACACAAACTAAACAGAGACACAGTGAAACTGACAGAACTTATGGACCAAATGGGTTTAACAGATCTCTATAGAACATTTAATCCTAAAACAAAACAAAAAAATATACCTTCTTCTCAACACCCTATGGACCTTCTCCAAAACTGACCAAATAATTGGTCACAAAAGAGGCCTCAACAGATACAAGATGATTGAAATAATCCCACACACCCTATCAGATCGCCACGGACTAAGGCTGGTCTTCAATAGCAACAAATCTACAGAAAACCCACATACAAATGGAAGCTGAACAATACCCTACTCAGTGAAATCTTGATCCAGGAAAAAAACAAAGAAAGAAACTAAAGACGTTTTAGAATTTAATGAAAATGAAGGCATAACATACCCAAACTTAGGGGACACAATGAAAGCAGTGCTACAAGGAAAACTCATGGCTCTGAGTGCCTCCAAAAAGAAACTAGAGAGAGCTTACACTACCAGTTTAACAGCACACCTGAAAAAACAAAAAGAAGCAAATACACCCGACTGAGAGGAGTAGATGGCAGGAAATAATCAAACTCAGGGCTGAAATCAACCAAGGGGAAACAAAAAGAACTCTACAAAGAATAAACAAAACCAGGAGCTGATTCTTTGAGAAAATCAACAAGATAGATAAACCATTAGCCAAACTAACCAGAGGGCACAAAGACAGTATCCAAATTAACAAAATCAGAAATGAAGAGGGAGATATAATAACAGAAACTGAGGAAAGTCAAAAAATCATCAGATCCTACTACAAAAGCCCATATTCAACAAAACTGGAAAATCTGGATAAAATGGACAATTTTCTAGACAGATACCAAGTACCAAAGTTAAATGAAGCTCGGATAAACTATCTAAACAGTCCCTTAACCCCTAAAGAAATCAAAGCAGCTATTAAAAGTCTCCCAACCAACAAAAGTCCAGGGTCAGATTGGTTTAGTATAGAATTCTATCAGACCTTCTAAGAAAACCTAATACTAACACTCTTCAAACTATTCCACAAAATAGAAACAGAAGAAACACTACCCAATTCATTCTATGAATCCACAGCTACACTGTGTATTCTCCCTTGGAGATGGAACAGTTTCTAATCTGGAACTTGTCACAATTTCCTTTCATAGAGGACTTCATAAGAGATTTCTTTCTACTTCTATCATGTTTAATGTTCCAAATAGATTTTTAAAAACTGAAAAAAAAAGGGAATCCAGAACAAGTATCTGAACAAAGGCAGAGATCACTTATAAAAGAAAAAAAAATATCTGAAGCACAATCCCCAAGACTGGTTGTGTCTGCTTGCATGTTGTCCACAGAAGCAAACTGAGATCTGACTGCCTGCAGTACTTACAGATTATCCAGGGTGGAGAGGAGTAAGGGATTGGAGGTTAAGACACACTTGCCTGGAATGTTTTGTATGAATTTATAAATTCAATTTAGGAACATATTTTTTAAAGAAGAGCCAAAATTACCCACAAGATTGAAAGAATAGAATTTAAAAATTAAGTGTTCACTACATCTCTTTCATTCAAACAGTTAATTTATATAACTCAAATCCAAACTGTTGCCAAATATGTGATTTAAAAGCGTGAGGTTGTGGGACCAGAGTGATAGGTTAGCATGTAAAGCACTTACTGATCTTCCATAGGACCAGAGTCAAGATCTCAGCATCCATCCATGTCAGGCAGTTCACTACTGCCTGTAACTCCAGCTCAAGGTCCAGATCCCATCATCCACGTCAAGGGATCTGACACTGTCTTCTGGCTTCTGTGGTCACACACACACACACACACACACACACACACACACACACACACATTTATACACATATATAAAAATATAATCTTTTTTAAAAATTCAATTTATACAGTAGATAGGACAAAAAGCTTTAGGCACACTGTTGCCTAAATGGTCAATATGCACAAATATATTATATTTTTTAAAATGCCATTTCAAGAAGACTATGGATTCTATTCTTCTCTTTATTGATTTATGTATACATACACATATGTATCATGGCAAGCCTGTGGGAGTCAGGATAATTTGGAGTAAATTCTTTCCTTCCACTGTGTGAGGCCCAGGGACTGAATTCAGGTAACCAGTCTTAGCAGCAAATGCCTTTACCTGCTGAGTCACCTGGCTAGTTTATATTTGTAAATTTATTCTTTGAAAATTTCAAACATGTACATTATTTTTCAGGTAATATATCAATAAAACTATTTAATCTAAAAAGTTCAATAAACTATTTTGATTATATTCCTACCCCATTACCTCCTTCCAACACCCTGATACTTCTTCTGGATCTCTTTGTTCTTTTTTGCTTCCATGGGGTTTTGTTTGTTTGTTTGTTTGTTTGTTTGTTTGTTTGTTTGTTTTTCAAAGTGGACCACTGAGCTTTATTAGGATTGCTTGCATACATGAGTATGTTATTTACTAGAACACGGGCAACTTACCAGTTGCTACCCCACTGAAGAATGAATCTTCTCCTCTAGAAGCCTTCAAATGCCAATAACATGTCAGCTGGGTGTTGGGGGGGGGGGCTCAGGAGTGCTCTCCTCTCATCCATACAGTAATGTTGCTGGGCTCTACCTTGTGCAGAGAACCACAGCTGCTGTGAGTGCATAGTGTAATGGCCACACTAGGCTATGAGATGGCATTTCACAGTCTTCCTCCCCAGCCCCCAGCTCTTCCATTTAAACTGAGAGAGGAATGTGACAGCATTCTGTTGTAGAAAGAGTGCTGGGGTACAGTTGGTGCTGCCTACCTTACAATGTAAAGGTTGTTACCGAGGAGAAACAATGAGAGATTTTAAAATGCCCAAGTCACTGGTGACTTAGCACTTACAAAGGTACCAAAGATATGCACTGGAGCAAGGACAGCCTTGCAATGGATGTTTTGTGAGAACTGAATATTCACATGCAAATCTTAGACAGTACACCCCCTCCCAACTCAACTCAGAGCAAACAAAGATATTAATGTAAGACACGAAGAAACATAGGAAATACTTTAAGACGCTGGCAAAATTAATTACTTAGGAAAAATAGACAGAGCAGGCACAGGCAGAGCTGACATTTTGTTGCTTGTTAGGAGAGTGTTAGCATGGACAAGCACCACAGTCCAGTGTCTACTACCAAAAATAAGTAAATTCATAAAAGCAAAATTTAATAAAGTTTGTTTCCTGTCATTTGCAGCAAAGTGGGTGGGACTAGGAAAGCAGCAGGGAGAACAGACTATGAAATGGGAGTTTTCCTGGCAAATTAATTACTGACAAAGGATTAACATCCAAAAGAGACAAGGAGTTAAATTATGTAGTGTAAAGACCAATAAGAAGAAACACAGGTGAGGGCTGGAGAAATGGCTCAGTGTTTACAAGCACATGCTACTCTTGCAGAGGTCTGGGGTTCAGTTCTAGCACCCCTGTTGAATGGCTCGGGGCTGCCTGTAAGTCCAGCTTCAGAGGATCTGTCACCCTCTTCTGGACTCTAAAGGCACAGGGCTTACATGCACAAGCACACAGTCATACCCTTATGCTTATAATTAAAAAGAAAAAGAAAACCTTTAAGAAAAGGTATATTGGCAAATGTGTAGGTAGCTACTTCTCAAAAGGATGTGGTCTCAAAACTCAAGTAACCAGATAGTCTAACAAAACGTATTCAACATTATTGGGCATCAGAGAAATATGTCAAGTGCACAGTGATCTCTTGAGTCACCTCAGTTGGAATGGTTGATATGAAGCACACAGAGGCTAATAAGTGCTAATGACATGCACAAGGAAGGAGCCATCATACACTGTTGATGCAGTGTTCATTAGTATAGCCACTACTATACTATATTCCTATAGCCACTATGTTCTTGCATATACTGCTAGATTTATCATGTTATCCAGCTCTCCTACTTCTGCATGGACTTTAAGGCAAACAGTATTAGCATAAAATGATACTTTGCACAAACCAGTGTATAGCTTTACTATTTATAGTAGCTAAGATCTAAGATAAACAGAGAATCAATGGATGGTCGCACAAAAAACTGTGGTATAAATAGTCACAATGGAATTTTTTTTTTTTTTGGTTTTTTGAGACAGGGTTTCTCTGTATAGCCCTGGCTGTCCTGGAACTCACTTTGTAGACCAGGCTGGCCTGGAACTCAGAAATCCGCCTGCCTCTGCCTCCCAAGTGCTGGGATAAAAGGCGTGGACCACCACGCCAGCATCACAATGGGATATTATTCAGCCATCAAAAGAATGGTACACACCCAGAAGCTGAGGGTGTCACTCAATGGAGGACTGCACACTTACTCTGGGTTCAACCTGCATGCAAGACTCTGTATTCAATCCCAGTGGTAAATAAAACTTGAGAAGAAAAGAAATGCTATCTTAACACTTGTAAGATGGATGGGACTACAGAACATTAAGTGACACAAGCCAGACACAGAAGATGAATACTGCATCTTCTCTCTACAGGCAGATGCTAAAAACTGTTGATCATTCTATAGAACAGTTGTTACTGGAAGGGAAGGTTTAAGGAGAAGGATAGAGGGAAGTTGGAGAGCAAGTATCAAAACACCGATGGAAGTGGCAAGCTCTCCAGCACCCAATAACCTATTATCTTTATATATATATAATGCTGAGAGGAGTCTAAACAAAGCAACCATAAGATGGAAACCTTAGTAACACTCGTTTAATCAGCACACACTATAAACATGTATTGAAACTTCACAAAGTTTGTTACTGTTACTTGTTAGTAAAAAGTATTTCAGTGTCAAAAATGAAAACCTATCTATTCTGATCTGGTCATTGTTGGGAATTGGTTCCAATGCTTTTTTGGCCCCTAAAAGTCATGCTTCCAGACCTGAGGGTCCCTGCCCCCAGCTGGCTTTGATTGATAATAAGGAACTGCCATGCAGCCAATGACTGGGCAAGGAGACAGGGTGGGACTTTTAAATTACACAGTCAAGGGACCGACATAGAAGGGAAGAAGAGGAGAATTGCCGTGCCTCTAAGGGAAAGGGATGAGATTTAAGAGCTGCAGAAGAAAATTCACCCAGCAATGTAGGTGGAAAGGGAAAACAGCCCTATGGGAGGGGAGCTTCCCAGAAGCACTCAACCCACCAGCAGCCAAAGTGGTTTAACTAATTCACTGCTACAGTTTATTACATATTGTACATATTGGCAACATGAAGTAAATTACCACACTGTATCAATATCTCTATCTATCTATCTATCTATCTATCTATCTATCTATCTATCTATCTATCTATCTATCTAAACTTAAAACCTTCAATATGGATTGTGTGTGTGTGTGTGTGTGTGTGTGAGAGAGAGAGACAGAGAGAAAGAGAGGGAGAGGGAGAGAGAGAGAGAGAGAGAGAGAGAGAAACAGATGCAGACAGCACTGCTTATAACAAAGATTGGATTCATATTATAGAAGATAAAACCCTTAAAACACAGTGGTGGGAACCCCACTTGGAAATCCTCTGTGAATTCTTTTTTGTGTTCCAGAGTTTTCCTCTTTCCTTGTTTCCTCCTATTGGTTGTCTCCTAACTCCTATGAAAGCAAGCAAATCTGTTAACTCTGCTGCCCCGGCATACCCGCACCCAGGCACCCAGTACAAAGATTCTCTCTGTGCATTCAAAAAACCCATTAATGCATCCTGCTAAGCCACAGGCCACCTGAGCCTGAACATTACCCTCACTTCCTTTCCATTTCATCTCGTATAGGAAAGGGGGCACTGATGAGATTTACTCCCCCATAAGCTAATCACGCCCCTTTCTGCTCTTGTCTTCTTCATGGAAAGGGCAGAAGTTGCTGCATTCACTTGTGGTTTTAAATAACTCCCCTCCCCCGGCTTCCAACTAGCATACACTGGCTTGTAGCCAGTACTGTCCACTTAAAATTTCCATCTCTGATTTTCAAAACACTCTGGGAAAGCCTCAGTTCAGACATTATGAGCATTGCTTAGAAGCAAAGATTCTGGAACAAAAAAATCACCACACAATAGAAACAGCGCTTTCAAGTACAAATTTTTCTCTTCCCCGAGAGTCATATTCTCTCTCTCTCTCTCTCTCTCTCTCTCTCTCTCTCTCTCACACACACACACACACACACACACACACACACACAGAATTGATCTGATTAGACTGCCTCTTCTGAGCAAATCCTTCAATTTACACTATGAACATTTTCGAAATAGGTAACCAGGAGAGGCTTTTATGGAGATAACTAAAAATAAAGGACATACCCTCTGAATTAGTCCCTAAGTAGCCAGATTCTGGAAGGGTAATGCTTCCCATGTGACAGCTATAATGGAAATTACAGCTATTTCCCCCCAATTGTTGCCATTTTTCCATCCTTTCCTGCCTTCTCTGTGGGTGTGCCCCAACCCATCCCAGTCCCCACAGACTGGCTAAGGGAAGTTCTGATGGAAAGCCCCCATACCTGTGTCCAGGTGAATGTGTATTATACTGAATGCCTGACTCAAAATAATCCAAAACGTTGTTTTCCTGGGACAATGACATAAAATTAAAATGGTAGCTTTAAAAAAAAATGCCCAAGGAAAGCAGAACAAAGCCACTTATGGCCGCAGAGCACAGAGCCAGCAGGTGTGACATGGCAGGGCTGCAGAAAGAAATACACCTGCCAAAGCCACCCGGTCTTGGGAAGGCTTGGTGCCACTCTTGCCAAAGTTCATGTTCTCCAACACTTACTGCTCCAGCTGGTTTGCAAATCATTCAAGATGAGAAGGCTAATGAGAAAACCTATTAATTTTGTTGTTGTTGTTTAATATCAAGTTACTATTTTCTGAGAATGTATAGTGTAAACAGTGAAAAACATTGTTTCAACAAAGCATGATTGTTATTCTTCTAGGAGTTTTATTGTATGTTATTTCCTTTCCTAAAACCAGAGAGATTTTTTTCCACTTTTAAATGTTTTGACAGTTTCATATATGTATATAATGGTTTTTTTGTTACTTTCCCTTCCCCCTCCTTTCCATCTTCCCCCTTTCTCTTGCTTAAACCCGTCTTCTTCCCAAATTGTTTCTCTCTTATTGACTTCTTATGTGTGACCCACTGAATTTAATTAGAGTAATTGGCAGGAGCTTTGGTGGGAGATTTGCTTACTGTAGCATAGCAACTTATCAGTGGCTACACCACTGAAACATATGACATCTCTTCCCTAGCAACAATTACCACCAATAAACTCTCAGGAAGAGAATGGGCCCTATGAGCCCCATCTGTGATGCAATATTGATAGGTCTATGTGTGATAACCACAGCTCTACTGGGCACATGAAGAAATCAAAAACACTTTAGTATTGAGTGAAATGCCATGGTGAGCTTCTTTTCTGAAGTGACCAAAGAATGGTTTTAATTTGAGACGAGATCCTACTATGTTGACCTAGCTAGCTAGCCTCAAACTCTTGGGTTCAGATGATCTTCCTATTTCAGTCTCCTGGAAATATGGTGGTCATGCTGCCCAGCTCAGGGAACTTTCTTAAGAAATCATATGCTCTAATAGCTTCTCTGGAGATGTTTGCATGTTTCAACCCTCGAAGAGTATGATGGTTTACCTCAGTAGTCGATTTAAAGAGACCTAGCCTCCCCCTGGGAGATGGCCTCTGAGCATAACCATTTTCCGTTAAATCGCAAGCACGCTCATCATGGCTAATGTACAGCTACACTAAAGTATTGATTTATTGTCTCCAGCCTCTTCTGTTCTATACCTCACTATCACAGTTGAAGGGAAATTTATTTGCTTATATTCCCATAGTATACCATTTGAGCTGTGCAGTAAGTCCTACAGAGTAAAGTGTGTTATCCAATTCCCTCTTAAGACAACCGCTGTTGGTTTGATGTGATTGTATCTGTAAAATCATACCCACATAAACTGTAGTATAATGTACATTCTCATCTAGGGTTTCTTGAGAAAATTAAGCTTTCATAGCCTACAGCACTCATTGTATGTTATATATTTAATTCTTTTGCTGAGCACCAGGAATGGTTTGGATTACATGTCCCATGGGAAAGACTCATAAATAATTTTGTGTGTTCTGAGGCTCAAAGGCAAAACTTAGTGCTATTTGTTGTGATAAAAGTTAAAATGGAGACTTCACACTAATGATACCATATTTGGCTCTTTCTTGTCTGCTCTGTAGGCTATGGTGATTTTCCATATTTTGTATGGACTGGTGTTTCCATTGGTTTACTGTTTCTGTGGCTGAGAATCACTCCACTATATAAATAGACCATTGTTTATATGCTGATTCTCCGTTGATGAGTATATGGAACATTTCCAGTTTAGGGATAATTTGAATAAGGCTGCTGTGAGAAGATTTGTAATGTCACTTGGCCATAAATGCATGCATTATTTTCTGGCCCAGGAATGCAGTTCCATGTGTCTGAATCTAAGCTTAACCTGTCTGGCTGCTTTAAGTATCTTAAATTGTTGTATAATATAGCCAGGGACAGAAGAGGTCATACTCTGGGATGACACAAGACAAATTTGATCCAATGGCATCTTTAGAAAATAATACAGGAAGAAATATTGAAGGCATCATATTTTATTAACATTTGTACAAAGTAATGGACTTCATTATGACATTTCATAAGTGCATTATAATATACTCCAATCATCTTCATTGCCTTATCATCATCTCCTGCCTCTGCTTCCTTTGTCCCCCATTCCTTTTGTCCCAAGTCCTTCTTCGGTGACCATGTATTATCTCTATTTTTCTTTACACATTATTGTCACTTATACTTACATGTAAATATATAAATACACCTGCTGAGTTCATTTAGTGTTGCTCGCTTGGGCTGATCATCTGTGGCTGGGTAACCAACTGAAGGAACTTTTTCTTGGAAAGAACTGTTTTCTTCTCCTCTTAGTCATTAAATGCCTATCATTCTTCATTTAGGGGTAGTGCCTTGTGGAATTTCCTCCATCTGCCCTGACATGTCTACTGGTGTGGCCATTATATAGGTCTTGTTTAGGCTACCATATTGTTGATATTTTCACTGATACAACCTCCCATGTTCTATTTAGAAGACAGTCTCTTAGGAGTCATCCTGGTTCTCTGGCTCTTATAGTCTTCCCAGTCCCTCTTCCAAGATGTTTCCTGAGCCTTAGATAAGAGATTGTGTTACAGATATATCAGCTACAGCACATAACACTCCTAGTATGCATAGAGGATTCAACATCCTATTCCACAGATGTTTGCTCAGCCAACGTTCGTTGCTGCTGTATCAACAAATAGGAAATAGAAACAGCCTAAATATCCTTCAACTGATGAATGGATAATGGAAGTGTGGATTGTATTCAGCTATAAAGAAATAGGAAATCATGAACTTTTCAGGCAAACAGATAGAACTAGAGAATACTATACTGAGGAAGTTAGGAAAGCCATCACCACATCATGTTCGCTTTTAATTCTGTCTCCTACTCCAGATCTTCGGTTGCAAGTGTACAGTTGTGAATAAACACAGAAGCCAGCAAAGTGAAAAGAGACCAGTGGTCAGGTAAGGAGAGGGAAGAAGTTCTAGAGAAGGGAATAGCTGGACATACATGCTTGAAAGGAGAAATTAGAAAAATGGGAAGTATTAACTGGAGAACGAAAGAGAGATATGAAGGGAGAGGGAAGAAGGATGAATAACAATGCTTGAAAACCTCATAGGAACACATTATTTTATATTCATCTAAAATTACATTATATATGTATACACACCTATATATATATGGGTATGAGTATGCTATACTATATAATATGTATCAAAAAGTATGTGTGTATACATATACATATATGTATATGTATACCATGTCTCTCTTTATATCCCATGATTATATCTATATCTGTATCTGTATCTATAGCTACATGATGTTATACTATTTAGGAGAATACTGCTTCCCACAAAGAACCATAGTCTTTCCAACAAAATCCACAGTTCCAGGCATGAGAAGCCTCTTTTTGAGTTATTGGACAGGGGAACCCAAGAGCTTCCAAAACAATATAGGCTGTTGCTGTTGCCTTTGGTTGCTTCCCAGAATTTGAAGACACCATATTTCAGACACAGGACATGGGGGAATTGAGCTGATACTGAACTGGATGCTGCCACCCCTAGGACTAGCATTCGTTGTGTTGGAAGATGCTATGTAATCTGCTGAGGAAAAAAAAGTCTTAGCATCTGTAATACTTATGAAACGCAATGACCTTCAGGAGGAAGATAACCCCAAAGGTATCTTAGTGGCACGTCTATCTCAGAGTAACAAAGCTGTCTAATTGGATGTAAGACCCACTCAGTGCAGGGAACTCAGGCCTGGTAACATAAGCCTAGCCAATTCCTCATAGCTGGTGAAGCCAAGAATGAGAAGAGAACCTACTATTGCCATTTTCCTACACTGTGTAATTCCTAACTGCGTTCTTCATACTCATTCTAATACCTACAGAGTGTAGCTCTCACTGCTCAACAAAAGAAGGGTTCTTTTGCAAGAGACAGTGGCAATTACAGAGAGCCACACTGGTCAAAAGAAAAGAAAGAGAACAAAGATTCATCACTGTAGAGATGAAGAATATCCGATGACTTCAAACTTCATCACTGGCCCTAGGGTCTTCTTTGTAGAGAGTAAAACAAAATGTATGCATGGTGACTTTGAATCTAACCTAGAGCATATTTTTATTTATTTACTCTTTTTTTTATTTACTCTTTACTCTTCCAATAGATTAAGACAACCCCTCACTATTAATTATTCTTAGTAAAAAAAATTACCTCCAGATTATTTTTCTTCTTCTCCTCCTCCTTCTTCTCCTAATTATTATTTATTATTATTATTATTATTATTATTATTATTATTATTATTATTATTATTATTTTGATTTTTCAAGACAGGATTACTCTGTGTAGCATTCCTGGCTGTCTTGAAGCTTAGTCTGTAGACCAGGCTGGTCTGTTGCCTGATGCCTGCCTCTGCCTCCTGAGTGCTAGGATCAAAGGCATGCACCACCATCACCAAACCTCACTTCCAGATTTTTTGAGCAAATGATTTTGATGACTTAGTTTCCACCCTGTGGTTTGAGTAAAAACAAAGCACCCAGTTAACACCATTTCTCTTGTGTGGTCAAGACCAAGAAGGAACATCTAAGTAATGATTACTCCATTTGCTATAGAATATGATGTTAACCTAATATTTTAATGAATGTGAGTAATTCTGCTCCTCCAACAAGGAGAGGTTCATAGGACTATTCTGCCCTTTACTAAAGAATTCATTTTAATCCAAGAATATAGTATTTAGAGTGCATACAGCAATTTCTTTTTAAAAAAATAAAGGTGAATGCTTGGAGAATTAAGTAGAGCACACATGTATGATAACACACACATGTATGCTAACACACACAAGTCTCAGCTTACTGGTTAATTTCCCTACATGACTTGATTTTTTTTGCAAGTTCTTTATAATAAAGTTTTAATAAAGGAAGAATTATCTAGAGGACTCTCAAATAGCTCAGAAACACTTAAAGAATGTCCAACATCCTTAGCCACCAGGGAAAACAAATCAAAACTATGTTTAGATTCCACCTTACAACTGCCAGAATGTCTAAGATCAAAAACACAAGTGACAGTTCATGTGAGGATATGGAGCAAGGGAGACTTCTCCACTGCTGGTAAGAGTGAAAACTTTTGCAGCCACTATGAAAATCAATATTGCAGTTCCTCAGAAAGTTAGGAATTAATTACATGAAGACCCAAATATACTCTTGGGCTACATCCTGTCACAAGGAGACTTGCTCAATAATGTTCATTGTGACTTTATTCATAGTAGCCAGAAACTGGAAACATTCTACAGATGTCCCTCAACAGAAGAATGGATAAAGAAAATGGAGTACATTTGCACAATAGAGTATTCCTCTGCTGTTGAAAGAAATGACACCATGAAATTTGTAGGTAAATTGACTGAAATAGGAAACAAAGTCATCCTGAATGAGGTAGCCCAGGAAAACAAATGCGGTATGTATTCAATTATAAGTGGATATTAGCCATTAAGTAAATAATAACCAAACTGTAATCTGTAGACCCAGAAAGGTTGTGTAAAGTGGAAGGATGTAGAGGAAATGTATGGAGATAGGAACTAGAACAGATTTTATTGGTGGAATGTGGGCAGGTGGAACAGGAGCAGGAGGAATTAGGCTGGGGAGTTAGAATGGAGGGAGAGAGCACAGGGAGAGATGTCTGGAATTGAAGGACATTTGGGGGTGGTAGGGAAACCTAGTGCAGTGGAAACTTCCTGGAATATATATAGGTTGTCCTAATGAGGTCTCCTTGTAATGAGTCTATGGAGTCTCAACTGGCCATCTCTTGTCACCAGGTAAGGCAATGAATGGCAGGACTGAGTTGCATTTGATTGGAGTATTGGTCAAAGAGGTTCCATGGAAATCTGCAAACAACCCAGGCTGATACTAATACAAAGGGTTGCTCTCCACAAACTGACAGTGAGGTCCCATCTCCAAGGGCAATATCCACAAAATGCATTGAACATGGAAAAGTCAAGCTGGTACCTAGATGAATCTTCCAGTTTCTACATTCTTGTCTCTGTAGTGTGAGAAGCTACTCTGCAAACGACCAAGAAAGAAACCAGAAAACCAACCCAGCCACAAAATGTTTGACCTACACTCTGTCATGCATGCAAAACATGCTAAGACAATGGTGACCCAGAACTTGTGGTAGTAACCAATCAATGTTTTATTTGACTTAAGACCCTCTCCATGAGAAGGAACTCATGCCCTACATTGCTTGTGTAGTCAAGAACCAAAGACTAGATAGATTGTCCAGAGACCTAGGGACCCAAACACTCCTGCTTTTAAAAAACAGACCAAGTGTCACACAAACACTCCTGGTTTTTAAAAAATCAATAAAATGATTCTTAATGATCTTTCACTGTATTAATAGATGGATGCCTTATCCAGTCATTGTCATAGAGGTTTCCTCTGGCAACAAGTGGGAAGAGAGGCAGAGTCGACAGGCAGACATTATGCAGAGAGAGAGAGTCTAAATTGGAGGTCTCCATCAAATCTCTCCTCTCAGAGCTTAAGGATTCTTGCAGAAGAGGAGGCAGAAAGATCATAAGAATTATATTGGGTGGAGGACATCAGGAGAACAAGGCTCTCTGAACTAAGTAAGGCATATCACATAAGCTCACGGAGACTGAAGCAGTAATCACAGGGCCTACATAAGTCTCCACCAGGTCCTCTGTGTATGCAGTTATCATCATAGCTATTAGCTTAATACCTTTGTGGGACTCTGACTGTGAGAACAAGTGGGTCTGTGACTCTTTTGCTTGCTCGTGGGACTCTTTTCCTTCTGTTGGGTTGCTATGTCCAATTTTGACATGACAGTTTTTTGCATAATCTTACTATATTTTATTGTGTCAAAAATTAGAAAGCGGTATCACAAACTTCGAGACATCTCAAGACTGTTGGCTTTAGTTGAATACAAATAAACAAAGAACTTCAAGTAGACCATGTGGATATCTTCCACTTTCTGTTTAAGAGATACAAAGCAGCAGTAACCATTAATAACAAGGCAATGCTACTCAATCCAAAGTTGTTCTGTGAGATAGACTAATTCATATTATGGTTATTAATAGATAATAAAAAATTGTCTAAGCTGGGTGTGTTGGCACACATCTTTAATGCCAGCACTTGGGAGGCAGAGGCAGGCGGATTTCCTCGTCTACAAAGTGAGTTTCAGGACAGCCAGGGCTATACAGAGAAACCCTGTCTTGAAAAAAAACAAAAACCAAACCAAACCAAACCAACCAAACAAACAAACAAAACCCCCTAAATTGTCTTTTCACTAAAGTAACTTATCTATGGTGCTGTGTTAAGGCGATTTTACTTGTGTTCTTCAAGAGAACTGTACTACTATCCTGAAACAATAGATCCCTATCTTGTGTGCAAATGACTGTCTGGATGACACTTACATTTCCGAGGCCATATACCTGTTCCTTGGTGGGGGAATGGCATGGCCTAATCAAATGAATACAGATGTTGCCATGAATGTATTGCAATTTATATATTGTAATTGGCCTTCTGGACTTCAGAAAACTAGAATATTAGTTCAATAGAGGTTTTGTTTTGTTTTGTTTGTTTGTTTTTTGAGGATAGCTTTTCATTAATGACCAAAAAAAATCCTAAAATCATTTATATACATTTAGTGATAGATGATAGATAAAATGCCAAATAAATACTTAAATAATATTTTAAAACTATCTAATAACTCTAAATTTAAAATAAAAAGCAACCTCTTCAATTCTGATTTTTTTTGAGTACTATAAAAATAAACTCTTGACAGGATTTGAAGCAATAATTTAAAAACCACAACTTGAGTACAACTGAAGAATTGAATTCAGGTGTAAGACATTACTTGTAAGTTTTCACACAGCAATTCTATTGCATATTCAATATCTAGGAGTTTTGTATTAGAGTGAAGGAGTCTGAAGCACTTTCCAGTTTTAAACTTCAGTGAACTTGTAATATTGACAATTCCTCCAAAATGTTCCCCTATTACTGTGTCTCATAATGTTATATTTAAAAATCTATAAACTATTTTTAAAGAATTATTTATTTACTTTATGTATATGCATAAAATCCTCAGACACACTAAAAGAGGCCATTGGATTCCATTACAGATGGTTTTGAGTCACCATGTGGCTGCTAGGAATTGAACTCGGGACCTCTGGAAGGGCTCTTAACCACTGAGCCATCTCTCCAGTCCTGTCTATAAGCTATTTTAAGGGGAAATTTAAAAATCATTCTACAACCATGAATTTTTGCTCAGTGTCTATAACTGATGTCATAGAAAGCATTCTTGTAGATTTTGTCATCATTTTGGTTTCTACTTAAATAGGAAAATGCTGACTTTTCTTGGCATAATAAGATTCTGCTTTTAAATATGCCATTAGTACATATCTATTTATGTTTTATATATATATATATATATATATATATATATATATATATATATATATATTCAAAATATAGCATATTATGAGGCCTCTGATCAGAAAAGATTTGTTTTTAAATCTTTGTTCCTTATTAGCTGTGCATGTTGTCTGTGATTCCAGCCACATTATTTACATGGTAATCCACGGTCAGATTAGATGAAGTCAGCTCCAGTGGGGATGTTTTCCCTACAGTTCCTGCTTCTGTGCTCGCCATACTCTAGCCAATGATGTCACTCAAGCTTACCTATGTCTTGGAAATTCCCACTGACTTATGCCCGACGACTTTTGAATCATCCTTTCTGCTCTAATAAGAATGTTCATTCCTCAGCTCTTTCAATTGCTGGGTCCATTTCGTGAGTCAAGGCTCAGTGCAATGTCAACTGAGAAAGACCTTTCCTGAGCGTCTCTCCCATCAGTCTCCTTCCTGGAGTTCTTTACCAGTCGTCTGTTGTTAATTTTCTTTATCTAGTAATGCCTTACTTACTTATTGTTTGTGTCTTCATGATTATTGGCAGCATCACATTCCACCAGGACAGTGCAGTTGAGTGGAACATGTCTTCTCATAGCAAACAAATGCTCAGTACTCACTGAAGTGATAAATGGTCCGGGAGTATAAGAGAAGTGCTGTACACTTACGACAACACTTGAAGGATCCTGTTTAATAGATGAGTTTATGAAAACTCAAGATTAAGTGGAAGAAAGGCTTGAGGGGCTTTTCCACCTTGACAGAGATAATATGTGTAAATGTGCGCATGGACATAAACAGAGCAGAAGATGCTCTCAGCTTTCCAAGGGAGATGACTTCAATTTTAGATAAAGCAACCTTGTGATGCTATGGAAACTGTAGGTGGTGATGTCCTGGGAACTTTTAGATAAGGAAAAGCAAGGAAGAAAATTCTTTGTTAAGACAAATTAGTTCACATACACAGGCACAAACATCGTCCCAACCACCCCCGCACACACATACATACTCACTCACTCACACATACACTCATACATACACACTCACACACAGAGACACATATACCAGATGCTGGGGTTTTAGAATAAATTCCCTTTACTTAATTTAGAATAGCATTAAGCCCTAGTATTATTTTTAAATTTTCACACCATAATTTAAGTCAGTTTTAAAGCAAGAAGAGGATAAAATTTACTGTTTACAATGCTTGATTTTGTACCGTGGGGTAGCTGCACAGTTTTCCTCTGAGATTGCTTTTCCTCACTTCTCTTTGCTTCACAGCAGCCCCGCCCCCACCCGATTCCCCCTTCCAGGACTAGGTTGACTTTTCCAGGGAATTTCAACCATTTCCAGATGTTGGGCAACATAAAAGATTATGATACTAGGATCTTCAAAGTTCTTAACTCTTACATTTACTTTTTAAATTTTAAGTACTTTGGTTTTTTTCATTGTATCTCATGGAACAGTGGCACTATGAATCATTCTTTAACAAAATTTTGCATCCATATTCACATTTTGTCAATTTTTTATGTCTCTTCCTTTCACCATCGACCTTGGTGACTCAGTTCTTGGTATTTTGTGTCATTGTTCAAGACAAACTGAGCCCCTCGCCAGGAGCACACTTTCTGTGTCTCTTGGTGATGAGGCTGAGATTCCCCTTTGAGCAGCTTTCAGCAGCTGTGTAAATACAGCAGGGAAGCTCCACATAGGTGGGAGGGGAGCAGTTGGGAGCTATTTTCCTTTCCCTTCTGTGTTTTGGAATTCTGTCCTGAGAACCACGAACCATGAATTTCATTGGTGCCTCCACAAGGCACCTTTCAACACACACATTTAAGGCTTGAAGGTTGGACAACGCTTTGCCCTTGGTGTGTTAAAATGACAGTGACTTCTACTGTATAAGAGCCCAATTCTCATAACAACCATGTGTTACAGGCCCTTTGCTCTTGTGTATATTTGGTGCAAGGGAAGTGTGTTAGTTTCTTAGAATTGACATACTTAACAAAATACCCATACTAAATAGTTTAGACAATAGACATATGTTCTTATAATTTTGCTAATGCAAAATCAACTTGATACTTACTTTGGCTTTTCTGGAAATCTCTTTGTCTTGTACATAGCTCTTTGCATCCTCGGTCTTCATGGGTTACTCCCTCTGCCTGTGTCTATGTCTGCACCTTAGATGTTTCTTTTTCAAAAAGATAAGTCACTTAGCCCTGAGACAAGGATCCAACCATATGACCTCATTTGACCTTAATTATCACTTTAAAGACCTTCTGTCTAAGAAGTCATAGTCCTCTGAGAAGTCATAGTCTGAGTTACTAAGGTCTGGACTTCAGCATATAAAGTTGTAGGAAATATCATTCACCCCTCAAAAGAAAAGGAAACATGAGGATAAAGGAGACAGTGGTAAGAATCTTACTCTAGGCTAGAGGTTAGAGCATTGCATTGTAGGCTATACATGTAACAGGTACACAATGAACCCCATTACAACCAATTCCTCTGCCCAAATTCATTTTCTTCCTGTGTTTTGAGTTTCAGAAAAGACCTTCACCATTCCAGCAGGATCAAAGCCTGACTCCTAGCGCCATCTTAGCCTCTCTTCCAGCTTGGCTCTTGTGTGGTGTGAAGACCCTAAGGAGGTCTGCAAGCCCGCCTGCATAATTAACTTGCATACTCCCTTCTTTCTCTGCCTCTCCAGCTTAATTTGAGCCATTCACAATTACTCACTGGGATTAGCCAAATAATGTTTTAATTGAGTTCACTCTTTCAATTCCAACCCTCTTCCATATTCATATTCATTCTCAAAAATAATGGGTTTTTTTGGGGGGGAGAAATCAGTTCATGACAATTTCTGGTTAAATTTTTGCTGGGTTTGTATTGTGATAAGGATTGCATTTGAACTCTGTACCTTGAGTACGCCGTATGATTCTTCATCATCAGTTGGGTTGGTTGACTTCCCACAACATTCTCACCCTCTCTAGTCTACAATCCAATTCGAGGATGTCAATTCCCGTTGACTGAATAATTAGGATCTATTTCTCAAAACTGTCTTACCTTGACTTGTGGGTTATATGAGGAGTAAAAAACCAGCAGGTAAAAAGCCAGTGTGTCATTAACAATGAGGAAAGAAAGGAGGGGTATCAGGGAGGCCATCAACAATGGCATCCTCTGCTTCCTGTGGAGAAAAACAGAAAGTTAAGTCAATGTTACTATGTTACATGACAAAGACAAACTTAGAATTCTGCATGTAGGAACACAGAGACTTTCTAAATTGGACCAGGAACTCAATGGTAGATTCCTAAACGTTACAGACTGGTATGAGTGTGTGTGTGTGTGTGTGTGTGTGTGTGTGTGTATAGAAATAATAAGGATTGAATCCAGACGAATGCATGCTAAACACTTCTACTAAGCTATATCCCTCAACTCTAAGGTAAAATCTCCTTCAGCCTCCACAGCATTAAGGTTGCAGGAGTGACTCTGCACTGAGCATCTAAGCTAAAGTTTTGAAAAGGCAAGAGGCAGCAAATTGAAGAAGGGGCTAAGGAAAAGGTGCAACGCGTGAGCAGTAGTGAGACTACTGGGGAGCTTCTCACTGGGGAGGAACACATCATTCATTCTCATCAAAAGACTAGATGTAGCCAAGGCTAGAGTAGACATGATATGTCATCTAAGGTTTATTCTAGAAACTTCTCTATAAGGCTTACTCTTTTTTTCTTTCCAATTTTTTATTAGGTATTTTCTTCATTTACATTTCAAATACTATCCCGAAATTCCCCTATACCCTTCCTCCACCCTGCTGCCCTACCCACCCACTCCCACTTCTTGGCCCTGGTGTTCCCCTGTACTGAGGCATATAAAGTTTGCAAGACTCTTACCATGTGTGCAATGCCAACTATATGTGAAACTTGGGCCACAATGTCCCATATGTAACTCTGTGGGATAAACCTCAACTAAAAGCTGCTGAAATGCTAACAAAAGGATTGTACAATTACCTAAAGTTTCATAGATCTGTTTTTAACCATTCTCTATATAGCCTTCTGCTTGGGATTTGTGATTCTAAGCAAAACATTCACTGAAACACCGTCACAGGAGCATTGAGCTGGATGAGGGTGTATATGAGAATGAATTTTCCAGGAGGAACAGTCCTGTAGCCTTTCTGACTTACTCTGTGATGGAATATTCCCCTGGTATACTCACAGCCAGGGGCAGAGTGTGTGCGTCGAGTTCTAACCTAGGGTTCTTCTTTTCTCCAGACGCTTGGGTGTCACCAGCTGCAGCATTTCTAAGTTTATGATCCTTCCGGTCCTGGCACCCTGGCTTGATATGCCCCTCCCCCTTCCTCGGTTTATTGAGCCGTCTTCTCTCATGAATTCAGCTTAGGCATTGGCTCTTCCTGGATCTGTCAGTGAAGCCTAGTTTGCTTCCATGCTTGCTGTGTACAGTTTGTGCAGAGGAGAAGGTTATAACTGTCCTTACCGTACTACACCAAGTCTGGCTTGTATTCTCTCTCCGTCCTCTAAGCTCACAAACGCCATGAAGATAAAGACATTGTCTACTTTGGTTTTTTTTCTCTCTCTCTCTCTTTAAAGAAACCTTGATCCTATGCAGGGGCTTGCACCCCCAATCCATACGGTCCACATGACTCAAGAGAGGCCCTTTCCACCTCAAGGGAAAGACTGGATTCTGAGAGTGTAAGTCAGTTTTTCTCAACTAGGGTGAGCTTGCCTCACACTAGGATTTGGCAACATCTGGGCACATAGTAGGTTGCCACCATGTGTTTTCTACAGGCATTTTAACGATGGACAAATGTTTCGTCAGTATCCCATTGTTCACTGTTCCAGTAAAGATTCAGTGGGTCCCGCATTTGAAGTTTGACTTTCCTGTACAATTCTCTGTTGAGAGACTTTGCTTACTGACTGGTAATGGACCAGGATGGATTGGTTACACTCCATGATGCAAATGTTGAAGTTGGAATGTTGGACTGTGGTCACTTTGAGGCTACAAGTGGCCTTTATCTTGTGAAAGAGCAAGTTGTGTCATGATTCAAAAGGAGAGCAAGCCAACTGCACATTCTGCAGGCTAGGCGGTAGTGAACAGGAGACAATAGTCTGGCAACCATGAAACAGTTATTGCTAAAGCTCTTATGCGAGGTGACCTGGTGTGAAGACCTTTCTATGCTTGAGTAGTTAGCGCCATCCCTTAGAACCTAAAAGGGACTCAAAGATGCTTCTTGGATAGTTATTTTATAACTGTTTTCTGGAATATAACAGATGACTGGGCTATGGTTTTGAGCCAGCTTTCTTAAATATCTGTCACCTGATATCTATGATTACAATGATGAAAAAATAATATTTAATTAATTTAAAATTGTCCTGATTTTCAAAAGATACCTTAGGGTAATTATGTCCATGTAGAAGCAGTGTGTGTATGTGTATTTGTGTGTGTGTTTAGATGTTTATGGGCTCACGTGTGGTGTGAATGTGTGTGTGTTTGTGTGTGTGGTCTATGTGTAGGCCAGAAGTCATGAATAACTTTTCCTGTGAAGACACAATATACACATATTCACTTAGCTCTGAAAGACAACTCAGGACAGAGTGAAGTAATGATTGCATCAATGTTCAGCTTGGTGGACTAATGAGTTCTTATTGGGGTTACTAACAGGAGCAGGGATACTTAAAAGCAGCGACATCACAGAAAACCCACACCAACCTATCTCACAACTCAGGAAGGCCACATCCATGGAAGTCTCTGCACACACTGTAAGCAGCTTGATGAATCCAAGAACTTTCTTCCCCACCATTTGGTGGGACAGTCTTCCCCCGCCCCCTGCCCCAGCCTTTGTTGAATGGTGCTATCAAGCTGGGAAGGGGATGGGGATTTCAAAGCTTCCCTTTCTGTGGAGAAATTCATTTACCTCTTGAGTTTTATGAACCCCAACCCAATGTAAATGTTTCTATTCAGAGAGATCTGCTATATGACAAGCATTATATCTTGTCTGTTTTTTGTCTATCTATCTATCTATCTATCTATCTATCTATCTATCTATCTATCTATCTTCTATCACCTATTTATTTATTTATTTATTTAATTATTTATTTATGTGACTGAAGAAATATTTTTATTTATCTATTACTTGAGAGTCTCACCTGTACCTAACCATGCTTACCTCCCAGCCCTGCTGGTGCCCCTTCTCTGGAACCCACCCAACCCCTACCAAAAAAAGTCAGGGCTGGGGAAGAAAAACTTAGGACATTTTGTGTTGTCCGTATACTCACTGGAGCATGGCTACATTCCCAGTGGGCAGCTTCACAAGGGAGCATGAGTCTTTCTCTGCATCCACACCAGAAGCCATCAACTGAGGAGAGCTCTGCCACAGCCGGAGAGGAGCAGGGCCAGCCCTTTAGTGCCCACACCACAGTCATCCAGAGTGGGGGAGGGTTGGAGGCAGCTCTCTGCTGCCCATAGCACTGCTGAGCCCCTGCCTCAGTCATAAGGAGGGAAGCGGTGGGGGGGAGGACAACTCTCCTATGCCCATGAATATCAACATGGCTTCAGGCAGTAGCCCAGACATCGAATGTCTGCATGCGCTTCAGTAGTAACACTGGCCTCAGATATCAACAGCCTCTGGCCTTATTAGCACCAACAACCCACTCATAGCCCTCAGCAGCTGAATGGACCTAAGGCCTCAACATAGCCTCAGGTGGCTACACAGGCCACTCCCATCAGCATGAGGCAGCGAAGCCCAAGGACATCATCACCAAGACATCAGTCAACAGCACAGACCATATATGTCCACACGGATCTCAGGTTTCATGCTGCCTGGAGTGGGAGCGTGGACCACAGACACCAACAGGGCCTCTGGTTGCATCACGGACAATTGGTGGTCCTTCTTCGAGGGGGTCCAATCCAGAAAGTGAACCTTTCCTCATCCCACAGTCAAGTGTCATGCTCCGGGCTTGAGTCTGTGTCTGCTAAGTTCCAGACTGTTGAACCCCATCCATCCCACAGACCCTACTGGGCAAAGAGAGCATGCTGACCGACCTCAGGCCTCTCTCTCACCATCTGGTAACATCATGTTTCCAGCTAGGCCTCTCTCGATAGCATGAGCATAGGGCTCTGTTTTTCTATCTGTCTCATCTCTCCATTGCATATTTGTTCATGATCGTGGTGCAAGCCACCCCGTACAGCGAGATCCTTGAGGCAGGCGCTGGGGAGTCTTCCACTGTTTATTTAATTTTGAGAGAAAACTCTTACTGAGCCTGGTGCTCTCTTATTTAGCTAGGGTGCCTGGTCAGAGAGCTCTGGGAAAATTTGCTAGTCACTTTTCCTCCAGCTTTGGGGTTGTGTTCACCCCTTTGCCTGACCTTTTAGGGGTTTTAAGGATCTGAACTCAGGTCCTCCTTTGGGTGCAGCAAGGACTTTGCAGACTGGAAACCACCACAGAGGTCAGAGGACAATTTCCTGGAGTTCGTACATTTTCTGTATTTTTTTTTTCTTAATCTTCTCCCCCCTCCCCCGCTTCCCCCCATCACTTGTCTTAAGGATCAACTCAGGTTCTCTGGCTTGGTGGCAGATCCACTGAGCCATCTCTCCTGTCCAAAATTTAACTTCTGACAAGTTGCTGGGATGGATTTCTGGTAATCTTTGGATTGGTAGTGACTGGGGGGCCGATGCAAAGATCTCCAGTGAAGTCCCTTTGACCAGCCTTTCAGGGATCCAAACTAAAGAACCAAAGAATCAGTTTCCCCTGGGCCTCCTCTCCCACAGCCAGACTATTACTCTCCACGTTTTCTTTCCAGTATTTTCTGACAGGAAAACATTGACCAAGAATACATCAGGGAAACTTGCTGAATTGCTTTTCTTCTCTTTGTTCTTAGCCATGGGCCCCTTTCTGCTCTTTCCTGCTCTCTGCCTCCAAACGTTCCTGGGGGATAAAATGACAGTCACATTTTCAAAGGCGTCAGAGATCTTCTGGGCATCCTACAAGTGTCTTTCTGAAAGGTACTTGTTGCTCAAGTTGCTGTTGTAGTTTGAAAAGCACTCCAGTCTTCCAATGAGCTTGTAGTTATTTTAGAATTATGCTTGTAAACGCTTACTTTTCAAGGTTTGTTATTTCTGTATCCAGTGCTTGACTCAAAAAAATTAACATTCTATAAATATACGGCTTAAAATTGAGATTTGTAAATGTGTCTTTTCTTTGTTAAAATGGAAACCATTGCTTTTAATGACTAGGGGGTAAAATGTACATAGCAAATTTAGAAGATATTGGAAACTTATCCAGTGACACCTACCCCTCCCATCCACCCCCCCAGCCCCCGTGTCTCTTCCCTCCTCCTGTCTCTTTCCCCTCCCTTACTTGACAAGGCAATTTAATTAGGAACTAAACTTCACTATGAAACCTCTGACAGTTACCATAGTATGATACTCTGCTGTCCTGGCAACGCCACTAGTTTGTTGCAACATTTTTAGATATTACTTTACTAGGAAAAGATTGATTTTTACATGAACTTAAAAGACAAAACAGATCCCCCCCCCCAAGAAACCCACAACTTAAAGAAAGTTGCTCTACAGGGGCTGAGCATGCGAACTTTGAAAGCCTTAGGTGAAGAAAAGCTCTAGGGTCGAGCGTCTCCGGTTGCACCCACCAGGCAGCCCTTCTCTTACAGTTTGTGTGCGCGCGGGACTGAAAGTGTCCGAGTGCGCGCGTGTGATTGTGCACGCGACCGTGCGCGTATGCATCCTCCTGCCCGCAGCCCCTGACCCCGCTGCGCCAGCCTCAAGGGCTCCAGCCTCGGGCTTTCCCCGCGTGGGGGCGATCGCCGCGGGGAGCCCGGACCAGCTAGGATGGGGGCCTCCGTGAGCGGCCCGATGCTGCCGTGGGCACCATTTTCTGCTGTGCTCAGGACAGGCACATAAAAGGGAAGGCGGCAGGGCCGTGGCTGTCCCTGTTCCCTCAGATGCCCCGGCCGCAGGTTTATTATTACAGTAGGGCTGAGCCGCCTCTCCTTGGCGGGCCGCCTCCGCGCCTGGCACGCCCCCAAACCGCCGCCTCCGCCTCCTTATTTGTCTGCAAAGCCGCCGCGCGGCGAGGCGGAGAGCCCGCCAGAGTGCGCGCTGAGCTCCCGGGGCTGCTCGGCGCGGTTCCCCCACCCCCACCCCCGGGGGCCCTGTGCCCTACGGCGGCGACAGCGCGGGTGCGGGGGCCGGGGAGCGCGCGCGTGTTGGCCGCGCGCCCACGGGGCCGCGAGCCGCCGATTCCTGCCGAGTAAGCAGTCTGGCTCCGCGGTGGCAGCAAGGCTGGGGCGCTGGCCGTGCGCCAGCTCCATCAGAATTAGCTCATTGTTCACTAGTACACTAGCAGAAGAGAGGGGAGGAGGTGGGAGGAGATTGGGGAGAGAGAGAGAGAGAGAGAGAGAGAGAGAGAGAGAGAGGAGTTGAGATTGAGAGACCGATTTAAAGAGAGAGACACGAGACACACACACACAGTCTTGGAGAGAGCGCGCAAGGCAGGGAACCCTTCCCCTCCTTTTCTGAGGCTGCACTTCTTGGAAGTGAAGCGGGTTGGGGTTTTGTTTCCCTCCCCCCCCCCCTCCGCCCTCCTCTTCCTCCACCCCTTTCCCCTCCCCCTCCCCCTCAGCTGTCTTTCTAGCATGATGCCCTTTTTCATCCACATTTGTGTTTCAGGTGTAGAGAGCAGAGAGTGAACAGGGAGCGGGGCTTTTGTCTGTAAGTATATGCCATTCTCATCCCCAGCTGGGAGCGCTGCTTTCTCTTTTGTGTGGTTTCCTTGCCTTTGCTCCTCGCTGGACCCTTCAACCTTGCAGAGAACGTGCTTTCTCCTTCTAAATTTTAGACCTAAAGCTGACACCTTGGAGAAATTGTGTCATTTCGCTCCTGCTGCATTAACGCTGGGATTTAACTTGCCCCCCCTCTCCTTTGTTTAATGCACAAGTTGAGAGAAATGAATTCTTTTGTGAAGGGGTGGGGTTTTTGCTTGCTGGTGCGCTTAATGTTCTTGCTAGTTGTTGAGAGCTGTTTTGTTCCTTTGCATTAAATGCACTTTGGTGCATGCAACCTTCCCCTCCCTTTATAAAACCCTAACACTTGATTACTCTTTCAGTGTTGCTGCTGCAGCGGCGGGCTGCGGGGGATGGGGGGGGGGCTTTACGGGTTTTAGCTCTTGTAACACTTTTTCCCCCCCTGCATTTTCTTATAAAGCAGTTGAACTTGGAGTGCGGGAGCATTAAAGATAATAAATGATTACTTTTTTTTTTCTCGATGCCGCTAATAACCTGATTTGCATTTGTGTTTCTATAACAACATTATGGGAAAACTCTAAGTGCCTCTCATACTCGTTTGGAGAACTTCTAGTTTTTCCATTCATCTGAATTTTTCCGTAACTTGCATTATTAACAAAAGAGTTGTGTTCTAATGGGATAAAGGTGGAGCGGGAAACCACCGCAGCATGTACATTAATGTTTATTTGCTTTGGGGAGAGGGCATAATGGTGTATATTCCTGACTTTCTCCCTTGTGTAGATTTTTTTTAAACACGGAAGGTTATGTAATGCAGTGCCATTTCCAAAAATATCCACTCTGAGGCATTACACTACGGTGAAAGGCTGATTCTTGTTCTCCTGTCTTGATTGCAAATATACTGCCAGTAGTATGTCTGGGAACAAAGAGCAGCCAGAAAACAATCTATTTTTATCACTTGGGTCTACTTTTAAGTTGCTAAACCTTTTGAACTGCAATTTAAAGATGAACCAGACACTAAGAATAGCCCGGGAGTGCAGAGCCGGGTGCCAGGCATTCCTTTGTCCCCTATGTAAACCTGTAGACCACTTGGAAAGCCCCTTCAGGGAAACGTTTAAAATAATTTGCCTGGGACTTATCTTCAGCACCCAAAGTGGTTATTTGTCTGTGACCTCTGAGGAGGCATTTTGCATTTCCTGACCTGTGGTGAAGCAGTGTGTCTACTGTATTTAAACATATTTTGCAGGTTGGTCTCCCTGGACTGAAGAAAGGGAGAATAGAAGCCCAAGACTATTAAGATTCTCAAAATGGTAAGGAATGGTCAACAGAGGGAATTCTCAGTTAGCTTATCAATGATCACATAGAAGTATCAGGCTCTCCTTTACCCGGCCTAACTATTGTTCCCACCCCATCTGACCTTAGAAGGTTCTTTCTGTCTCCAGCATGTAGGAGCTTTGCAGTGTAGCAGTCTATAGGAGTTGGATGTGGTGACTTAGAGCTATTGACTTGCAGTCATTCTGAATACAAAGCGAAAATTCTTGTCTCAGAGAAAGGATGTATTTAACTCAAACAACAGGACCTATTCTGTTCTTTAAGAAGATTGACATGTTGTGACATGCATGAAGGGAGGCGGGCAGGAAGGCTCAAACAAAGCAGTGGCTCTTACATTACAGGCAGCTCAAACTTACCAAAATCTGCAAGTCTGTGCCCAAGTCACAAGTTCTATTATAGGCTGTCCTTAATAGTGGTAGATATTATTTTTTTAATGAAGACATTATGTATTGTTATTCAAATATATTCAGCATTTTTGCTGACGTAACTTTTTTTAAAGAGAAAATTCAGTTTTAGAGGGCAGGCATATTAACCTCTAAATTAAGATGTAGCCATTTCTCACAAGGAGTATGCAGAGAGGACCGTTGAATTTCTGATTAAATAAAGCAACATAGAAAATATACATCGAAAGCAGCTAAATACATGTGTTAGACTTCTGTGGGAGGGAAAGAAATGACAGAAGTGTTCTGAAGCTTCCTTGCGGTGCATCGTGCCCTCCTGAAGGTCCCCAGGGCACCCATGTCCTGAGTTCATGTGTATGAATCCCTAGTTCACGTCTCATTTTTTTTTCCTTTTCGTCTTCGAAATGAGGGTGGAATTTAGTGAATTAAAATTGGATCTGATGATATACTTGATGTTTTCTTTGAGAACAACTGAGAATTAGCTTCCAAGAAGAAAGATGAGTCAGAGGCAGTTAAATGAGTTCAGATTGGCTTTCATTAAGAGTGAGCTTTGTAATTTTTTTTAACATATGCCTTGCCTGCCATTGCAACAAGTGGGCGTCCAAGCACCAGGCAAAATAGGTCTGGCTTGGACCGGCTTGCTAATGAATTAAAGAATCGTGGGCAGTGGGTTCTTGGGGGGTGGGGGGGTGGGGTGGCAGAAAGACAAAAGAGGCAAACATAAAATCAAACTAACCAGTGTGTTCTTTGCAAACAGTTGCCTTCATATTACCTCAGCAGTTAACCTTTTGTGTAGAGTACTAAGGTGGTGGTGGAGTGTGCTTTATTTAATTCTTTCACTGGAGTGGGCTCCCCACTTTGTATCACTGTAGCCAGACCACAAAGGCTGTATGTTGCAATGTATCAAGTGACAGTTTTAGTTAAACATAAATAGGACCATTGAACCCTGCCAAACCTGGTCATATAGATCAAGGTCGAGGTAAAATAGCAGGTTTCTGTAGTAGGGGGCGGGGCGGAGTGTGCTTTGTGGAGGAGAGGCACACCAAGCTGAGTGGACCCGGGGCTAGTGCAAAGGCTGAAAGGCAAAGACAAATTACTATTAAATGCTAATTTCATCCTGTAGTCCATGGTGTGTGGTGGCAGAGCGGATGATCGCACTTTGTTTCTCTTGGGAGGATTTTTACCCACGAAACCAAAAAATTCTCCCAAGTTTTTGGTGCGCCTTTCATCAAGGCGTGAGTCCTTCCTGGCACAAGCCCATTGCCTGAAATAAAACCACCAGCAGTTATTGTCTGAGGGTGATTCCAAGTCGCTTTCTAGCAATTCTCGTATCTGGAAAGTCCCAGTTCTTAAAAATTCCTTGTGTCTAGTAATGTAAAAGAAAAAAGGTTCAAATATATATATTTTAAAGCCTGATACTACAGATGTCTTCAACCTCTTTCTTTTTAGCAAAATGAAGTTAATCTCCTTGCTTTGATTAAAAACTGGAACTACTTTGTAGAACTCTTTATCTAGTTTGCTCGAAGATTTGGCTCACATACTCAATTACTTCATGGGGAGCAGGGTGTTTAAATACTGACCAGCTCGAATATACATGGGATTGCTTTTTCTTTAAACACACATGTTCATCTATATAATGTAAAATACTACAGAGACTCTGATCTCTATATTCTAAAAAGGTTCATTTCAAATACAAGTTTATAACCTATTCAGTCCAATGTAAGAAATTAGTCAGTAAACTCTAGAATCCTACAGATTGTGATTAAATCTCTTGATTTTTTTTTAAAACATAGTCTAAATTGGTAGGGTGTACTGGTTAGCCTTTGTCAACTTAACACAAATTAGAGTAATCTGGGAAGAAAAGACCCCCCCCCCAACTGAGGAAGTGCCTCAATTGTATTGGCCTGTGGGCGTGTCTATGGGTCATTTTCTTGATTCCTGATTGATCCGGGAGGGCCCAGTGCACTGTGGGTAGAGCCACCCCAGGTAGGTGGTCCTGGCTTGTATAAAGCAGCTGAGTGGGCAAGTGGTAAGAAATACTCAGTAAGCAGTGTCCTTGCATGGTCTCTGCTTTATTTCCTGCTTGTCTTCTGCTGCCAATCTCAGCTTCTGCCCTGGCTCCCTTCTGGATGCACCGGAACTTCTAGACCAAGTGAACCCTTTTATGCTCAGGGTTGGTAACATCTTACTTAGTGCAACCAAAACCAAACTAGAACATAGGGTTTCACAGTAGCAATTTGGAGACATGCAAGATTCATACAGTGCCATTTGCATTATTAGCATAAATAGATGAAGAAGTAACATGATATATATGAGTACATTCAGTTCTCTGGCCTTCAAGCATAGTTGTGTGGGGTGCCAATCACATGATTTTGCTGTTGGAGGTGATTCCTGAGGTGGTGCCACCCAAGAATCCTGTGAAGTTGTTAGTTCTAAGTGTAGCTTTTTGCACCTTTATTGACCATGCTGTTTTTATGAATGACTTTTTCTCCAGCGTTCTCAGTTTCCTAGTAGACATGCCATTCCCTTTAGTGTCTGCCGTCTTCAGAGTCTGCATAGCTTTGTAATTACCACGGGTCTATAGGGATCTTTGATTCTTTTTGCATTTCCTTTAGCTCTTTGCTGGGTTTCAATCTCTTAAGTCTCTGTGATGTGTTGCCAATTTGTCATTTTACTTGATAAGTACATATGACCTGTATATGACGAGGAGAAGGTGTCAGAATATATAGGTGATCCTATTTCAGTTAGTTTGAACAGCCAGACTTTTTCTCCACTGCCATAGTTACTGTCCAGGTAGGAGACCTGCCTCCCAGTGTGTGTTTGCCATGCACGCCCAGCGATAGAAGCACAGGCTTGGAATGTTTTTACAGGGATCTAGGAACTGGGGCCATTTTAGTTCTCCATGGCTAATGCTTTACAGAAGACCAGTTGGCTCTGTGGTACCTTTCATGGCACTATGCTTTCTGTACGTGCTGAGAAGGAGCACTCATGAGCAAGCCCCCTCAATACCCCCTACACTGACATAATTGTCCCTTTTAAGGGACAGTGTCAGGACTGGGAAGGGTTGCTCTTGCTGGCAGCCCTTGTCAATGGGTTTGAAATGCTAATTGACTAGTTGCTGAGGTGACTTTTGGCGCTGCCTTGGAGGGTAATTTTATATGGTACCATCTTGTGTTTCACCAAGCCTTCCTGCGCCATTGAAGGGGAGAATTGGGGATTGTTTGGGGAATGAGGACAGAAGAGATAATCAATCTATCTGGATTGAGCCCTAGTCCAGCTTCCTCTTGAGCTATATAGATAGGTTGGAGATGATACCTGAGTAAAAAAAAAAATCTTGGAATAAATAGCTATTCAAAGTGTGTCCCATTTTACCATTATGCACTTCTTAAAAAGTTAGATATAGGTCAGATTATCATAAATATACAAAAGGAATTCACTTCGTTTTAAATCTGAAAAGAAATTCTTCTAAAATCAGAAAATGAACTTGTAAAATACAAATACTTTGCAAAACTGAATGGATAATTCCCAGATAAGAATTTTGAACATTTAAATATTTATGTACCTGGTCACTTAAAACCCTCGAGTGCATGCCGATACCTTGGGTCACCTGAAGGTGGCGCTAGTGTTGCTGCAGGGGCTGCCAGGTCCTCGACCTCATGCTGTCTCATTAGTGCTGTTAATGGGTGCGAAATCATCTAAGACCAGATCTTCACAGCCTCAGTGAAATGGAAGACTGAAACACTTATCTGAATAATCATGCTTTAAAAAAAAAAAGAAAAGAAAAGAAAAAGAAAACCCTTTTAATTCATCTGATTCATCTTGGTAATTCAAATGTTGCTGCAGTGATATAGGAGTGGATTTTCTTGCTTTATTTGTATAATTCTTGTGCTGTGCAGGAAAAGGCCAGGGATAAAGCAATCTTATCAGCAATTTCAATCCAGGTATACAAAGGGGAGAAGATTTCAAGTGTGCTTAGACTGTGTTATCTTGTCAGATGCTATGTTGTAAGATTCCAACTTTAAACTGCTCTTCTGGCTGAACTAGAAAATATGTTAGCATTGGGGTTAAATTTATCCAAAATAGTTATTTAGGGATATTTTTATCTTTGAGAAAGCTTTAATAATATTTTATCTCATTAGCTTAGAAAGACTACAATGCCTCTGACCAGGAATATTGGTAAATATTGGTAAATATTGCCAGCCCTATTAGTTTGGGACTTAAGCATTTAAATTTCTCTTCACTAAGTTCTCGGTATCAATCCACTCATTAGTTGCAATGACATGATAGGAACCAGCCTGATGACATAATTTGTTAGCAGTTCATAACCTTTTTTTCCTGTCACTCAACTGATTATAGACCTACAAAGGATTTATCTACTTCATAGATCATGCTTAGAAAATAGTAAAGAGGAGGCAGAAGCTTACTAGGTATTTTGTGTGTACACACTAATGTCTATTAAGTTGGATGTTTTTAAAATTTAGCACTAATGAGTTGCCACGATTAGTTTTGGTGAAGTAGACATAATTTGTATCATTAACCTCTCCTTGTCAAGTGCCCTGAACCTGAAATGGATGTAACTTTCATTTACGCAATGAAATTACTTGCCATTTATTAGTTAAAAGGGCAAGAAAATGTGTGGTTAAACCATAAAGTGTGGTACTTGCCAAAAGAGAGTAGCCTGGACTGCTGGGGTCCCCAGGGCTCAGAGCCATGCCCCAAGTGGGCAATGAGGGACCTGCACTCTGGGTCTGATCCTTCTGTGGCCCTCAAAGCTCTCAGCGGCTTATCCTACAGCTGTAAAAAAAATCCCCTCCTGAATCCAGGAGGTGCTTCACTGCCAGCCTTGCAACTTTAACACTCACTTCTTTTGAGTATAATCTGAGCCTTTGGCCCCAAGGACACAAAGGCAGCAATGCCTGAACACACAAGAATAAGAAGAGTTAGCTGTGGGAATAAATGTCCTCCACCTCCCAACTGCCCATCATTTTCAAGTAAGCATGCTTACTTACATTGCAGAAGGCACACGCCTGGACCCTGACCTCAGCGCATGCGTATTTTAGTTGTCGAAGGAAGACTGACATGCACAGCAAATGTAACACTGCAAGCCTCCATAATCCAGAGCTATATGTAAGATTCACAAAGGGGATACTGAGGCTGGAATGGATGGTATTGTTGGAAGGCTTTCTCGTTAATGAAATAGAAATTGATCTAGAGCTAACACTGGCAGGTTTAGAGCATGCATGCCACCTCTAACTACCCATGGCTGACTGCATCAGTCAGCTTGGGTATAGTGTAAGAAGCCCAACACAGCATTTCAGGAAGATATGCACAGCTGACGGGTGTTAGCACAAAGCCTAAACCCTATAAGTAAACCTTTTCTCCTTGATAGGGAGTAATATGCCTTATTACATTTTCTACTCCTGTGTCTTGAAACTAGTCTTTACTGAGCATTGGGTGCATGAAGAATTAAGAATATTTAGAGGAGGCAGAAGCAAATTCCAGATGAAAAGGGTATATCGGAAATGTATACTTTCAAAAGCGTTTGATTCCTGTTAAGAGGCTCTGTGCTATGAAGGTTGAGTCTCAAGAGTCAGACCTGGAAGTCAAGAGCTTGATTTGCTAAGCAACAAGAAGCCATGGTGCAGGTATCTTCCAGATGGCTGAGTGTTCGAGCTCAGGTTACCAGACTATTCTCAGGTTCTTTGCCTTCTGATTAAGCAGAGCGCGTTGGTTCCCTACTCACATAGTCTCTGGTTAGAAGGACAGCTGTCTTTACAGCTCCCCTCCTGTCCTTGGATGGAGGAGGGTTACATGGTGGGGAAAGGGAGACCCTGGCCAGGGACCTAGAAAGGGAAAGGGAGCCTGCTTGTCACACTTCTCAAGGTAGCAGCAGCTGTTTTCTGTGGCAAGTCCCCCAGTATTGTCCACAGAGACAGAAGGGCTTCCTGCTCTGCCAGATGCCTGAAAGGAGACACCCATGCTCCTTCTCCTTAAGCAGCCGAGGTACAGGTTCATGCTGACCACCTTCGATAGGGATTCAGCTACCTGTCTCCCTCAGGTCTTCCTGATTAACTAGACATACTTCAAACTGCCAGGGAGCTCCGAGCAGCGTCTTGACAAAACTGTTTGCCATCTGACTTGTTCATGTTGTCCATAGTCGTGAGTATCTGAGAGAAATCTCCTCACGTTATTCACAAAAGTTGGGGAAAGCCAAGTCTGCCCAAGAAGGACTTTTTCAGTCTCACGCTGGGAGTTCCACTTTGTCAGGATTGGTACCCATAGCCTCTTGAGGTGAGCTTGCCCATCCCTGAGCCCTTCAGTGAGGATGATATAGGTCAGTACTGTAGTCCCTTCACGTGAGTCAAGCTCCTTTCAAGCCCTTCAGTGAGGGCAGCATAGATAAGCGTTGGCCTGAAACTGTTTATCTGTCCTCCATCTTTTTTTTTTTTTTTTCAAATAGGTTTCTGTTTTCAGCTCATGGTTTTAGATTTTCCTAAATTTAATTTCGGAGGCAAAACCAGCTTGCCAGGAACCTTAATCCTTTATTTGTAGCAATGAAAGGAGTTAGCCTATGTCAATACTTATTCTCGATGTGTGCCAGGGTTCCTTTCTTCTGTGCCTTTGCTTGCTTGGTCTGTAAGGAATGCACTCCTGACCAAATAAAGGTGTTCTCAGACTGAGAATGATTCCCTGAGGGAATGCCTAGAACCCCTGGTGGGAATAACCCCATGGAACTTGTCAATGTATCAGACCAGTACCATTACCATACATACATGTTTTCCTGACCCGCAAGGTCAGTACTTCTAACCTTGAAGTACTGACTGACCATATAAGCCTGTGTTTCTTGGTAGCAGTAAGGCTGTGATGTCTTGCCCCCCTCCCTTTCCTCTGTGGGTAGGGTGGTGAATTCAGAGATGGGAAAGTTTCATCACTCAGAACTTCTGAATAGCTAGCAAACCAATTTGGCATTGCCATTACACAGCACAGAAACAAACCCCAACCTTCATTAACATGTTCTAATGGGACCTTGGAATAGAGCCTGCATCCATCTATAAGCCAGGTTCCTCTCCCCACTCATGTCTAACTAGGATCTGGCACATTCCCAGTGATCAATAAATGCTCCAATGCTTGAGGAATAAATAAATGAGTTGGTGGTCGTGGATACGTGACAGCCAGTCATTTCTGGCCAGAACCAGGAGGCCTACTTCAGAATTTATAACCTTGAACAACCTGGCCCTGTGCAGAATCGTAATATCTCGGATTGTTAATCTTGTGGTCCAGGAAGTGAGGTGGGTCTAGCCGGATGATGCTTTCATTGACACAAAGCTTCTATCATGAGCATTCTGCAGTGTTACTGAGGTGAGGGGAACTAGTAAGTCAGATCTCACCATCCTAGAAGCACAGCTCTTAAATTCCGTGCCCTCTTCTTTTACACCTCTTTAAGCAAAAGTGCTCACACATTAGCTCAGGATGCTGGGTTTGCCATTTCCAGAGAGAGAGCCCCAGATCTCATCTGGGGTTCTGGCTGTGGAGCACCATTATGCTCTCAGTTAGTAGTGGTGCGTCTCCAGCAACCAGCAGGAATCCCCTCTTGGTACTCTAATGGATGTGCTCATGGTGGTAGAGAAGAATCTTCATTGGCTTCACAAGGTGATGAAATCTCTTAGAATATAATGATTGCTGCCTGTTTGCCCTTGGGATGTTGTGAGCATATAGACAGAAGCATTTAAAAGCCCTGATGCTCGGTGGTCCAGTGTCCATCCTTACTTTCGTGGAGGACAATACAAGAATCACTTGATGATGGAAATAATATAAAGGAGCGTGGCTGAAGAAAGGAAGCTCTGTTTGCTCCTTTTTGGCTGAAATTGGTAGTTAGAGACACTGATTGGAACAAAGGGGGTGGGGAGAATTGCCAAATAGCTGCTGCCAGTGAAAATAGTGACTCAGAGCCACACCGATAGGGAGTAAAGACAGAGGAGTTTCAGAGTGTGCACAGAGGCACTGCTGTGCCTGACCAGCTCCAGCCTTCAGCTCCTGCACTCAGATCACCATCACACACAGCTGTCCTTTGATTACTGGGGCAGGTAACAGCCTTCCTGGTGGAACTAGGGTTGATACAGTTCCAGCAGGGAAAAATACCACGGGCCGAACGGGGAGAATTTTACAAAAGTTGTTTTGTTCAATGCAGGCCCAGGCATTTTTGAGGACACATTTATTGGAAACCATCTTTGGAGAGGAAAGAGCTGGGAAGCAAAGACACTGCTTCTTGGACATTCTGGCCCATGAAGGAAAGACCACAGTTAGTTGTTAGATGCATAGAGCATACTGACTAAGGGGGTTGCAAACATGGCCCTGCTAAGTGCTTTGTATTAAGTACTCAGTACTCGCTCCACAGGAGAGTTTCATATCCTTCACTAAGTCATGCTAGTAAAAGTTACCCTAAGGCTCATTGGGACCAAAGTCTGAAACTTTGTCAGGCACTTGCTAAGTGTAGCATATCAGCATATGTGCAGCTGGCAGCATATAGTGGACCATTCACCCCATTGCGTTGTAGGCACGCAGTTAAGCCAGCCGGAACAGTGAACACTGTACCAGGTATCCAGCCATGCTTGCAGCAATAGAAGGTTTCAAACTCACAGTCCTGCAGTATCAGAGGGTTCCAGATGTTCTATGATTAAGACAGTGAGAAATTGAACAGATGAATTATGTTAACCAGCTCACCGCTTTCCAGAAGAGACTTTCTTTGATTTCGTAGCTTGTGATTTGTAGTTGTGTGTGTGTGTGTGTGTGTGTGTGTGTGTGTGTTCACCCTTGCATGCAAACGTAGAGGCTTCAGGTTGGCATCTACTTTCTCCTTCCATTGTTCACTCATCTTGAATTTTATGTCAAGATTCCTTGTTAAAGCTGAGACTTGCGATTTCTAAGAGCCCGAGCAGCCAGTCCTTGGATCCACCTGTCTCCACCCAGCACTGAGGTGACAGACACATGCTACCACACCCAGCTTTTATATGGTACTGGGCATTCAAACTATGGCCTTCATGCTTGTGTCAAAGCCCTTTTCCCATGGAAACATCTCCGTAGCATCCGCATCCCTTAAAGCATTTTGGAAAATTGTGTTTGCTTCTTTAATGATCTTAGTCCAAATCAATGGGACATTACTTCTTGATAAAAATATGCTTTCTAATTTTACAAAGATTGCCAAGTGCCCACCAGATACCTGCTACTTCACAGAAAGTAAGAACTTTGTATATATTTTTTTCATGAATTGATTGGGCAATTGAATTTAACCAGTTGGTAAATACAGAACCAAACTGTCTGTTTATAGCTCCTCTAAGCCCTCCTGTTCTTATACTTTTAGTTTTCGATTGTCTGGATTTGACTTTTTCAAAGCCCAAATGGTCAGAACTAGATCAAGTCTCTGACTCTTGATCTCTTGTAGAGTTGGCTCTAACTATACATCACCCAGTGCCTTGGTTTGACAGTTTGCTCAGTTCTTGATAATAGAATCTTCAATTATTCACATCTTGTTACCAAGGTCTGGGAGCCAGATCTCCACATCTTTTCATTTAATCGTTACTAAGTCTCTTCCTAAACCCCTTTTTCCTGAGGACTGCTTTATTTATTTATTTATTTATTTATTTATTTATTTATTTATTTTTTAATTTTTACTTTAATTGTATTATGTGAGGCTTGGCTGTCTATACTGTCACAATCAATTCAATCAAAGTTTCAATTAAGTTTATTCCTTGACCTCATAGAAGCAACTTACTTGACAGATAAATTTGTGCTAAATTTACTGGCAATTCTTATCCTATAACTTTGATGATAGTTGAATAGAGACTTCAGTGTGGTCTAAAGATGACACTTTATTTCATGCCGTTTGGTGTCTTTCTACCATGAAGACCTAGTAATTGGCTTGCTAACTTTCTCCATCTTTCCATTAGCCTGTCTTTAGAACTGTCTGGATTTCTACTACATTAATTAAAAGTTTCCAAATTAAGCCATGTTAAATCTATTTTCCTTCTGAATTTCCGATTCCTTGCAGCTTGCTCAATACCGCTCTGCTCTGATTGGCATTATTTTCTTTCTTTTTAGTCAAGATCACATTATATTTTATGCAATGCGTGGTTCGGCTGCACGGATCATTGCTAAATTCTCTTAACTTCGCAGTTTGTTTTAAAATGGACTAGAAAGTTGCAAAGCAAAGCTATAGTGAAGGAGATTCCAGATGCCTTCGATGAGAGAGACCGACGTGCAGAAGTAGAACAGACTTCATAGGCCACCCGAGGAGGGAGCTGCTGGAGAGTTCATTTGGGGGTCATAGTGAAACTGATTTCTCAGCAAATGGTCTGCACCGTTTGCTGCAGCAATTGCAGATATATTCATATTGTGTTGATTGTTTCCTTCCAGGGAAAATTTGAGATACATCATGGCAGAGGAGTAGGGGAGAGGGAGACGGACAGAGGGAGAAGGGGAGGGGGAGAGGAAAGAGAGGGAGAGGGGAAAGAGAGAGAGAGAGAGTGAGAATGAGAGAGATAGTGAGAGAATGAGAGAGATAGTGAGAGAATGAGAGAGAGAGAGAGATAGTGAGAGAAGAAAATCGAGGCTGCCAGTGTTTCTTAGGTTAGGTTCAGGAATATCCAAAATTTTAAGTTAGCCATGTTAAAGTTTCTGCTCACACAGTAGACTTCCAGAGCATCAGTATTAACACTTGAGCACTGTCCTCAAAGACTGCTTCCCCCTGCTCTTTGAAGGTAAGTTCTGTTTGATGGAGTGGCTATTTACTGGAAATGGGTTTTAGAACAACAGATGATTTGAGAAAATTACTTTTGACAGTGGGTGTCCGAAATCTAAAATTCATCTTCAGGGCACTCAGAGGGGGTGCCAGCACCCTCGGGGTTGAACGCAGGCCTCAGGTGGTTCCCGAGAGAGGCACGCAGTGTCAGTACTGACCGATGGGTCTGTGCAGATAGGACATCTGCCTTCTCCATTGGCTGTGTGAGCCTGGAACAGACCCCAGCTTTCCCTCAGTGTTTGCGTCTACATGTGGTACATGGGAGGAGGGTGGTCCCAGGAGCACCCACTTCTGTGTTTGGCCCTGGCACAAACACTGTGTGTCAGCTCCCCACATCCTTACAATAAAATGGTGAGGAATAAATTACTGATTAGTGCCTGGTGCTGGGGTGAAACTGTGGTGGAATGCTGGCCAGGCATGCGTAAAGTACTGGGTCCCCTCCCCAGTACCACTAACTCCATAAATAAATGCACATGCCTTCAACTTTTAAAAAAACACACATATAGACTGGGTGTGTGTAACTCAATGGTAGAATGAATGTTTAGCACCCACAGGCCCCGGACTCATCTTCTGCAAGGGGAAAGGGAGGCAAAATAAAAACACCAGAGCGTCATGAAGAATTCCATGGTGCCTTGCTCCATGGAACTGTGGGCCCCTGGATTTATATAGTCTGTCTGTCTCTGTGTGTTCCCACAACCTTCACATGTTTCTCATGCTCTTCTTGTGGAAAAGTAGAGTTTTGATGTTTGGTTTATAGTGGAATAAAGACTCGGGGTGGGGAGTGAAATAGACAGCTGGTGAGTAAAGTCAGGGTTTAGAAAGATGGTGTGATTTTAAAATGGGATTTTCCTGGTGGTTAGAATGCAAGTGGGACCCTTGTCAGGAGCTTTACCTTCCAGCTCGGGGGTTTCTTTCACAGACGCCTTCACACTCCTGGAAGCAGCGTTTCTTTCTTGATGCCTTGTTCTGGAACACTCTTTCCACTTGGAGTGGAGGTCTTCCTCTGGTCCTCTGCCCCCCAGGACTCCTCAACATAAAGGTGCCTTCAGCCTTCAGACCTTACTTCACCAAGTGTCATTGAAATCCAGGCAGTGTTCAGAGCTGTAGCCCATCCATTCTGAGCTTATTCCGTTTCTTGTGTCCTTTTAGGCATGTGCTAGTTTGTGTTGAGGACAGGCTATGAGAATCTGCTTAGTGGCTTCTTTCAACCTGGGCACCTATAGGATGTACACACGGATCTGTAGATACTGTTCCTTTATGTGAAAAGACCAGACTTTATATGCTGTGTCTTCCTGTGGAGAAAGCTCTTTGTCTCCAAACCTCAAAGTCTGTTATGATGCTGTGAAGACACCTCAGTCTACCTGACAGGACATAGTTCTGTAGCATTGACCCGTGAAATGGCTTTTGCTGAATGCTAAAGTGGCCCAGGGCTGCCAGCAGAAGAGAGTCCACAGAGGAGAAGGGTGAATACTTGCTTTTGGAATGAACACTGTGGAGGACATGCAGGTTTTCTGGAAAGCTTGTTCTTAGATCTTTTACACGAGTCACCTAGATAAAGGCTCCAGAATGTCTTCAGACCTTCAGAGCAACAGTCTGTCTCTTTATCCACCCCAACCAGAGAAAATTCAAATTCTCTGTCTAGATTATTAAGTACCATAGCATTTGATTGAAGACTTTAGCAAAAGAAATATAGTTATAAGCTATTATTTTTCCATTTGGTAAAGTTTTTTTAAAGTTATTAATGGGTAGCATAGTGATGTTTTTGGTACAAAGATGGGGGAAATGGCATCCCTGATGATGAGAAGTCAGACTTCTAATAGTTGAGGATTGAAACCTGGTAATTGACATACCCGGAGTTATTGACATGATTATCATCAAGGCTATAGAAACTTTGGGGCTGGTTCATTTATTTGTTGGAATTTTTAAAAAATAATAATAATTTATAAAGATTAAAGTAATAAGAAAAGTTAAGTCTGGTGTTTCTAAAGTCTTGATACCAGCTACTGGGTGTGCAGGTTGGGGGAGGGGACAGCGGCAGCATTGCCTTTTCTGTGGTAGACAGTGTCGTCCTACGGTACGCTGGGTGTAAGACAGACTAACACCCCAGTGTTCTCCTTTTTCCTTTTGATGGACCTTCAAAGTTGGATCACAAGATGTAATGATTCTCCTTTCTTGCTGACAAATGAAAATAAATTCATCTAGTGGGACAAGGTAGTCCAGACTTAGGACTCAGATGTGTTAAATAAATATTTATTGTTCCTACTCCAGGGGGTTAAAGATTTTATTAACATATTTGTTGGAGTCATGGGGGTAAAGAGATGCTTATGCTCTGCTGTCAAGCCTCAAAAGTGTTTTGGCTACAACTTAGCAAAGGCTCCATTTTCTTCGTTTTATTCTCTCTTTCTCGTTCATTTATTTTTTTCTTACTGAAAAGACAAATGCACTGTGGCCTCTGCTTTAAAACGATTTTAATTACTTTTGTTTAATTAATTAATTAATTAGTGTGTGCATATGTGCACGCATGCATGGATGTGTGCGCATGTACCGTAGGTTAGTTGTGCAGGTTGGAAGATGGGAGTCATCAGACTCAGCAGGGAGCCTTGCTTGCTGGGGCATCTCACCACACTACTCTCTTCTCATTGTTCAGCGGCAACTACATAATCTCAGAATTTAAAAGCTTTTGGCTCTTCGTTTGGAAAGCCTCTCCTCAGACACTCTAAGTTATTCCAAAGCTTTAGTCTTGTGCTTTTCCTCGTGGTCTGCTTTGAGCTGTTATCAGCTGTTTAGACTCTGTTTTGTCTTCGTTACTGAAAAGTCACCCATTAAAGTCCAGATTTGAAGCACGGAGCTTACTTCCTTCAGTTTAGACCACACTTGGCTCCGATTCCTGCACCAGACTAGCCTCCGGTCATGGGGAGGTGTCTTGGCAGAAATGTGGTAATCCCTCGATGCCTGCCCTCTGTTTTGGGTTTCTGGAGACTTTAAGTGTGTCGGATTGTGCTAAGCTTCTTCCTATTGGGAAGGACGAGGCGGGGATGGGAAAGAGGAGTTTGCGCAACATAAGAAATGTTTACTAGTGACGTCAGGATGTCAGGACTGCTCTGCTCTATTAAGCCGGCAGGCAGCTGCTGCACATAGACTTGAACCATGTACCATCAAAGCCTAGGAAATTCACGGAATGAGTAGGTTTAACAGTGGTGAGAAAGGAAGAGCAGACAGGATTGTTAGCCTTCTGGGTCTCCTTCCTGCCTTGGTTTGTTGCTACCTTTGACAGTCTTTGCTGTTATTCTTAGAAAACAGTCGCCAGCGAAACAAATAGACTGTTACATTGTGGGACAGAGTGGCTGGTGAAAGCTTTGTGCTGAGATTAATTTCACATGTAAACACTTTCATTTTGTTGCCAGCAAGGAGATTTTCATTTCCTTTCTCTGCCTAGTTGAAGTCTAGAATTAAAATTCTACAGCTGTCAGGTTCCCACGTAGTCATCAGCAGCCTCTCATGGCAGCTTTACAATGAGCAGAAAGAGTTCAGAGGATTCCGCTATGAAAGTCCACACAGAAACCGGGCATGGTGGGGCACACCTTTAATCCCAGCACTCGGGAGGCAGAGGCAGGCGGATTTCTGAGTTCGAGGCCAGCCTGGTCTACAGAGTGAGTTCCAGGACAGCCAGGGCTATAAAGAGAAACCCTGTCTCGAACCCCCCCCCCAAAAAAAAAAGTCCACATAGCTTGTTTCAGCACTCCGACTGATCCAGCAGAGAATTACCAGTCTTTGGATGGTCCAACACATGTCAGATGGTCACATAATCTGCTACAGAATACGGGTCAGATGTGAACATTATCTGGGCCCATCACAGGAACACCTAAAGTTGAGCTGATACCATTGGGTCTGACCAAGGTGGGAGCTATCCCTGTCTTCTTTCTTGTGAGGTACAAGCATCTTCCCCCACCTCACTTTCTTCATGTTAGGGACTCACTTGTCAAGCCTATGAGGACCCCGAGGGTGTCAGCAGAGATATAGACGCCAGCCATTGCTTCTTGGCAGGCAGACTCATAATGCATTGTTCTAATAGCCTGTGTGTGTGTGTGTGTGTGTGTGTGTGTGTGTGTGTGTGTGTTCATTCTGGTGGCCAATGTTCTTCATGTTTTCCTTTGCATCTTCCAATGGTGATGTATTTCTCCCATGTGCTTTCCCTTGAAGAAGCTTTGTCTGGGTTCTGCAGGCCTCTGAGACCAGGGCTCTTGAGAGCCAGCACAGTACATCATCTTTTGCACCATCTAGCCTTTGGTACAGTGCTACTTAGAGAAAATGGTCTTTGCTCCTCGGTTATAGTTTCAGCTTGTGTTCTTCGCTCCAGTGACCAGCAGCACTTGGGACTCAGTGGCTACTGAGGAAGATTCATAATTGTGATACTTCAGGGGATATTTACCAAAATTAAGTGTATGCATATGCACATACATTCTCTTTGAGTTACAGGACTGGATTTCACAACTTCCTGGCCAATTAGGCATAGTAGAACATGTGCATATAGAGAAACGCTGTTTAATTGGCAATGAAATTATGAAATAAACCCCTTTGCTATAGAAAGATCTAATTATGGAGGTTGGGCACCTGCTGCTCTCTTAGTCTGCTTTCTTAATGGCAGAGGTGAGCATGTATCTCTTTTAAGTCACACAAAGGACATGTATATACATCCTTGAAACACAATAGACTGACTCCTCCAAGGGAAAAGAATTGTTTACAATTATAGTCACTCACAGCTAAGCCATGTGGCAGTCTTTACTTCATATTGTTGCGAAGGTTTGGCAAACAACTAAGAAAGAGGCATTTATCTATGTGGAATATATTTGCTCAGAGTAAAGATATAATTGGAGCCTTTGTTGGCCATTATCTCTGAACAGTTTTCTGAACAAAATGTTGGGAAAAGCAGTTAACAAACAGGGGACATTTAGAAGCGTCTAAATTTCCAGCTGGTGATACATAGAAATCAAATTCTGTTGTGGAATAAAGGAAATGGATAGGAAATAGAACAAAGAACTTCTCCATTGCTCCTAAATGTGGACCACAAGACTACTGAAAAACAAACATAAAAACAACACAACACAACAAACACCTAGCACGCTTGAAATGAAAAGCTTAAAACAATTTAGGCAAGGCTTCAGGTTGCTTTTTTTTTTTCTTTTGAAACATGAAGGACTGTTTTTGATTCCTCCCCTTCAACACACACACACACACACACACACACATTTGGAATACTAGTTTTTAGTTACAATTCATATCAAATACCAAATTGCTATCAAGCTAATTACCGTATAGGCTTAAAAATTAAAGTTATTTTTGCTGTGGCCTTGACAAAGTAAAATACATCTTCGAAAAGAAGAAGAGGGAGAAAAGGAAGGAAGGAGGGAAGAAAGGAAGGAAAGAGAGCCTTTATTCTTTAAGCTGTACATTGTGCTGGGATATCAAATACTTTCGAGACTAAGAAATAGTTAATTTTCATCATAAGCCATAATTGAGTGTATGTCATAGATGTACATATATTGGTTGAGTCTTTCATATGCTCCTGTTCCTAATTAATCATCAGTGAAGTAGCTGTAGCTTTGTGGGAAAGGTACATTGATGAGAAATGAACACACTGTCAGGCAAAATTCAAATAAAAAAATGCTAAATTCTTCCTTTACATTTTTAGAATAAGCACTCACAGTTGTTGAAATATAGCTTGTGTCCCCACTGTCCCTATTTGGAGTCTAAGAGAATAGTATTCTAGGAGGATTTGACTGAGATTAGTGTTTATTTTTCTACATGGAAGACAGTTTTGAAAGAATAAAACCATTTTAGGGTGTTTTCATGGATGTTACCCAGAACGTTTGGGTTTGTGAGGTACAAACCACTGCCGTCACCCAAGTAAGAACTCAATGAAGTGTGAAAAAGAGAATTACTTTAGTTTTCATGAAAAAATATTAACTGTAATCCAGGGTGATGAGTGTGGTGAGAGTCATGTGTGGAGTTTTTGCAGCACAAACGATTTGGTAGCAAGGAGAGAGAAAAACTTTGCAGTCAGCATTCGCTGGGGACTCCAGGTGGATTCATAGCCCAGTCCTATTGTCTGGCTCTCAGCAGCATCTGCAGGTCTTAATCACAATCAGGAGTCATGGCTAGCTCTCAGTACTCCGTGCTAGTCAGTAAGCCAAGAGTCCAGCAGCCTGTCACACTGTGCTGTGGAGGCCCTGGGAGCCACAGTGGGCACAGGGCAGCCCTTTGGAGCACATCACCTTGAATTTGCCCGTCACTCTCTGTTCCTGGATTTGCATCTAACAGTAGCTATCTTCCTTCCCAGAACTTACTGACAACAGCCCTCTGCTGCCCACACTTCTGAATATTGTACTAAATGTTGGTTTTGTTTGTTCGTAGCTGATACGTGCTCTGGTGGCTTTGATATGCTAAATGCTGAAATGGTGTGACTTTATTAAAATGGAATGTCCCCAGAGAAGCACACCACCACAAATGTCACTTCTTGACTTTGTCTTTGGTTCCTTGGGAAAGCATTTTTCACTATTTGCTTTTTTAAAAATTGTGGTGATAATGTTGAAATGTGATCAATCACTTATTCATGACTTCTATTTGGGTCAGATTGAGGATGTTAAGCTAAACTGAGATTTTTATGTGCTATGGTTTTGTTATTATATGCCTTGAAACAAACAAACAAACAAACAAACAAACAGCTTATTTATTTTATATTGCTCTTCATTCCATCCTTTCTTGCTGAATAGAATACCAGGATTGGCTTGTCCCAAACAAGGCAGATGGGGTCATTCTTTAAGAAGGAGCTGGGTGAAGGAGCGGGGAAAGTTGTGAAAGGAAGGAGGGCTACATGTGATGGACACTCAGGCTCAGAAAGCAGCCATGCTCCAAGGCGAGGAAATGGTTCCACTTCTTTTAAGAGCCTGAAGTGGGTGGTAGCTATGGACCAGCCCTGCTCTGAGAGGGGGATGGTAGAGAATAGATACTTTGCTTTAGGGAATAATCTGAGACCATTGACACACTGGGAAGAAGAGTTTAGATCCAGGAATGTAATTTGAGTTGCAGTCCTGACCTGAGATGTGTCGCTTTGGGCAAATCATCCTGACCTTTCTGAGTTTTACTTCGCTCTTCCATGTAATTAAAATATTCATAGGCCACCTGCCAAAATAGATTAAATAGTGTATGCAGTTACTCAGTGAGCTGTGATGTGCTCTAAGCATAATTTGATGCGCCAGCCAAAACACTAGGTTATCCCAAGGAAGGAACACGAGAGCCATCCACGATTCCCGATTCAGACCCACTAACCAACTAGATTGGTGAAGTCATACAAAATATTAGCCATGAATTCAACAGTTTAGTGCTTCCAAGGCTGAAAGTGACACGAGAGTCTATTTGTTAATCTGTTCATGAGAGGCGCTTCTTAATTGTTCCTGTATAGGAGGAGGCTTCTCTCAAAACTCAGATCTGGAAGGAGTGTCGTCTCCCTCCCTGGATCAAATGTGAATTAGCTCTGACAGATGGCTGTTGGATTCTGTTTCTAAATTTTTAAAAAGAAGATTTCACAGTTTTCCACTCTAAATTCTTTTAGTAATTTCACAATCCCCTGTGCCAAGATCTTTCTTATAGCTGACCTAAATCTGTGGTTTGTAGTTTTAGGCCTCCCCTCCCCATCTTGCTTTCTGGAAATAGAGAACAGCTGGTCAGCCACCTTATGCTAATAATCCTTTGTATATTTAAAGAAGACTTACTCAGCTTGCCGCCCTCCTTCTACCTCCTCCCACCCTCAGAATCCATCGGCTCTTATTATCTGAATCATTGCCCAGGTGCTTAGCACCCTGCCCCTCTCTCAAATACCGGCTGCTATGGGGAGCTAGCTGCAGTGTGGTGTGAGGGAGGGGCTGCGTGGAGCTGAGGAGCTGGGGAGGATATAAGATATCTCCGCCCTCCATCTTTGCTCTGTGTTGGTGGTTCCTTAACCTTCTGATAATAGGAGGCTAATTCCTAACAGTGTTGATGACTACCTAAACACTGATGTCATCAACAATGAGGCTTGCAAGGGTACTCATGGAATGTAAGACGCTTTCAAAGCTCTCCATGGTGACTTAGTGCACCCTGCCAGACATGCCATTAAGCTGCCAATTTGCCAGCTAAAGATAACGTTGATTGATATCTCTGCTCTGTTGGACCACCATCTTGGAAGAGCGAAATTGAAGCTGAAGTTCTCCTGGGTGCAGTGCGTGTTTGGAGAAAGTCTGATGACTTTCCTGGGGGGTCGGGAAGCTTGAAGAAGAGAGCTCAGAGAACTGAGAGTTAATAATTAGGGAATTGAGAACTGAGCTTTGAGAGGTGAGGCTCTATGGCTTTAGGGTGGATCTTGTGTGGGATCTGAATGTGTGTGCTTTTGTGTCTCCACAGGTTTACTACCCGGAACTCTTGGTCTGGGTCAGCCAAGAACCATTTCCATACAAGGAAATGGAGGGAGGTCTTACAAAGGTGAGAACCTGAGCTGCCTGTTTGTAAGCACTGTTTTCAAGTTTGAAGCATAAACACACACAAGGAAGAAAATTGGGCTTATTTCGGTTTCATCTCAACCACTTGCATAGCCAGAAATCAGTTAACCTTCCTGTTACCTTCTTTTTGCGACGTGGATTCAGATGCAAATGTTCACTTAGACATCACTGAATCGGTGTGCCACATGTATGTTTTATAGATCTTAAATTTGTTTCAATCCTGGTCAGGCAAATTTAAATTTAAATATCAGTGATAAATCCGAAAACAAAACCAGGAAGGAAGGTTAAGAGTAGGTGATGAGGTCTTTGAAGTGATGGCTGCTGATAGTACCTGCTCATCAGAGACAACCCACAAAACAAAATGGGAAATCATCACAAACCGTTAAATTGTCTTTCTTCGGGTTTTGGTGTGACATCTTGTTGGGCCAAAATTCTCTGTCTTGAGGAATTTTTTTTTAATTAGTACTGTTCTTGAAACAAACAAAAAACAAGATAAATCACCAGTTTTCCTGGAGACACTTTGAACAACAAGGTATCAACTTGACCGTAAGGAGGTTGATTGCGCTTCTTAGCACTGACCTGCTGGCTTCACGATAAAGACAGAATCCATTGAGATTTAGCAATTTCATGGAGCTGGAGAGGTAGCTCTGTGGTTTAGGGCTCCGATTCTCTTCCAGAGGATAAGGGTTTGATTCCTAGCACCCACACAATGGCTCACGAATGTCTGTTACTACAGGTCCAGGGGATCCAACATCCTCTTCTGGCCTCCTGGGCACTGCATGCTTGTGGTTCAAATACACACATGTAAGCAAAACATCTGTGCACAGAAAATAATAATATTTTAAAGTCTTATGTCATTGGACAGTGGTACTACCCAGGTATAGCATTGCTGCCATTTTCCTGTAGGAGAAGACCTTATTAACACTAAATGACAGAATTCCCGTTATTAACAGAATTTTCAGAAATTGCAGTCCTGTCTTCTGCCAGTTCGCATGGAAAGAAAACAAGCCTAAGTCACTTTTTTGTTTTCTAGAGAATTTCTGAAGGTAAAGTTGAAACTTTTGGCAGAGATTCAGATGGACGAAAATTCTATGGGGTCTGATGGAACGTAGTCTGTGCTTGTCTTATAGAGCTGGGGTGGAAAAGGACTGGGATAGACGCTCAACCACAGCCCACAATTCCAGCACCAGCACACAGCTGAGAACAGTGTAACCCTTTATCAACTCACCCCTCCTCCTCCTCCTCCTCCTCATCATCATTATTATTACTACTATTATTTATTGTTACATATTACTTTGATGGCTCCAGAGACAGAATGCATGCTAGGCACATATTCTGCCCTGGGCTACATGCCTCACCCCTCACAATTATTTATACACATACATGTGTATTTTTGTCCCTAGATATTCTTTTCTGGGCTAAACTAGGGCATAATTCTCCTGAGGCAGCTGAGGGTGAGAAGAAACAGTGTAGTTAATTCATACCTCAGTCAGGCCTCCCCACAGCCCTCCTCCACACTGGCAATCTCAAGCAGGTGGGCGAGCCCAGATGAGGTTCCTCAGTGAGGTGTGAAGACAGCAGTCCTTCCCTGCATTTCTTGCCTACACTGTAGCATGCTCCATGGTGGACACAGTAAGAGGGGCTGGCCTTCAGCCATCTTGTTATATCTTCTCTAAATATGACATGGTCTTTTAAACATAATATACTTGTCCTTTTTTTTAAGAAGGAAACTTCTGGAAAAGCATAACTTTGCATACCTGCATGAAGTATAATCTCAGATTACTTGGTCCAAAGCACTTTACTTAGCAACGGGCTGGACTAGCAGTCGTCAGCAGGAGCATCCATCTGGATGCAGCTTCAGGCAGAGCAGGCTTGCTGTGGCCATGAGCACCTCTGCTTGCCATCCTCAGGCGTCTAGATTATTCAGGTCTCTGTTGCACAAGGATCATTACCTGTGGGTGGTGGAGAACAGTAACCTCGTCTCCTCAACTACTGTAGAGCAGCACTTCTGGGGACAGGAAGTGTATTAGAGACAAACAGTTCTTTAAAACCAAACAGTAAGCCACAGGGATGAAGATTGTGATCTAGTGAACCCAGCTTCCAATAAGGAGGTGCAGAGAGCCATATCTCTCTGGGAGTTTGTCCCACCAAAGGGGGTTCAGTTTCTTGGCCCTCGGGGTCTCTCAGCAGTGTGTCTCTGCATGACCTACCGGCATGGTCTGTTGTCCGTTCCTTTGGTACCTTCCATAGATGGTAGTTAAAGGCAGATTGGGTAGGGACCATTTTTGTTTCTGCTTCTCTCTGTAGGCTTAAATGCCAGCAGGGCATGCAGGCATTGAGGAGTGCTGAACAATGCGGAGTGCTGAAGTGTGAGTGTTTGGGACCACAGGAAGANAACAATGAATTCAATAAAAATAGAAGAGCTAAATTCAGATCTGAAATACTCCAGGATTTGGGCACCCGGGTTGTTTTTGTTTTTGTTTTCCAGGAGAAAATTCTTTCCTATCTCTCAAATTTCCTTTTGTTTTGTGTTTTTTCCTGGATGTCAATGGTTAGTGGGACTGAGTCTCAAAAACCAACACATATCACACACACACACACACACACACACACACACACACACACACACGCATCAGATGTATGCTAACTTTGGAACAGTTTTGAGGCTACACTAACTGGTCAGATTGGTTGGGGGTGGGAGGACATAACTTGAAAAATATCAGTGGATTTTTTAAAATTTAATTTTTATTTTATTTTGTGTACTGGATACTAAAATGTCAAGATCGACATGGTTTTCACAACTGCACAGTACTTTCATCTAGTAACCAAGTACTTCCATATAGTCAACCCCATTGACCGGAACATAAATACTCAAAAACAACAAAGGCTAATGTCTTCCCTACGGGAATACCAAAAATGTATGGTTTGATTTAGAGAGAGCTTTGTCTTCAAAGTGAAGTGAGTGAGTGTGTGTGAATGGGACATGCAATCTTTCTTCCGCTTTTAATGAATTAAGAGGTGTATGTCAGTTGGTCAGAGGGCCCCACTGACCTGCCTGCTCTCTTGCTGCTGGGTTCTGAGGGAGGCTGCACCTCACTGCCAGCCTCCTTCTGTGTGTCAGCAGAAGCAGCACAGTGTGCTTATCTCCTGTTGGGCTCATCTTTAGAGTCAGCCATCCGCTGAGTAAGGAGGGACTTCCGGAGTCTTGGCAACCTCTGGGTGTGGTTTCTCCCTCTCCTCCTCTTTCCTGTAACTGCTTTCTGGGATTCTTTTATGTCGTGTATCTCCCAAGCACTTCCATCTTGGGTACCGTTTCAGTCCTGACCATTAGCACTTGGATGAAGTATGCCAATTGCTTATAGAGTCAGGCTTACATTGAAAAGATTTAGGTATTGTGATATATTTTAAAGTATTTTTATTGTGTAGTAGAAAATAGACTATTGTCAACCCTCCATCACATCACCCACTGAAAATTAAACACACACACACACACACACACACACACACACACTTATATGGGTTTAGAGAGATGGCTCAGTGGTTAAGAAGGTTAAGAACACTTTCTGTTCTTGCAGAGGACCTGGGTTCAGCTCCTAGCACTCACAACTCACATGGTGGTTCACAACCATCTGGAATTACAGTTCTGGGGATCCATTACCCTCTTCTGTACTCCCTGAACTCCAGGCCCACATGTTGTACACAGATGGGCATGCAGGCAGACACTCATACACATGACATAAGTCTTTAAAAATGTATTAGCACCTCTATGTATACTCCTAACACAGCATAATCCTCAGTCCTGTCTAATACTAGCAACTGTCCCCAGAGACCTGACTCTAAGGAATGATGTCACCACCATGAGAGAAACAGTTTACAGGAACAAAGGAAAGCTGGTCTTCAGCTACTTCATCACCCGCTGCCCTGATCTTTACGTTCAGGAGAACACTGTCAATATGTAAACTGTTTGCACCATAGAAAAAGTTCCAGGACAAGAAAACGAAAGAGAAGCAAAAAACGTTAAAGATGGTTTTAAAACTGTGACTAAGTATATGTTTGTGTGTGTGTGTGTGTCTGTCTGTCTTTCTGTTTGTCTTCTCTTGCAGGGAAGACTTCCCGTGCCTAAGGAAGTGAACCGCAAGAAGATGGAGGAGAATGGCGCTGCCTCGCTGACTCAGCCGGGCAGCCGTGAACTCACCTTTCCAGCTACCAGTTACCTCCGCCCTTTTTAATCGTCCCACCTCCATTTGTATTGCATATGGTGTATGGGGTTTTGATGAGGTCTTGGTATCATATATGGGATTTTTTTTTTCTGTGTAAATCATCAACTATAAGAAGAAACTATGGGACTCTAAGCCTGGCTTTAGAGAATTTACAGTGGACAGATAGGTTTCATCAAACCAGTTTTTAATCATTCTGACTCAAGTGAAAACGCTCAGAATTTCACACTGTGAATCCACGTTTACAACCCCTACAGGTGGGCCTTCAGGCCTGGTTCGCTACAACAATGTCTTCCACAACTCAAAACTCCTACTGCGCTCAGATGACTGGTCCACTCCTGCCTTTCATCACACAGCTCCCGACTGCTTCGTGCAGAGGCTGAGAGTCCCCCCCCCACAGTTTTTTTTTTTCCTTCATTTAGATGTAACAAGCCTAGTAGTTTATGTTCATCAATTGTCTGTATATCTATATTTTACCCATGTACTCTTTTGATGTATAGAAGTAGTTTGAAACTCATTGTTTCCTTGTGGTAAGTGACTGAGACGCTGCCACAGGGCTTGAGACACTGATGAATGGTGCTATTTTGGACTTTCAACATGCTCCTTGGCGAGGTAGCTCTGGTGGAGTTGTTTTTTATTTCCATGTTCTAAGAAGGTGTTGGTACTTTGTTTCCTGGAATGTTCTTCTCTAGACTGGACTGACTTGTTTTCCTTGTGTCTTGAGTGTGGCTTTCTTCTTCAGTGTTGTAGGTTGAATGGATGCTACCAAGAGTGTGAGAGGCTGTCCTCTCGTGACTGGCCCTGGCGGATGTGCAGTCACGGTAGCGGGAGCAATCACAAAACTGTAATTGACCTACCAGATCTCTTCCCTTTCTGCAGCCTCACATGCCTGACTTAGAAAAAGAAAAGCAATAATTTTTTTTCCAGGCGTTCTGAGGTTATCTCTTTGGATTCTTTTTGTTTGACTAGATATTGGGGGAGGGGGGGTAAAAGTCCACTCTTTTAATAAGTGCCATGTGGGGAAAAAAATCCAAAGTGCTGGCATTTGAGTAGGAATTTGAAAATTATCCCTTTCCCAAATTTGAAATTGGAAAAATGTCTTTACAAAATAGTGATGATGAAGAAGATGATGATGATAGTGATGACGATGGTGGTGGTGGTGGTGGTGGTGATGATGATGATGATGATGAAAGGCAAAACACCTTTTTGGTACAGTTTTGATAAGCAAGGTGTAGATTTTACATTTTTGTCCTTGCTCCCAATGAAATGGATAAACAAAAATAAAATCTGACAATGCCATCTCCTCACAGAATGTTGTTGTGTTAGCCAGACTGAAAGCCCACCTTAATTTTTATATAATGTCTTTAGCTCTTCCTTTGACAGGGCAGGCCTTGTTCTGAACTGTTTGCGCTTCTGACTGTTAGACACCAATGACGCATGCACTGTCCCTCTTCGTTCTTTCTCTCGCTTCCCTTCTGGCTTGAGTTTCTTGTGCATTCTTGCTACCCCCACCTCTGTTAGGGTAGGTATATCAGCTATGTAAATAAAGCAAGGAAACAGTATTGTGCATTTGTGGCATTATGTAGAATTGCAGTGTGCGCTGCCGAAAATGCAGGCTTTTGTAACGTGGTTCTCTCATAAGTACCCAATGTATTTTAGCTATTTTAGAAGGATTTGTTCAATAAATATGCAAGCTATATGGTAACTGTGCTTTGGCTCATCATTGTAGGGTCGGTCGGTCTTTTTAACCTCTGTCGATTCCTACTAGGTTTTGTGTTTCCAGGATCCCTCAGGTCAAGCAGGCCAAGTGTCAGAAGGGAGAAGCAGATTTACTTTCAAACATTTTCTCTCTTGAGGGCCTTAAGAGATTAAGGGAGAGGTAGGGGCTCATTAAGATGGTGTTAGCAGCATTGCCCTGGTCTCAAAGGAGAAGTAAATGCAAATCCTTCCACTTCTAGACATTTCCCCTCTCGTTAGGGCATCCCCACACATCTCAAGATGCATGTTCTCACACTCCCTTACCAGCAAGACCCACTCTGGGAAGGGTTGGCACCTCCACACAGACAAAGGACTTACATTTGTAAGAGGATCCAATTCTGAGATAGGGGTTTAAGCCATTACTGTGCAGGCATGCAGTCACCCAGACCCCTTCGGGTGATGAGTTGCCCATCATCAAAGCCTTTTGGAAGTCTCAAGTGACTCTAAAAACTAGAAATTGGGGACCCATGCTCCATGCACTGTTGTAGATAGAATCTATGGTTGGCACATGCAAGGTGAGCTACTCTCTAACTGAATGTTATGGTCAAACCCTCTTTGATATATTCTTTTGGAAGGGCAGACGTATGGGGACATCTCAGTTCTGAACAGAGACCTATGACTAGAGGATCTGAGGTACTCAGCCAACAGCCATGGGGGTGGGCGTGGCTCTCCAGCTGGGGCCGCAGCATTGAATGTTTGACTGATGTTTTGGCTGTTGAGAAACTCCTGCTGCTTTCCTCATTCAGCCATTGTGGGACTGAAAGGTCACCTTGATTTATGCAAGAGTTTCAAAATCAGTTGGTGGGGTATAAACACTGAGACACCTCACCAGAGGGTAAAGAACATAATTCTGAAATAAAAGCCAGAGAGAGAGAGAGAGTTAGGGGTGGGGGAGAACAGAGAATCTTACCATCCACACTCTGGTAGCGTGTCCTCCTCAGTATGGGGGACAGAAAATGCTTTTTTGCTTTTTGGAAGATCCTCATTCCTAATTGTGCATGTCAAGAGGTATCTCATAAATTGGGAGGATGTTGAATTTAATTTGAAATTAATGCACATTCCAGGTGAGATACTGGCACCTGTATACATACCCAGAGATTAATGCCTCTGCATACATGGGAAGGTATTATTAACTATTATTTGATTATCTTTTTACTTAAAAGGAATCCTAATTTTCCTCACTCAACAACCTCCCTTTGCTTGGAGGGGCATCACAGCTATGGGGGATACACACTGCTTGGAGGGGCATCATGGATATGGGGGATACACTCTCCTTGGAGGGGCATATGGGTATGGGGGATATACTCTGCTTTATTGCCTTACTAAATTAAGACTATGAAAGATCATGAGATGGGACAATCGGTGGCATTTCTCTGTTATTTTATTTCCATCCATCTTAATTACCAATTGCTCCTAAAGAGATTGAAACCACATTTTGCATATTGAAACCATATTTTTTCTTATCCCACAGGTTCTATGGGTCAGGAATTCTGGAGTAGTGCAGCTGGTGGTTAGTATACGCCTTTGTAACCAAGATGTCAAACAGGCCTAGAGCCATCTGATATTCTTGCTGAGGTTGGAAAGCCACGCCCACATCCTTGGCTGTTAGCTGGGCACCTCAGTCCCTTTGTTCATTGGTCTCTCTGCAGAACTGAGATGTCCCCATAACTTCTGCCTTCCTAAGAAATATATCAAGAGAGGCTTGGGAATATAATTCAGTTGGTAGAGTAGCTTGCCTCAAATCCACCAAACCTTGGGTTTTATCTACAATGTGTGTGTGTGTGTGTGTGTGTGTGTGTGTGTGTGTGTGTGTGTGTACATATCCAGGAACAAACCCAGGTACATATGATCTAGTCTCAGACCTCACCGTTGTGCTGGAATGGTGGCTCACACCTATAATCACAGAAACGAAGGCGTCTAAGGCTAAAGGGTTGCCATCAGTTTGAGGCCAGCACATTTTGCATAGTGAGTTCTAGGCTATTCTTCCTCTGTAGTGTGAGACCAGAAAAGAATAAGAAGGAAACTAGAAAGCAAGCTAGCCAACAAACAAAAATCCCCAAAGCAACTACCATCATATTCTGTTCAGGTAAACCAGCTACTAAATGTAGATTTATGACATACTCTACAAGGTAGAAAAGCAAGTTTTATTTCTTGAAGTGGGGAAAAGTGAAGAATTTAGAGAGATGATTTTGAAATAATATAACAGTCTCTATTTAGTAAAAGAACTCAGGGTTTGTTGTAGGCTAAGGGATAAATTATAAGAAAAACTGAAACCTGGAATAGCGGGTGCTTCTTTTAAGTGACAGTTCCCGGAGCCCCACAGAGCATGGCTCTGAAGAAGGTTCTAGAACAAACCTGGAGCATCAGGGCTTCCATTTACTAACCAAAGTGCTCTTAGCCCCCAAAGCAACCGTTATTGGCAGTTGTAAAAACAGAGGTTGGAATGCATGATATTTACAGTTCTGAGAAAAATCGGTGGTGTTCCACAGGGGTCACTGAGGACGGTTCATTCAGTTTCCATAAAGGTGAAAATGATGGGTGATTGACCCTGCACTCCACTATAAACTCACAGCAATCATGCCATGGGCCTGTTAATGGTTAATACCTCCTGTGGCAAAGTTGAGCATTTGAAGGCCGGATGAATCTGAAGGCTAGTTGGAGACAAACAGGAGCCCCAGTTTTTGATTAAAGACTTTGTTCTCTCACCAGAGAAAAAAAAGTATTACCATATTGTATTGGGGTACAGATGGGCAACCAACAACTGAGGACCAGATAGACCCTATTGACCGCTTTAGTTTGTTTACAGTGTTTTTTTTTTAAGAATGTTGATTAGCTAGCAATGCTTACAAAGATGGAGGTACTCCACATGCATGTCTGGGTGGGAAAATGGGAACTGTACACTAGGAGAGTGGAGTTAAATAGCAGACTCTATCTTCAGATGAGGGGTGCCTCCTCCCTCCTGTGACCCTTACCACCTCTGTTCTCGCTCCCTGCTTCATTCAGGAAAGGTGGTTTGTACCGCTAATCCTGTTGGTATAGGGAGTAGCCACGGACCTGTTTTACTAACAAAAGGCCAGGCACCTTACCAAAGCTTTGTGTTTGACAGTGGAACTACTTGCAGTAGCACTAACTTGAGGCTGGAAACAAGCTCCTCTATGGTAATCCCACAGCCTGCCTTCTGGACCATCTGTGTCTCCCCCAGCCCTTTTTGGAAATGTTCAGTAATCTCCCTCAAAGCCCTGAAATCCTATGACTTAATGAGGAAAAGGGTGGTGGATCGGTTTGAATGAGGCTATGTATGAGCAGAAGAGATTCATGAAGTTCAGACTGGGGTACGTAGCAGCTTCTCATGGAGACTTATGGCTGGCTTTAAGGTAATTTGTTTTAAACTCTTCTGTATTCTTTTCCTAAAATTGATCTACAGAAAATGATTCTGGGCTCATAATAAACTTAAAAAAAACCACTATTTCTTTTTAAAGAGAGAGGTTTCATCTATTTCAGATCTTAATACAACACATGGCCCTTAACATTACACAGAACCCCAGATGAAGCGAACAGAAGGTTTCTTCTCATTAGTCGTGAACAGAGGCCCCGGCCTTTCCTTCTCCTGTTCCTGTTAAAGATGATTACAGTGTTAATGAGCAAGAAATTGGGTCTTTGGGCTCTTAGGGATTTTCAGATTTTAGAAGTATGGAAAGTGGAGTGAAGTGAATTGGAACAATATTCACTTCAGGCTTCTTCCTCTCCCCACCTCCCAGAGTGGTTCTCATCACCTTGCTTTCTGGGGAGATTGTGGGGAGAGTGCAGCAGCAGCCAGGAAAAAAAAAAGACAGGAGACATCAAGTAGGGGGAAATGACTTCTGCAAAGGGTTGCATGCAATCATTTTCTACTATTCATGGATAGAATAGATTTTGAATACTCGACTATGAAGAAAAGTAATAAGAAACAGATAGGATATCTCAGACTGGCCCTGGTGGGTTTTCTTCATTAGTTTATAAACTCACTCATGCATGCATTCTGAGACCAGAACTTGCTCTGTTACCTAGGCTGACCTTGAACTCCTGGGCTCAAGCAATAACCCTGCCTCAGCTTCCCAGGTGGTTGGAACTGCAGTAGGATGTCACCAGGTCTCTTTTGCTGACTATTTTAAACAGAATTACAATGCTTTCTGGAGATATCAAGTGTATAAGTCCAAAGATAAAAACACTTTCATGAGAACTCTTTCAGACTTGATGCTTAATGTTTGGTAAAGTTGTCAAAACCATTGCTCAAACTATGACATGAAATGTTTATTCAATTATAATCATTTCTCCTCATATATTATCATATAAAGTGTTTAATATCTCTTCATAATTGGGAAAAAAACCAAAAATCTTCTGTGCTGTGAGACCTATTAGCAGCCTGAAAGAATATTTTAAATCTTAATGGTATTCTTGAGTTTGACATGAGTCCTTCCATGATTACTCTTCAAACCCAGCCAACAACATTCAAGAGCTGCATACAAGTGTGCTGGAGAAGTTACCTGCCTTGTGTGCTAGTTACCTTCATGCCATAAGACCTATACCTGACAAGCAAATACTTAGAAGAGGGATGACATATTTTGGCTCATGGTTTGAGAAGTTGCAGTCTATCATAGTGAAGAAGGCATGTTGGAGCCCATGGTGACAGGAGCACATGGCCAGGAGCAACAAGTCAGTCCCAAACCAGGGTCCAGCTCTAACCTGTAAACCCAGGGCACTGCTTCTTCTAACCAGTCCCCATGCCTAGCAGGCTTAATGACCTTTGCAATCGAGCCTTTGAAGGATTTGCATATTTAAACCATAACATGTTTGTCTTTGTTAGGGTTTTGCTCTGATGAAACACCATGACCAAATGTAACTCAGGAAGAAAAGGGTTTATTTCACTTAACATTTTATGGTATCAGCTTATCACTGAGAGAAGTCAGGGCAGGAAGTGAGAGCGGAAGCTGGAGGGAGGAACCAATTCAGAGGCCTTGGAGGGATGTTGCTTACTGGTCTGTTGCTATCCATGGCTTGCTCAGCCAGCCCAGGGGTGGCACCTCCTTCACTGAACTGCCCTCCGTCCCCTCAATCATCAATCAAGAAAATGTCCCATAGGCTTGCCTACAGGCCAATGCTGAGATTTTCCCAATTGAGTTTCCCTCCTCTCGAATGAGGCTAGTGTGTGTCAAGTTGACATAAACTTGCCGGGCACTACTTTGCTTTATGTCAGAGCATGTTGATCATCTTGCTCTGCAACATACTTAAATATGCAACAGCTATATCTGCATCACCTTGATTTGTATTTTTAGTGATCAGTTTTACAATGTTTTGTAGAAAAAAAATAGCTCTTTGAGTAGAAAAATAAAGCCAACTTTTCTCTGACAGAACTTCGCCATTTGATAGTGAATGTTGCCCCCATTGATGAGCATTTTTGAAAGACATTTTCCATAATTGAGTAAAATCTACAGCTCTAAAGTAGAAAAAATACACTTAAAGCAAAAATTAAGATGGAAGTATTTCATCAGAAACCATTGTTTTGTCAAATGTTTAATTGGTTTTAGAAAAAAAACATGTGTTTTTATTCCTGCCATTTCTAAAGAGATAGTTTTTTTTCGAAAGGTGGTTCTAAATGTGTGTGTTACAGCATAATTAAGAATCATTTGAGAAGTCAGAGTGAATATGTCTTGGTGTGCTTCCCAGAAACCGGGAAAGTAAATTATTCAAAATAACCGGAGACTAAGGCTCTGCTACTCAGATTTCCAGTGCATTACTTTAAAAATGCAGAAGAACATTAACAACTTGTCAGGCAATAGAAAAGCAAAAGTATTTTTGATTACAGATTATTACATGAATTTTGCCACATGGCATCAGAAATTCAAAGAACTGAATTTTGGTGCTGTAGTAAAATGTGTGTGTGTGTGTGTGTGTGTGTGTGTGTGTGTGTGTGTGTGTGTGTTTATATACACATACAAAAGGAATAGAATTTATGTTGATCTGTTTCATGCGAGCAAAAAATAATTCCTCATTGGCAGATTCGTGAAATAATGAGTAAAGTTCACCATCTCACTAATCCTTGCACTGGGGTGTGATTTTGCATTTGTTCTTCCTAAGTGGAAGGTGTTCCTGTTTTCATTTGTAGTGTACTGCTTCTAAAAATTATTCTCTTTGCAAAGATTTCTTTTAATACTTAGATATTTCTAGAAAAAGGAAATAAAAGTGAAAGTTTAGGTGCATTTTAATTGCAGGTGAGTGCAATAGAGTGTTAAAGGTCTTGTCTCAAAAAACCAATAATAATAATAATAATAATAATAATAATAATAAGAAGAAGAAGAAGAAGAAGAAGAAGAAGAAGAAGAAGATAAAGGTCTTATATCCCGGCACCTTCCCTACCAGAGGAGAGGTGTAGGCCCGGGAGGGCTTTGCCTGCCGGAGCTCCTGAGGGAGCCATCTTGGGTCCCAGGTCCCTCAGAGACCAGTCTGTGAGGGGGAGAGTGCTGACTGCAGAAGTAACACAGCTTCTGAGACAAACCCCGTTTCAGGCTCCAGATATCCGGGCAGCTTCCCTGCTAGAGCAGAGGTGTCTGCCTGGGAGGTCTCTGCCTGCAGGAGCAGGTGAGAGAATCATCTTGGGTCCTTGATCCTTCAGAGACCAGTCTGCACAGGTTTCTGTTATTACAGCTCACCAACTGTGAAGGTTGAGTGAGCAGACTGCAGAAGCAACACAGCTTCTGGGACAGAGCCAGTTTCAGGCTCCAGACATCTGAGCACCTTCTCCACCAGAGAAGAGATGTCCACGAGGGATGGCTCTGCCTGCTGGAGCACCTGAGGAAGCCATCTTGGGTCCTGGGTCACTCAGAGACCAGTCTGTGCAGGTGAGTGCACAGGCTGCAGAGACAACACATCTTCTGGGACAGCCCCTGTATTGAGCCTTCATCTTTAGCCAGGAGGCAGGACTGAACACCAGAACTCTGTGCACCTTCCCTGCAAGAGGAGAGCTTGCCTGCAGAGACTACTCTGACCACTGGGACTCAGGAGAGAGCTGGACTCCCAGGACTGCTGACAGAGGGTAACAGAATCACAGGAGGAACCTGCTCCAACCAAAGACAACTATAACAACTAACTCCAGAGATTACCAGATGGCGAAAGGCAAACGTAAGAATCTTAATAACAGAAACCAAGACCACTCACCTTCTTCAGAACCCAGGACTCCCACCTCAGCCTGTCCTGGATACCCCAACACACCCGAAAAGCAAGACTCAGATTTAAAATCATAATTCATGATGCTGGTAGAGGGCATTAAGAACTCACTTAAAGAAAGGCAGGAGAACAGTGCTAAAGAGGTAAAAGTCCTTAAAGAGGAAACACAAAAATCCCTTAAAGAACTACAGGAAAACTCAACCAAACAGGCAATGGAATTGAACAAAACCATCCAGGACATAAAAAGGAAAGTAGAAACAATAAAGAAAACCCAAAGTGAGACAACTCCAGAGATAGAAACCCTAAGAAAGAAATCAGGAACCATAGATGTGAGCATCAGCAACAGAATATAAGAGATGGAAGAGAGAATCTCAGGTGCAGAAGATTCCATAGGGAACATGGACACAACAATCAAAGAAATGCAAAATGCAAAAAGATCCTAACTCAAAACATCAAGGAAATCCAAGACACAATGAGAAGACCAAACCTACAGATAATAGGAGTAGATGAGAATGAAGATTCTCAACTTAAAGGGCCAGCAAATATCTTCAACAAAATTATAGAAGAAAACTTCCCAAACCAGAAGAAAGAGATGTCCATGAACATACAAGAAGCCTACAGAACTCCAAATAGACTGGACCAGAAAAGAAATTACTCCAGACACATAATAATCAGAAAAATAAATGCACTAAATAAAGACAGAATATTGAAAGCAGTAAAGGAAAAAGGTCAAGTAACATATAAAGGCAGGCCTATTAGAATTACACCAGACTTCTCACCAGAGACTATGAAAGAAAGAAGATCCTGGACAGATGTTATCCAGACACTAAGAAAACACAAATGCCAGTCCAGGCTACTATACCCAACAAAACTCTCAATTACCATAGATGGAGAAATCAGAGTATTCCATGATAAAATCAAATTCACACAATATCTTTCCACGAATCCAGCCCTTCAAAGGATAATAAAGGGAAAACACCAACACAAGGATGGAAACTACACCCTAGAAAAAGCAAGAAAGTAATCCTTCAACAAACCTAAAAGAAGACAGCCACAAGAACCGAATCCCAACTTTAACAAAAAAAAAATAATAAGAAGCAGTAATTACTTTTCTTTAATTTCTCTTAATATCAATGGACTCAATTCCCCAATAAAAAGTCATAGACTAATAGACTGGCTAAACAAACAGGATCCAACACTTTGCTGCTTACAGGAAAGCCACTTCAGGAAAAAAGACAGACACTAACACAGAGTGAAAGGCTGGAAAACAATTGTGCAAGCAAATGGTCCTAAGAAACAAGCTGGAGTAGCCATTCTAATATGGAATAAAATTGACTTCCAACAAAAAGTTATCAAAAAAGACAAGGAGGGGCACTTCATATTCATCAAAGGTAAAATCAGCCAAGATGAACTCTCAATTCTGAATATCTATGCTCCGAATTCAAGGGCAGCCATATTCGTTAAAAAAACTTTAGTAAAGCTCAAAGCACACATTGCACCTCACCCAATAATAGTGGGAGACTTCAACACACCACTCTCACCAATGGGCAGATCCTGGAAACAGAAATTGAACAGAGACACATGGATACTAACAGAAGTTATGAAACAAATGGATTTAATAGATATCTACAGAACATTTTATCCTAAAACAAAAGGATATACCTTCTTGCCAGTGCCACATGGAACCTTCTCCAAAATTGACCATATAATTGGTCACAAAACAGGCCTCAACATATACAAAAATATTGAAATTATTCTATGCATCCTATCTGACTACCATAGACTAAGGCTGATCTCCAATAACAACATAAATAATAGAAAGCCAACATTCATATGGAAACTGAACAACACTCTACTCAATAATTCCTTGGTCAAGGATGAAATAAAGAAAGAAATTAAAGACTTTCTAGAGTTTAATGAAAATGAAGCCATAACATACCCAAACTTATGGGACATAATGAAGGTAGTCCTAAGAGGAAAAATTATAGCCCAGGGTGCCTCCAAAAAGAAACTAGAGAGAGCATACAGTAGCAGCCTGACAGCACACCTAGAAGCTCTAGAACTAAAGAAAGCAAATTCACCCAAGAGGAGTAGATGGCAAGAAATAATCAAACTCAGGGCTGAAATCAAACAAGTGAAGCCAAAAAGAACTATTCAAAGAATCAACCAAACCAGGAACTGATTCCTTGAGAAAATCAACCAGATAGATTAACCCTTAGCCAGACTAACTAGAGGGCACAGGGATAGCATCCTAATCAACAGAATCAGAAACAAAAAAGGAGACATAAAAACAGAACCTGAGGAAATCCAAAACAACATCAGCTCCTACTACAAAAGGCTATACTCAACAAAACTAGAAAACCTGGATGAAATGGACAACTTCCTAGACAGATACCAGGTACCAAAGTTAAACCAGGATCAGATTAACAATCTAAACAGTCCCATTTTCCCTAAAGAAATAGAAGCAGTCATCAATAGTCTCCCAACCAAAAAAAGCCCAGGACCAGATGGGTTTAGTGCAGAGTTCTATCAGACCTTCAAAGAAGACCTAATTCCAACTCTCTTCAAACTATTCTATAAAAGAGAAACAGAAGGTACTCTACCCAATTCATTTTATGAAGCCACAATTATTGTGATACCTAAACCATACAAAGATGCAAAAACGAAAGAGAATTTCAGACCAATTTCCCTTATGTATATATGCAAAAATACTCAATAAAATCCTCACAAACTGAATCCAAGAACACATCAAAATGATCATCCATCATGACCAAGTAGGTTTCATCCCAGGAATGCAGGGATGGTTTAATATACTGAAATCCATCAATGTAATCAACTATATAAACAAACTCAAAGACAAAAAACCACACGATCATCTTGTTAGATGCTGAAAAAGCATTTGACAAAATCCAACACCCTTTCATGATAAAAGTCTTGGAAAGATCAGGAATTCAAAGTGCATACCTAAACATATTAAAAGCAATATACAGCAAACTAGTGGCCAACATCAAACTAAACAGAGAGAAACTCGAAGCAATCCCACTAAAATCAGTGACTACAAAAAGCTGCCCACTTTCTCCCTACCTATTCAATATAGTACTTGAAGTCCTAACCGGAGAAATTCAACAACAAAAGGAGATCAAGGGGATACAAATTGGAAAGGAAGATATCTAAATATCACTATTTGCAGATGATATGATAGTATATATAAGTGACCCCAAAAATTCCACCAGAGAACTCCTAAACCTGATGAAGTAGCTGGATGGATATAAAATTAACTCAAACAAATCAATGGCCTCTCTCTACACAAAGGATAAACAGGCTGAGAAATAAATTAGCAAAACAATACCCTTCACCATAGTCACAAACAATATAAAATATCCTGGTGTGACTCTAACTTAGGAGTTGAAAGATCTGTATGACAAGAACTTCAAGTCTCTGAAGAAGGAAATTAAAGAAGATCTCAGAAGATGGAAAGATCTCCCATGCTCATGGATTGGCAGGATTAATATAGTCAAAATGGCTATCCTGCTGAAAGCAATCTACAGATTCAATGCAATCCCCATCAAAATTCCAAATCAATTCTTCACTGGGTTAGAAAGGGAAATTTGCAAATTCATCTGGAATATCAAAATACCTAGGATATCAAAAACTATTCTCAACAATAAAAGAACCTCTGGTGGAATCACCATGCCTGACCTCAAGCTGTACTACAGAGCAATTGTGATAAAAATCTGCATGGTACTGGTACAGCAACAGACATGTAGATCAATGGAAGAGCATTGAAGACCCAAAAATGATTCCACACACCTATGGTCACTTGATCTTTGACAGGGGAGCTAAAACCATCCAGTGGAAAAAAGACAGCATTTTCAACAAATGGTGCTGGCACAACTGGCGATTAACATGCAGAAGAATGTGAATTGATCCATTCTTATCTCTTTGTACAAAGCTCAAGTCTAAGTGGATCAAAGACCTCCACATAAAACCAGAGAAACTGAAACTTATAGAGGAGAAAGTGGGGAAAAGCCTCGAAGATATGGGCACAGAGGAAAATCTTCCTAAACAGAACAGCAATGGCTTGTGCTGTAGGATCAAGAATTGACAAATGGGCCCTCATAAAATTGCAAAGCTTCTGTAAGGCAAAAGACACTGTCAATAAGACAAAAAGTCCACCAATAGATTGGGAAAGGATTTTTATCAATCTTAAATCTGATGGGGGACTAATATCCAATATATGCAAAGAGTTAAAGAAGCTGGATTCCAGAAAATCAAATAACCCCATTAAAAATGGGGTGCAGAGCTAAACAAAGAATTCTCAACTGAGGAATACCAAATGGCTGAGTAGCATCTGAAAAAATGTTCAATATCTTTAATCATCAGAGAAATGCAAATCAAAACAACCTTGAGATTCCACCTCACACCAGTCAGAATGGCTAAGATAAAAAATTCAGGTGACAGAAGATGCTGGCAAGGATGTGGAGAAAGTGGAACAGTCCTCCATTTCTGGTGGGATTGCAAGCTTGTATAACCACTCTGGAAGTCAGTCTGCCAGTTCCTCACAAAATTGGCATACTACTACCAGAAGATCCAGCAATACCTCTCCTGGGCATATATACTCAGAAGATGTTCCAACTGGTAATAAGAACACATGCTCCACTATGTTCATAGCATCCTTGTTTATAATAGCGAGAAGCTGGAAAGAACCCAGATGTCCCTCAACAGAGGAATGGATACAGAAAATGTGGTATTTACACAATGAAGTACTACTCTGCTATTAAAAACAATGAATTTATGAAATCCTTATGCAAATGCATGTATCTGGAGGATATCATCCAATCACAAAAGAAGTCACTAGATATGCACTCACTGATAAGTGGATATTAGCACAGAATCTTAGAATATGCAAGATACAGTGTGCAAAACACAAGAAAATCTCGAAGAAGGAAGACCAGTGTGTGGATACTTCATTCCTCCTTAGAATAGGAAACAAAATACCCATGAAAGAAGTTACAGAGGCAACATTTGGAGCTAACACGAAAGGATGGACTATCCAAAGACTACCTCATCTGGGGTTCCATCCCATAATCAGCCACCCAACCTAGACACTATTGCATATGCCAGCAACTCTGTGCCGAAGGCACCCTGATATAGCTGTCTCTTATGAGGCTATGCCAGTGCCTGGCAAATACAGAAGTGGATGCTCACAGTCATCTATAGGGTAGAAGACAGGGCCCCCAATGGAGAAGCTAGAGAAAGTACCCAAGGAGCTGAAGGGGTCTGCAACTCTATAAGAGGAACAACAGTATGAACTAACCACAACCCCCAGAGCTCGTGTCTCTAGCTCCATATGTAGCAGAAGATGGCCTATTCGCCCATCATTGGGAAGAGAGGCCCCTTGGAATTGCAAACTTTATATGTCCCAATACAGGGGAATACCAGGGCCAAGAAGTGGAAGTGGGTGGGGGGAGGGTATAGGGAACTTTCGGGATAGCATTTGAAATGTAAATTAAGAAAATATCTAATAAAAAAGATAAAGGTCTTGGGTAAAAATAAAAAAAAATAGTTCACAAGGGGAGAAAATGTTCTATTCTGAAAGATAGAGAAGTATTTGTTTCTGAAAACAGAATGAAGGTATCTTACCAAATACCATGATGTTTTGATTCCAGTTTATACCTTTCTGCAAGGAATTATAACAGCCATTTAAAAATAGAAGCAATTATAATGTTCTTTAAATTAAAGAATTTGAAAATATGTAATCTTAACCATCCAATTGAAAATTCCACAAAGTCCTTTCTTCAGATTTCTATAACACGCATATTTGGGGCTTGGTGAGATAGCTTGGTGGATCTCCACAGCAGCTCCTGAGACAGTGTGAGGACAGAAGTCCAGATCCCCAGCACCCAAGTAATGCCAAACGCCATTTTGCAGGTCTATGATCTCCAAGAGCCAACAGCAAGATGGGAGATAAGGAGAGCCTTGTGAGCCAGCTAGCCTTACATACACAGCTGTGAACAAATGAAAGTCCTCAGACAAGGTGGAAGATGGGGTCTGACACTCAAAGTTGTTTCCTGACCTCCTCATGAATTCCATGACACATGGGTGCCCTTCCCCCAAGCCCTCACTTGCATATGCATACTGTACATGTACCATACATACATGTAAAAAGAGCAACATATTTTGAAAACTTTTGGCTATACAACAATCTAAGCTCTGTGTTATTTCATTTGCTGTTTTATTATTTTTAGAGCACATCTCATTGTCTCTCTGACTATGTAGGTCCGACTGGCCTAGACTTATTACATAGACCAGGCTGGCCTCAAGCAGAGATTTGCCTACTTGTGCCTTCTGAGTGCTGGAAGTAATGGCATGCACTACCACACCCAGTCTAGTGCCTCGAGGAATTTATTCTTGGCTAGAAATACTTGGTTGTTAGTCATTGAGCTTGAACATACCTCCCTGCCCCCAAATCCTTGATTGTTGCTGTGGCACTATCAACAGTCATGCAAGGGGAAAGATGCCAAGGGGACCTGGGACTAGTGATTTTTACATGAAGAAAGGAAAATGATATCCAGAATACTTATTAGTGCTTAACTGTGGCCACCTGGGTGGAGCAGTAAGGCACATGGAGTGGTGGTGGTGGACCTCTGTGGGGGTGCATTATCTTCAATTGTAAATCTACTGTTCAGAGGTGAGCCTAATAGACATATACAATAAAGGGAAAACTAACCCTCCTTTCTGGCCCAGATTCACGAACTGCTTTCTGCACTGGCTTCTTTAGGAGTGCTGGGGACTCAGGAATAAAGATTGGAGCCTAATTAATGCTCTACCTCGTTTCTCCCATTAACTTTTTCTCCTTCCGCTATGAGGATGATCATTCCTCCAGACCTCTGGAATACACTAGAGATGTAATAAAGGCGTTATCAGAAAACATGGCTGTACCCAGTGAGAAAATGATAACAAGCTCTAGAGAGGGCTGCCCGTGCTTAGCGGTTTCAGTCAGACCCACTTGGCTGTGTGTGAAAGTCTTGCAGAAAGAGAATTTTAGGAGTGTGTTCATTTGCTGAGTCCTTCAAGTTGAGCAGCTTTAATAATTAGTTGGGGTCTCTCTGAGCCCAAGGCTCCTATTAATTCTCTTCAACACTTTGGTCCAAGATGAGCTCAGAGGCTTCACAGACAGGACTATATCCCTCCCATGCTTCCACCTTTCCCATCCATCTTCTTTCTTTCTTTCTTTCTTTCTTTCTTTCTTTCTTTCTTTCTTTCTTTCTTTCTTTCTTTCTTTCTTCCTTCCTTTCTTTCTTTCTTTCTTTCTATTTCTTCAGGGATGAAAAGCCTCAGATCCTTTAACCAGTCTCTCTGTACCTGTTTCTTTTCCCGTGGGACTTTTAATATCCTTTTCAACGTCTTATATGAACCCTTGTCTGAGGCCAACCCAGATTCTCTTTTTAAATAATGGCTGAAGTCTGGAAGGAATTAATGGCGAGGCCGTTAGGGTGAGCTCTATGGTATACCTAAAGGGAAGGAGAGATGAGTGTCTGGGCCCTAAGCACCTGCTGTGGAACAAGCCTTCACGTGTTCTTCTCCATCTTATGCCTTGGGCAAGCCCCAGCCAAATGTGCCCTACACTACTCATGACAGCCTATAAGGTGAGACAGTCACTTCTATGATTTTCTCCTTCCCTGAGCTTTGTTGAGAAGCTGCTGGCTATCTGGGAGAGGAGAAACACGGCAGAGATGTCATCCAGCTTCCTCTGGGACGTCTGTCGCCCTGGCTCGTTCCTTGCAATTACATGGCTAGTTTCTGAAAAGCAGATGTTCCCTGGAGAGCTCAGGGCACTGCCTTCTAGGAGAAGGGTAACTGGAGCTCCTGCTTGTTGCTGACAGCAGCAATCTGCTTTGTCACATGGATAATGAGGGGGTATTGTATGTGAGTTCTGGAGGAAGATTAGCTCAGAAGGACATTTTTAAAAAGTGTGGTGGCAGCAGCCCTTGGAAAGAGTGTGGAAAATAGCCACTTGCTCACTGAATGTGTAGGACACCGTCACTGATATCATTGTGCATATGGCCTCTCCACACCACCATGAAGTCAGCAGCAGTGTGTTAGCTGAAGGATAAGTCACTCTGTGGAGCGAAGTGTCTGTGCTCAAATGTCAGGGCTACTCTTTACCTTCTCCATGGTGACATCATAGGAATCTAACTTTAGTATCTATAACTTCCCCTAAATCCATTCTCATTTCCCATATGAATAAAGAAGAAACACTGGGGGTTGTCTCCAGAAAAACAAAAGGTAATATACATACCTAGTTTTGAAGGTGTATGTTGTAAGGTTGTTGTTTATGAAATATCCCATCATCATTGTCAACATAGAGACCTGACCAGAAAGTCTGAGAATCAATGGCATAGACTCCAATACTTGTCTGCATTCCTGAGAACCAGAAATGCCAAGACCTAAATGTTAATTGTTTTATTTAATAGTGAGTTTTGCTACATTGTCCAAGCTGATCATAAACTCAAGGTAATTCTATTGGCTCAACCTCCCGAGAGGTGGGAGTGTAAGCATGAGTCACCACACCCGACTTAGGATGGACCAATCTTCCAGCTACAGGAATTGGGCTGAGAAAAGGCAAATTTGGCTTCCTTTGCTTTCCTGTTATATTCAGGCCCTCAGTGATTGGGAAGATGCTTGTATCGGGAGGTCCACTTGCTTGATTCATCACCTCAAATGCTAATATCTTCCAGAAAGGCACATAAACAGTATCTAATCAACTACCTAAGCATCCCATACCCCAGTCAAGTTGACAAATTAAAATCAGACACCATATATCACTGGTATGAGATATGTTCTCACCAGGTCTGTAGTACTTTCCTTTATCAGATGACCAAAAGCACAGAAAGCAAGTGACCATGGAGTGTTCAACCACAGGGATATATCTTTCACCACGGCATCTCTCCTCTGAGGTTCAGAAAACCGTGTAGAAGGGGGGACAGAAAGTTGTTAAGAGCCAGAGGTTGGCTCAGACTGCAGGAAAGTGTTTTCTGGACAGAACAGAGTTACTGCTGTCAGAAACTAAACAGCAGTTGTGGTTCCCTATACAAGATCAAGCAAGCCAATAGTCCAACACCGATGGAGGAGGGGTGCATGAGGCTACACCCCTAACTGAGGGGTGATTGACAGCTGGTGGCTGCTAGTAGGACAGGTCGGCTTTCTTGAGGGGTGTACCCTCTCATAGGTTGCCTATGCTCCAGTGGATGGTCCAGAATCCATGCTCATATGGGTGGCACCAGTTGGACTCAGTAAGTTAAAAACAAAAAGAAAATGAAATAAATAGGAGGATGTAATATTGAGAGGGAGTAATGGAAGCCTAGGATGAGTTGGAATCATGGAATGAGGGTATATATTATCATAGTACATTATATGCAGGAATAAAATTCTCAGTGAGGGGATAAAATGACTCAAGTAGTTAGTTGCCCTGGTTTTCATGGGGGTCAGTGTATTTTAATGCAGCAGAAATTCTTCCAGGAAAGCATGGTGTGCTAATAGAAAGATTTCAGAAAACAGAAAGGAAAGGAAAGAGAAATCAAGAGGCATTTTACCCATGCCTAATAAAGACCCTTCTCTATAAGCCTGACTTTTAACAGACTGACACAACGCCATCCTATTTGGACAGGAGCCTAGCACAGAAATACTTTGCATTTCTCCTCTGGTTTCCATGTTTCTAGGGTACCAACTGTTTGAGACATCTGTCACAATGCTGATCCCCAGGCCTGGCTCAGCTGGCCTGACTCTCTGGGTTGCTGTCCCCTTCTTCTCTTTCTAGTCCACAGAGAGCCATGTGGTGGTTAGAGACAGAAGAACCACCTCTATTTAGGGACTCCTATAAGGAACACATCGATACGCTGTTATGGACTGATTAATCTGTTAAAAAAAATAAATAATAGTGGATTTTACAGAACATTTTGCTTTTAGGAGGATGGAGATGATGGAAACAGGCTTCTTTGGCCACATACCATAGCCACTACCCAGAATGCTAGGGGAGATGGAGATGCTGTTATCAGATCTCATAGCTGACGCCCTCCCTGACACTGTGTTATCTGGAGTTGCAGCAGTCACAGTCAGCGGATGACGTAACACCTGTGCTCATATGCTCTGGGTGACCTCAGTGTTGCTTCTCATGAAGCTGTTCGTATTACAACTTGTATCTTACTCACTTTTGTAAACTTGTTCTAGTACTAGGATTCAAAACCAGGAGATGACTATACAGCTTTGACAAGTTCAAGGTACTCAAGGTACTCAAGTTCAGAGCTTTGTTTGTGGTCCAGACTTATGAAATGTGGGGATAAGTGGGGCACTAAGAATGATTTTCATCTAGTAACTTTCCACCTTGGCTGCATATCAGGGTTGCTTGGGAAAACTTGGGAGAATTTCTGTGGTTAACTTCACCCCCAGGAGAAGGTGACTCCTCGTTCTTTCTCTGGGCAGAGCCTAGGTATTTTTTCTCTCTACATTTCTCCAAGTCATCCTGAACCTACCTGCTAATTCAGTCTCTGTCCATGTTGAAAAGCTTCCTAATGACAACTGGGCCACAGCTGAAGGTCAAGTAGAACATATCTAATTACATAAGACAGGAGTTATTATAAGAGCACAAAATGATTAGCAAGAAGAAAGGGGTTTTCCTCTTTCTGCCCTCATGACTCAGGTGTAAATCAAATTACATCTTGCTTTCAGAGCCCGTTCCTGTCCTTAACCAGATGTACCAATATCCTAGTATGGCTTAGCTTTTGTCGTTTGTTGTGTGGAAAGACTCATACCTGCCTTGTATATTGTGAAGAGATGCTCTGACAGTGAAAAATCTCATCTTCTGTAAGATCAGTGTGTGTATGTGTGTGTGTGTGTGTGTGTGTGTGTGTGTACAACAACTGTCATTCTCAGGAACAAGAACCCTGAGAGAGACAGGAGTAATTGAGGACAGGTATAGGCTGGGCAATCTGCACAATTATCAGAAGAGTCAGGCTCAGAGATGAACGACTGGAAAGTTCGAGAAGGTAGAATCTGCAGGGGGATGAGGGAAGCTTTTAAAAGTCTTTGAGTTCCATCTGATGTTTGGCTGTGGGTCTCTGCATCTGTTTCAGTCAGCTGCTGGGTGGAGCCTCTCAGAGGACAGTTATGCTAGGTTCCTGTCTGTAAACATAACAGAGAATCATTAATAGTGTCAGGGATTAGTGCTTGCTGAGGGGATGGGTCTCAAGTTGGGCCAGTTATTGGTTGGCCATTCCTTCAGCCTCTGCTCCATCTTTGTCCCTGCATTTCTTTTAGACGGGACAAATTTGGGGTCAAAAGAGGACAAGGGGACAGGAGATGAGGAGAGGGGCTCTGTAAGGGAGCATCAATTGGGATGTAATAAATAAATAAATAAATAAATAGGCTTTGATCTATATTGTTTGTGACCTGAAGTGGGGGTCCTGGGGAGATGAGGAGAGGAAGACATGTAAGGAGTCAAGATCTGACTGCACCATCATTTCCTATAAGTACATACAGAGATTGAGGCAGAAGGCACAAGCAGAGACAATTTCCACAGGTGTTATGGAATACTGGGGGTAGATAGGAAGACGCTCTGATCCAGAGCTTGTGCGTGTCAAGATGAGGACCCACAATGGAGTGACCTGGACTATCTAATTTTTCTTTTACTATGATAAAGTGGATGAGCCAGGGGCTTTCCAGGTGCCACATTATTCCTAAAATAAAATCTGAAGAAAATTTCACATAAGCAGGCATCTGGATTCACTTCAAGCATTGGAAGGAGAAAAAGACCAGAACTCTGGGTCAATCCAGGGAATCAAGAGTGGAACAAGCTGAGAAAACTTTGGTTATTCCAACAAAACCACCTTTTTAGGAGTCAGCAATAATTTTGGTCAAAAGGGGATCCAGACCAACGCAGTGGTAGGAGGGTGTCCAGTCCAAGTGTGCACATCCGGTCCCATTAACAGAGCAGCAGGTGAAGCTGGCAACCGTAAGGATTGATAGGAAACACCTGGAGCTGAGCTGGCCACCCACACCTACAATCCAGGAACCCTTGCCTGGCATAGAAAAGGGGGCAGAGGCTCTGAAAGTTCTGGGTGAGGCAGGAGGCAGAGGAGGAGGTGAAGGTGTTGAATTTCCTATGCTATGTGGAGAAAAAGAAAACTGGAAATAAGCTCTGAGGAGGCCAACTATTCACAGCAGGAAGCCAGTGGTAACTCTATGCTCAGAAAGTGGCTGATGATGGAGAAAATGTGGCGTATGAATACCTGGTCAGGCATCCTGTGAAGGGAGCCAGGCTGGTGTTCTCACTCAGAGAAGGAAAAGATAAAGGTTCCATAATAGATATTAAAGCGTGTAGATTACTATGGAGACGAGGCAAGGGTGTGTACAAGAGAGAAGTTACTCCAATTGGGGCAGGAAGTGAATTACATGAACACCTCAGACAGTGCAGAAAATCCTTGAGTGCTTTGCAGTCAAAAGTAATCTAATTCTTATAAGTCAAAGGGAAACTTTGAAAATAATCAGTATATATATATATATATATATATATATATATATATATATATATATATACATATATATCTGTTACTTACTTATACTGATATTTAGTGTGATGTGTGACATTAAGTCTTATCACATCAATAAATGAATTATTACCACCAAATGTAGAAAAATCATTTGAAGAATTCAAACCAATTACTGAAGGTTTTTCTTTTAAAATGTGAAAATACTGTAGCTAACATTAAGCTTCATGGTAAGGGGCCAAATGGTTTTCTCTTATGACAAGGAACAAGGTAAGAATTCTGCTTTCCCCATCATTGCTCAACACAGTGCTAAAAGTTTTAGTCAGCACAACAAAATAAGAAAAGGAAATAAAAAGCACACAGATTAAAAAAGAAAATTTAAAAAGCTGGTCACAAAGAACACGCTATCTTAAATATTTAGAATGGACAAATCTATGGATTTGAACTCTTGCTTGGTGACACTAAGAAGGAATTCATTATTGCTGTCAGCAACTTGGATAAATCCTCAGAGAGGTAGGCTGGGTAGGGAAAAGGCCAATTCTAAATGATTCTCATACTATATAATTCATGTACACATTCTTTTTTAGAGATAAACAAAAATAATGAATAAAGAACAGATTAGTGACTGTCAACAGGAAAGTGGAAATGTCCGACTAAAAGCATTTTTGCTTGACAGATGCTTTGTGTCCTGACTGTATATGGCAGTGTCCTCACTGTTGCATCTGACCTCACTTACCAGATGATGTCACTGGGGAAACTGGATAAAGTTAAAAGACAGCTCTGTACTTCCTTACAGATATATGTGAATCGCAAGCACCCCAAAATAGAAGAAATATCTAAAATTAGAGACAGAAAATACAGAATATCATAGGAATATCCCAGAGCAGAAAACTAGGCATCTGGAAGATTCTGTGGTATGCCTCAATGTTTTACGTTTCTGTTGGGTTTCTTTTATATACTGCTCACTGATTTCTAAGACTTTTTGATTTTTATTTGTTTGTTTTATTTTGACCAAACCCCAGGACTTCACCAGGTATGGGATGAGTTTACTGCCAATTTTAAAGGTGTGCATCCAACCTCCTTGCTTCTACTTACATTATGTATTAGTAAAGCCATACATTTATAAACATTTAAAAATCATTCACATCATTATATGTTTTGCCCATCTATCAAGATCAGAGGGATTGATTCCTCTGGCTCTTGGTGTGTAACCAATAGGCATGGGAGATATGAGCTGGTTAAAAATTGATTGCAATTTATTAAAAGTTTTAGTATAATTAATTGATTGAAATTTATTAAAAGTTATAGTAGAATTAACAAAGGTGGGCATTGAGGAAACATAACAGACATTTATTTAGGATGAGTAGAATATCAGGGTGATGCCTGGAACCCTCAGGACACAGGAACCAAGGGAAGGCCTGGAACAGGAACTTTCTGGTTTAGGGCTCCATACCCAAATAGTGCCAGGAGGGAGTAATCCTCCTAGGAGTGTGGACAGGCCTGTGAGTGCAGGTAGGACCATCACTGCCACTCAGAGGAACCCATCCAGAATTCTCAGGACACAGGAACCAAGGGACTGCCTGGGACAGGAGTTTTCTGTTCTCCATCTGCACCCAGAGATAATCCTGTGCCATAGAACTACATACACAAATACTGCCAGGAGAGAGCTGGTCTCTCAAGAGTGCACACCTGCAAGCACAGCTCTGTACCACAGCTCTCCATACCCAAATTACTCCCAGAGAGAACTTGTCTCCCAGGAATACTGACACCCAGGCTTCCAGGAGGGAAAAGACAAAGTCAGAGACAGCAACACCAGCTAATATCACACACATCCAGATGCTGAAAGGCAAGCACAAGAACATAAGCAACAAAACCCAAAACTACTTGGCACCATCAGAACCCAGTTCTCCCAACACAGCAAACCCTGGTTACCCCCAACTCACCAGAAAAGCAAGACTCTGATTTAAAAATCACATCTCAAATGATTATAGAGGAATTTAAGAAGGACATAAATTGCTCCCTTAAAGAAATACAGGAGATCACAGGTAAACAGCTAGAAGCCCTTAAAAAGGAAATACTAAAGTCCCTTAAAGAATTACAATAAAATACAACCAAACCAGTGAAGAAATTGACCAAAACCATCTAGGGTCTAAAAATGGAAATAGAATCAACAAAGAAATCACAAAGGGAGACAACCTTGGAGATAGAAAACCTAGGAAAGAGATCAGGAGTCATAGACACAAGCATCACCTACAGACTACAAGAGATAGAAGAAAGAATCTCAGGGGCAGAAGATAACATAGAAAACATTGAAACAACAGTCAAAGAAAATGCAATATGCAAAAGCTCCTAACCCAAAACATTCAGGAAATCCAGAACTCAATGAGAAGATCAGACTTAAGGATTATAGGTATAGAAAAGAATAAAGATTCCCAACTTAAAGAGCCAGTAAATATCTTCAACAAAATTATAGAAGAAAACTTCCCTAACCTAAAGAAAGATATGCCCATAAACATACAAGAAGCCTACAGAATTGAATAAACTGGACCATAAAAGAAATTCCTCCCATCACATAATAGTCAAAACACAAAATGTACAAAACAAAGAAATAATATTAAAAGCAGTAAGGGAAAAAGGTCAAGTAACATATAAAGGCAGACCTATCAGAATTACACCAGACTTCTCACAAAAGACTATGAAAGCTAGAAGATCCTGGGTAGATCTCATACAGACCCTAAGTAAGAGAACACAAATGCCAACCCTGACTCTTATACCCAGGGAAACTCTCAATTACCATAGGAGGAGAAACCAAGATATTCCATGATAAAACCAAATTTACAGCCTTACAAAGGATAATAGATGGAAAACGCCAACACAAGGAGGAAAACTACACCCTAGGAAAAGCAATAAAGTAATCTTTCAACAAACCCAAAAGAAGATAGCCACACAGACATAAAAATAACGTAAATAACAGGAAGCAACAATCACTATTCCTTAATATCTCTTAACATGAATGAAGTCAATTCCCCAATAAAAAGACATAGACTAACAGATTCTTATTATCTCTTAATATCAATGGACTCAATTTCTCAATAAAAAGACATACACTAACAGACTGGATATGTAAACAGGACCCAGTATTTTGCTGCATACAAGAAATGCTCCTCAATGTCAAAGACAAAAACTACCTCAAAGTAATGGACTAGAAAATATTTTTCCAAGAAAATGGTCCCAAGAAACAAGCAGGAGCAGCCATTCTAATATCAGATAAAATCGACTTTTAACCAAAAGTCATCAAAAAAAGATCAGGAAAGCCACTTCATACTCATCAAAGGAAAACTCTACCAAGAAAAAATCTCAATTCCAAACATCTATGCTCGAAACGCAAGGGCATCCATATTCATAAAAGAAACTTTACTAAAACTAAAAGCACACATTGCACCTCACACAATAATTGTGGGGACTTCAATACCCAACTCTCATCAATGGACAGATCAGGGAAACACAAACTAAACAGAGACACAGTGAAATTAATATAAGTTTTGGACCAAATGGATTTAAAAGAGATCTATATTCACCAAGAAAATGCAAATCAAAACAACCCTGAGATTCATCTCACACCAGTCAGAATGGCTAAGATCAAAAACTCAGGTGACAGCAGATGCTGGAGAGGATGTTGAGAAAGAGGAATACTTCTCCATTGCTGGTGGTATTGCAAGCTGGTGAACAGCTCTGGAAATCAGTTTGGTGGTTCCTCAGAATTGGACATAGTACTACCTAAGGACCCAGCTATACCACTCCTATGCATATTCCCAGAAGAGAGAGAAAGCACACACACACACACACACACACACACAGAGAGAGAGAGAGAGAGAGAGAGAGAGAGAGAGAGAGAGAGAGACAAGAACATGAGGATGAGTCAGAGACACGATTCAGATAGGATTTGCCTCTTTGAGGACCTCAGGAAATGATGTCTAAGAACAGCAGTGTTATAGCCAGGACCTTTTCAGTATTGAGTGGGGAGTGGCCTTCCTGGTAGAAGAAACTAAGCTAGAGAGAGGGAAACATGAAAAGATTGTATAAGTCTCAGGTGGCATCAAGGGACAAATGGTGGAAAGCTGAACAGGCTACTTAGGAATGGCTTAACACCCAGAAACAAACACCATTGCTTCATCGGAGACCTTCCCTCTAGATTAAATACCAGCTAGGATTTGTTAAAGCTACGTGCAGCTGGGCTGTGAGTTTACACACAAATTTTTAGACACTTCTCCTGATAAAGGAAAACCCAAAGCCACTCACTGTTGCTGGCAGAAAGGGAGACACAGGTAAGCTTCCGAGTGTTATTTAGGATGAAATCCCAGTTAAAGAGGAGGTGATTTTTGTTGGACAAATCCAACCTGTAAACTGATGAAGCTACAGACTCTCCCATGGATGGAAATTTGATAATCACAGTCAAAGGTGACAGAAGGAAGGGAAATGGGCCAGCATCCTGGAATCCGTTTGTTGTAGGGCGATCCTTGGCCTCTCATTTCCTGTCTCCTTGGGAATGTTCCTAGGACCTGGAGGAGTTCTTGTATTGTTTCAGAACATGCCTTCTTTTCTAGTCCTGATTCTCATCCCTTTGCTTACAGAACCACACAAATAGCAGTGACTGTGCGGAATGAGCTTTGCTCTGTGACACTAAACACATTACATCATTTACTTTACTTTCATTCTGCCTACAACCTTGTCAATAGGTAGCTTTTATTGCTTGGGCCTTCAGACAAAGAAGTGAAAGGCCGAAGGGATTGTGTAACAACTTTCCCAAGCCAGTGGACAGCTCCATCCTCTCTATCCTTTCTCAGGATTTTTTTGTTTTCTTTCTTTCTTTCTTTCTTTCTTTCTTTCTTTCTTTCTTTCTTTCTTTCTTTCTTTCTTTTTTTCTTTTGCAATTTGAATTTGGAAGATTCTGCTAAACTCCCTTACAAAGCTGCTCGCTGTCCTTTTGAAAGTTGTGTTAGTTTTGGAAGCAAGCTGTTCCGTAAGAGTTATAGATGTCTGCCACTAAAATACAGTCACACCTGCCATGAAAATGTCATTTTGAAAGCAGGTTCATTTCACATTATATGATATAGAACTGGGATTCAGAGTATATAAAGTGTTTTGGGGTCTGCTTACTAATAGAAATTGTTTTGAAAACATGTGGTAGGAATCTAGAGATAATAATTTTTGCCTAATCAACATCTGGCAGAATTTAGAGAGCTGATTTTGTTATAACTAACTAGGGACATTTTAGGGAATGAGAGAAAACAGTCTCTCTAACCCACTACTAGTGACTTTTTACCATTGTCCACTAAAAGAAGTAAATAAAGGGAGAAAGGAAGGGAGAGAATATGGATAAAGAAAGAGATGGATAGAGAAAGGGAGGGAAAGAGAAAGGGAGGGAAGAAGGAAGGGAGGGAGGGAGAAAGGGAGGGAGGAAGAGAGGGGGAGGACATACTTGCTTAGGACAGTTAACAACAATGGCCTTAAGATTCGCTTGCAGGAAGGAGTGTAATTAACCAAGTGACAGATCAGTTCAGATCAGCTTCCTCTTCAGGGGAACACAGGGGTGTCTGTGTCTATAGACAGGCTCTACCTTCTGTAACAACCACCAGCTGTTTTAGGATGCAGCCATTTTCACACCTTCTGCAGATACATCTACTTTCTGGGAAAAGTGCCATGCAATTTTGTTTCATACAAAGATTGCTTTCTTATTTGGAGAATCCTCTTTAGATATTTCTTCCATTCTTAAAAGTTGCTGTTATTCATTCATCTCTTCGGTTCCTCTTAAGCTCATTCACCCTTGAGCTCACGTCCCTTTGTGGACTCTCTCTCTTACAAAGCAGTCTCTGGGGTTTCTGCTATGTTTGTGTGAGAGACAGACAGCATACAGAGACAAAATGTGGGAAGCTCCACAGGCTACATAGGAACGGTCTAAACCCAACAGGCTACTTAGGAATGATCTAATCCCAGAATCATATTTGACTCTGTTCAAAGTCCAGTGAATTCAACACTTTCATATATCTTGAAATGAGCTTTCAGTTTTAATATATTTTATTTTCCTCTAGAGTAATTTGATTTCTTGACTGGCAAGCCTTCCAAAATAATTCACATAGACTTTAACAAATAAAGCATATAAATATTTGGATCCCTGTGTTCATCGAGTGTTATAATACAGTACATAAAGTTAATAAAAATTGCATTGTAAGTTGTAAATACAAATTAATTCCTTGATTAGATGTTAAATGACATTGAACTATAATTATAATGTAAATAATAATAATATAAATAAATGTAACTATAATTATAAGTAAATAAAACATTGGCTATTGGGGTCTTTTAATTTGAAAACTACTAATATTATTAGCTTCTAACTTTCTAAATTATTTGTCCTCTTTTTTCAATTCTGAAATCGAGAGATACTTTACCCTGTTAGCAGTCAACTCCCATCCTAGTTAGTCCAGGCTTTCATGGACAAACATCTCAGCATGAACCTGAGGGTCTGTAGTCACCTTATTCTTTCTTTTAATACAAGGAAGGCATGCTGCCTGCCTATATGTGTGCATTAAACCATACACATCATCTCTTATTTAAGTGTATGCATGGAAATATACAACTCCCCCATTCTTGCCAAGACAAATGTTTAGTCCCATGCCTCTCAAGCCATGGGGATGTCATATGGCCTAGGCCTTTAGACTTGACTGTGGGTGCCTTTTATGCTCTTTTTTTCCTCTGACAGTTTAACATTACAGATATTAGAATAAACTGTGAATGTTACCATGTATCTCAAAGTTAAAGTTGCTAATGAGGAAATCTCTCTCTCTCTTTCTCTCTCTCTCTCTCTCTCTCTCTCTCTCTCTCTCTCTCTCTCTCTCTCCCTCCCCATCCCTCCCTCTTTATCTCTCTCCTTCTTTATCTCTCTCCCTCTCTCTGTCTGTGTGTGTTTGTGTGTGTCTGTATGCTCACATGCTCGTTCAAGTGCATGTATGGATGCACGTGTTTAAACCTACTCTGATCTTTCTTTGGTTATTATCAGACCTTTGAGTGTTAACTTTATGCTCTTCTCTCAGTGTCCAGTGACAAAATTCTCCTTATCCAAGATAATGAAGGAAGTCTTGACTGGAATAGGACCCTGCAAGGCATTCTGGGAAGTCTCTCAATAGTTTTTCTCTGGTATGTAAGTCAGCTTCGGGTGGGGCTCGTTTGGAGCACTTTCCAGGGTTTGACCTCTGCACTTTACAGTAGAGCCTCAGGCTCTGTCACCGGATCCTTGGACCACAGAGGTTCCTCCACTGGAAAGCTGCTTCAACAACAGCTGCCTCTATTTTTGTCTCATCTGGAAGGACAGAGTTAGAGTGTCAAGTGTCTTACAAGGTCCTAATTAACTAGGTCTTTAGGCTCTGGGCCTCTGTACAGTTTCTTGCATGAAAGGCAAGATTTCTCCTTATAAAGCAAGTGGAGCCTGAAAGACCATCTCCTGTCTTCTCATGAGCTCTGGGAACTCCCCAGAGATTGCCTCAAAGCATGTACGTTTCCCATGCCTGAAGAAATAGAAACATTTACTTGTAAAACAAACAAAACTGCCGAAACCCAAAACCGAAACAAACAAAAAACATATGAAAGAGAATCTGTGTAAAAATATATGGATACGAGATTTCTTGGTCACTTCTTTTGTTTTGAGCCTTTTGCTGTACCTGGTCTAGTCTTCATTTGAAGAGCAGTGTGATGAGACCATTTCTCCCTGTGGATCCCGAGCACACAGCTTCTGCTGTGTTTTCCTGCAGCTAATTATCCAGTCTTCTTGCAACTCTGGCTCACCCTGGCTTTTCCTTCCACCCTGCCAACTCGCTCTCCCTTTCTTCTGACTGCTCTAATCTATTACAAGAATGCACTTTACCTCTGGGAAAATCTTGGCACTGGGACTTTACCTCTCATGTGAATACTTTTTCTAAATCTCCTCTTAACTGAGCAGTCATCCGTAACTCACCACTCTCAGATGCTTGCCTCCATGGCAAGCTCTTGGGCTTGGACTGGGAGAAGAGAGAGAGGACTTCCTTCTGGAAGTGTTTAATGCAAATCGGATGGGCATGGATAAAGCCTGCCTGCTTCTATGCCCCAAATTCTATGTTCAAACTGAGGCCTTTAAAATGGGACATTTCAGGCAGTTCCAGCTTGGAACAATTGAGTAAAATGGGGTCCACTACCATTATAAAGGAGCTATCAGGGAGCTGCTTTGCCTGTCCATCTGTGTGAAGACACAGCATTTATCTCTTCTGCCTTCCTATTATATGAAAGGCAGGATGCTGCCTATCCATGAGGAACCAGATACAGAATCCACTAGAACCTTGATCTCGGATTCCCTACCATTAGAACATAAGAAATACAGTCTACAGTTTTCAGGCTCCTCAGCTTAGGTGTTTTGTTATAGTAGCAAGAACAGAGTAGGGAAGAGACCATGAATATTCCAGACCTTTTCAGTCTGGGCATTCAGGGCCAGTAGAGGGAGGAATAGAGAGAATTCCTATAGTTTTTCCCAGACTCAGTCTGGGATATCCATGTGCCTTGGCCTATGTTTGTCCAGTGCCCTCTGGCAATGTAAGGAGGGACAAGTAATACCAAGGTTGTTTGATTTAACCTTTTAGATAGTGTTATTTTATATATTCCTAAAATTCCTCTATCTATCTATCTATCTATCTATCTATCTATCTATCTATCTATCTATCTAGATATATGTATACACACATAAGATAGATATATAAAGGATATGTTATGCCACTTGAGCTGACAATGCTCTCATAAGAATCATAGACTAACAGAACCCCCAGTTCCAGGCATAAGAAGCCTCCTTTCAAATGGTTGGTCAGGGTAGTTCAAGTCACTCCCAAGACAACATAGACTATTAATATAGCCTTGGAGGATGAAGATAAGCCCTTATTGCTGAAGCCAACTTCCGCATCTATGGCTCAGGGAACGTCGTGGAAGAAGGAGTGTAAAGAATATAAGAAGTAGGGAACCAGCAATTTGGCTAGATATAGATTCTCCTAGAAATGGCTATATAAACAAGATTGAAACAGTGACAGTATCAGTGAACATGCCAATGTTGTAGGAGGAAATTATAACAGGGTTCTCCCCTTAGATAAAGAACTAAAGACAACAACCAACTACTGGGAAAAGGAGAATTAACCTCTCCCAGGGGTGAGGCCCTTTTTTATTGTCCAATACAGATAGTCATCCCTGAAACCGTATACACATTACCAACTAAATGGACTGAACAGGTTTTATTTGTGTATTTGTTCGCACATGCTCTCTTTCATAGCACAATGTGTGTCCCAATATACATATATGTGTGTGTAAAACAATATAGTATATGTGTAACAACAATAGTCAATGAAAGAGACTAAGTGGGGACATGGGAGAGGTTGGAGGGAGAATAGCTAGGAGGGAGGCAGGTAGGAAAGGGAGGGGGAAGGTTACATAATTCTAACTCAATTAAAAATACATTTTTTAAAATGGGGGTCCCAGTAACATTTGCTTTGTAGTTGGCAAACAAGGGCTCTGCTCTAATGTTGTTTCTTCACCAAATGTCCCATCTTGAGAACTCACAAGCCAATCACTGGCCTTTTCCAGTGTTCAATGTTTTCCACTGGCTTTTGATAATCAAATGCTTTTATTTGCCCTCTCAGTTTATTAGAAATTGGTAATAAATAAAAGTATATGTATGTATTATATGAACTATAGTCTCAGACTTAGTATTACCTATCTTATAAACTGTTATAAGCAAAGGACTACCAAAATAGTGAGAAAAGTTATTCTGTAAACTTGCTAAAAAAACATTTATTTATTTGTCTGCCATTTAACACATACCTTATGGGATTGGGTTGTGCTGAAACCAGAGCAATGCATAGTCCTAGCAACTAACCTCCAGAGAGAGCCATCATGGTGCATTCATTTAAGTGTCCAAAGACATGGGGTCCGGTAGCATTCTCCATTAAAGTTTCTTTTTTTTTTTTCCTCTCTTTATTAGATATTTTCTTCATTTACATTTCACATGTTATCCAGAAATTTTCCCTTACCCTCCCACGTCCCCACCCTGCTCCCCTACCCACCCCCTCCCATGTGATGGCCCTGGCATTCCCCTGTTCTGGGGCATATAGAGTCTGTATGACCAAGGGGCCTCTCCTCCCAATGATGGCCAACTAGGCCATCTTCTTCTATATATGCAGCTAGAGACATGAGCGCAGGGGGCACTAGTTAGTTCATGTTATTCTTCCACCTAGAGGGTTGAAGACCCCTTCCGCTCCTTGGGTACTTTCTCTAGCTCCTACCTTGGGAGTCCTGTGTTCCAGCATATTCTATAGTGTTTATTTTGGTGGCTGATTATGGGAGGGATCCCTGGAAGCCGCCGTCACTGGTTGGTCCATCCTTTTGATTCAGCTTCACACATGNGCCGCTTAGCTCACAAATCTCCAATTCGAGCAGGGGAGAAAACACTGATATACCTTATCCTAATTAAAAACTCTGGTGCATGTTTAGATAAGGATGTTAGAAACTATTGGTCATATGAGTTTTTAATTAAGTTACTACGTGTGTTAACTAACACCTCAATAGTATATATTAAAAGTTCATTTGTGTATGCGCGCGCGCGTGCACGCGCGCGCGCGCACACACACACACACACACACACACACACACACACACACACACACACACCTGCAAAGACAAACAACAATGAAAGGCAAAGTTAAAATTTCCTTACAGTGGTACTTTTCCCAGTCCCTCAGTTGGTGTATCTTTAATGGCTGTAGCTCCTGGTTGAGTCTTGTCCTCTCCCTTGGGGGTTCTCGTGTCACCCCCACCTTATCCCATTCTTTTCTTCCCAGCATTTTTATACCACTCCAACTGATGATGCATTCAGAAGCTCATGGTTTGGAGTTTTATTTTATTTTTTTACATTTCCTTCAGAATAGACTTGGATGACCAATCAGTAAGAGACATGACTAGATTGTAAACATGAATCCAAAGAGTCAACCTCAGAAGTCCCAGCTCTGCTTCCCTAACGTGAGCTCTTCCTCCTTATTCAAACAACCATTCCAACCACTGCTCAAGACGAACAAGGAATAATTACATTCCTCCTGGAAGCATTTACTTCAGGTTTTTGAATGTGTCAATAAGTGAAGAATGAACTAAGACTGAACTAAGACTTTTATTGCCTAGGCAGTTCATTCTTACCCAAACTCATACATAATCAGCTCACATCACACACAGATGTGTAGACAGTGAGAGGGTGCATCAGGAAGAGATGAGAAGGAGCATACATGCAAAGGAAGAACATGAGGAGAGAGGGTAGATACTGTGGGAGGCTGTGTCCAGGAAGTGCAACATTCCAAATATCTCCTATACAAACTCTCTGGTTATCATGCAAATCCTTTTTTCTCCCAACTTGAAGAATTTGCTTAGTGCACTGGTAGGAGTTCTATGGTAACACCAGGATTTTTGTACAATTTTATTCTAGAACCAAAGTTTCCAGGTTTTAAAGCCCTAATCTTACCATACCCGAAGATGTCCTATGCAGAGAAGGTTGCCCATGATGAAATGAGACTTAGAACAGAAAACTGATCACTATTTCTGGATCCTAAATTTCTGACTAAACAGATAATCAGGTTTCACTTTTCAACAGTAGAGACATAGTGTTGCTAGATAACTTCTCAAGCTGTAATTTTTGTGGTTGCCATGGCAGTGGTAACAGTGGGAGTGTCATTGGCCAATACTGAACTAGAGTCACTGAATGATTATCTCCGGAGCTCATTGTCACTGAATGTATCCTCTGGAGTGCTTGGTTCTTAGCAGCCAGAGAAAGAATGAGGTTTGTGTCTGCCATATGTCACCCCGGCAAGGCATTTGAGCTCCCTCAATTCAGAACACCTGGAATCACCCAACGGTTTTAAGTTCAGGGAGATAATTTTAATCATTTGAAAGAAAAAAGTCTAAAATTTTTACATATATTTGCATGTTGACTTTTAAACATATGGAATCATTTATGCGAAAATAAATTTGATTGCATCCTACTATGTTGCAGGCCAAATTCAACTCCAAGAAATGGTGTGCATGGAGAGTTCTCAGTTGATGTAGAAAAACACATACTGGGGTATATGGACTGAAGGAAAGTGGAGACGCCTTTGTCAGTCCTTGCTGCATTCAAGAAGGGGACCCTTTAAGAAGAAATGCTCACTCTAACCAGACTAGCTAAATCCACTTTTAAACTGTCCTTTTGTTCAACACGCATGCTCCTGTCTTCATTTCTACAATAGAAAGGCTGGAGACGCAGCCACGAACAGTCAGATGCAAGCATCAGAAGAATCTTGGCACTGAGGATGTCATCGTCATTGATTTTTATGTGACTGCTGTTACTTTCTGCACATGTACCACGAAGGATTTAATCTCAGTAAAGTCATCAAGGGTGCCTACCTCCTCTCAGCTTGCAATTTCCTCTAAAAGAAAAATGCTTTGCCTTCTGGTCTCCCGCCAGATGCTCACACCGACCTCCCTCGTTTCCAGAATCCACGTAGCAACTGTTGCTATATTTTCAAAAGCAGTGTTTTCCTCTTTAAATTTCCAGCTAGAAAAATAAGGTACAACTGAAAAAAATCAAATGTTCAAAGAATTAAATGTCCTCGCAATCACATAGCCAAAAGATGACCTCTTTAGCTTGCAAATCTCCCTGATAGCATGTATTATGTCATGGGCTTTATTTTCAAAACTCAGCTCATTTCAGATGTATGAAATGCGGCTTGCTTTTTGTTGTTGTTTTTAAGTTTGCAACCTATTGAGTGCATTTCCACGTGTCAGGTTATAAATCTCATTTTTGTTTAGAATACATGTTCAGTATCTGGTTTTTTACTATGCCACAATTTGACTTTTAGTATTTTAGTCACAGATAGACTTTTACATTATTTCTAATCACTAATTATTATGAATAATTTTATAATGGACATATTTGTGTAAATGTTCTTTGTGGTGCAATGGGAGGAAGGGTAGGCTGTTTCTAAAAATAAAATGGTTTAGAAGGGGCAGATAAAGTCAAAGTTTGCAAACCTTTCATCAAGCTGTCTCCCAGAAAGACCAAGAAGTGTACACTCTTAGCAGCAGCAAGCATGGAGTTTGGACGCATTCCCTTGCGCATCTCATGTGTAGCTATGATGGGCTGTTGGAGCTCTGATGGTATAGTGTCCATACAGTGTGACATTTGAAGTTAAACCTTTGCCCACAGAGATGCTAGGGCCCCATATGCATCCCAGCTGAACACAGAGCAGTCAGCTGAACGGGGACACTAGGGAGGTAGGAGAGAAATATTTCTCTGGCAAGGCTTTCAAGTCAACAGATGCTTGTGATGCTGTTATGGTTAATCTTCATTGCTAATTGGACTGGATTTGGGATCACCTAGGAGCCATAGCCTGAGTGTGTCTTCAAGGGCATTTCCAGAGAGGTTTAACTAAAGACAGCAGACCCACTATGAATGGGAGTGTTCTAGTCAACATAAAATGGGGTCAGGGTACATTCAAATAACACCATTTATCTCTCTGCTTCTTGATCTACTCAGATGGAAGCCAGAAGTCTTACACTACTTAAACTACTGCTCCCATGCCTTTGCCATCACTGTGAACTTTATCCTCTCAGACTGAACCAAACCATCTTTCATCTCTTAAGGGCTGCCTGCCATTATCCTATCACAGCAATAAGCAATATAACAGGAAAGGGTACTTTTCAGCTATGGCACTTCACTGGCTAACTCTGGGCTTTGGCTCCGAGTCTTTGGACCTATGTCAAGTTAGTGGTGAGTTACGAAACTTGGCATCTCAGGAAGATGATGCTTCTAGGATGGAAGAGGTCATGGTGGAGTGTGGTGCGATCTACAGTAGCAAACCAGAAACTAAAGTTCCATGTATTGTTTAGTTCATTATTGAGCCTCACTGGGATATGTAATTTAGTTAATGCCCACATTCCAAATTCTCTGAGGCACACACATTATTGGCCTCCTTCACGTATTCACACTGATCCCAACACTCACTAGACTGACTCATGTAGGACACTGTGCTAATAAAGTGAGAGAAAAGAACCGGTATATCAAATTGACTTTTAAAATTCATTTTGAATGGCAGCCAATCATGTTAATTGTGCCACATCATTCTCTCCTCCCTAAACCTCCTTTCCATAGACAGTATGAACGTTTTATCTCCAGTGGTCATCTCTGAAGACACGACAAAGCAGAGAAAACTACTGTAGGTTGTTCAACATAAGAAACCTGCCATGTCTGAACTGTCTGGGCTGCTGTTGTGTGAACAAAAAGGAGGTCAGTTTCTGCCCTCACAGAGCTTGTCCTGCTGCAGGGATGCAGACAGACCCAAGGCATCCCCTGGTGACCCCTGAACCATAGCGATGGGAACGATGGCACGAGGAAATAAAGCTGAAGAACGGATAAATTCTCTATTATGGGATGTGAGAGAATAATGATCCTCTAAAATGTCTGTGGTCTGACCCCTGGAGTCAATGAATATTTCATTTAAATGTAAAAGGGACTTTTAGGTGCCATTAAAGATTTTGAAAGACAGGGAGTTCTTGGACTGTCTGATTGGGTCCTTGAAATAGGGAAATAGGAAGAATGAGAAGTATAGAGAATGGAAAAGAATCATATTTAAAGACACCACCCTACTAAGTTTGAAAAGTTGGAAAGGGTGACATCAGGCAAAGAATGGAGATGAGAAAACCTTTGGAAGAAACACAAATATACCGGTGCTTTGTTATAAGGGCTATTTTGGATTTTTATTTCTGTCATACAAGGAAGGTTACATATTCTCGTGAACATAGAGCCTATTCTTTGCCACCCTTTTCCTTCACACCCTGGTCCTCCACAGCTTCATTTCCACGTTCACATCATCAGTGCCTATGCATTGCCATGGACCTGTACTGTCTAGGACCGGCAGTGAAGGAAACGAGCAGTGGCTCTTCCTGGGACAGACTCAATTGCGTTGTCTCACCATCTACAGTTACACCCATTTCCCTGCAACTGATGACATATCTTCACCCACCTTTCTGGCTGAAAATATTGCCATATTGTATAAAGATGCCCTCAGCCAGTCTTCTATTAATAGATACCTAGCTTGATCCTATAATGTAGCTATAGTAAATATGAGTATAATACACTCTGATGTACAAGTATCTGTGAAAGATATTAACTTGGAGTCTTTGGGAAGAGAAGTGGTATGGCTGGGTCATATATGGTATATCTATTTTGAGGTATTCCATACTAACCTCCATAGTGACTGGATTTGTTTGCATCCTCACCAGCAATGTATGCAGGTTCTTTTCTGTATACATTTTCTACCAGCATCTCTTGTTATTTTTTTCCTTATTGCTGTTCTGATATGAGTGAGATGGAATCTTGCTGTAGTTTTGTTTTGTTTGTTTGTTTGCTTGCTTGCTTGCTTGCTTGCTTGCTTGCTTGCTTGTTTGGGCTTTCAAGACAGGGGTTCTCTGTGTAGCCCTGGCTGTCCTGGAACTCCTTCTGTCTAATAGGCTACCTGCAAACTCAATAAATGTGCCTGTCTCTGCTTCCTGAGTGTTGAGATTAAAGACATTCACTACCACACCTGGATCAATATAGTTTTTAATCTGCTTTTCTGTGATTGCTAACAATATCTATGATTTGTAAAAAGATGTTTTTACTTACCATTCTGTAAATTTTGAGAAATGTGTGCTCACTTTATTAGTCTATTTGTTTATTGGGTGTTTGATTCACTGTTAATTAGTTTTTTGAGTTCTTTGCATGCTCTAGATATTACTCCTCTATCATATGTATGACTGGCAATGATTTTTTGAAAGTTTTCTCCCATAATTATAGGCTAAGAAGTAGCTTTTTAAACATTACACTAATGATTTCTAATCGCGGCAACTGAATAAAGAGTATGTGAAATACTTTACAGAATGGATTTTAGGGGAGCTTTGCTTGATGTATTTGCAGGATTCTGTAGGGAGACATGCACAGTGGGCTTGCAGGCAACAGCAAAGGGAGAACAAATCATAGATGTGAGGCAGGAGAAGATGCGGCATTTTAAAAAGCACCACAGCCTTTAGAAAAGGAGAATCTCAGCAAGCAGAGGCACAAAGTCCAAAACCCGGCTTTAACCACACACTGACTAGAGATGTTCAGAGTGAAAACCAAGGAGATCACTAGCCAGCAAAGCCAGGAAAAAAAGGTTTGCTCCAAATGATTCAACTAGAGTTGTGTGAAGCAGAGAGGGGAGGGAATGCTATCTGAGAGCACTGCATTGCACACAGGGGCAAGAACATGGTGGTCAGAATGAAAGCAAAGAGACTTAGTGTTGAGGAGTGGTGCTCAACTTCCAGAGCAAACAGGAGGAATTCTAACAGGCCGGGAAGTGACCTCTGCTCTCCATAGAATGCTGTTTCCCTGCTTCCGGGGCTGGTGGATGAGTAAAATGCTCCATTTTTTTTTTACACAGAGAGGACAGATTACCTTCTTGAGTGTACATGACATCTACATGGTTATTTACAATAACCTATAATTGTTATTGGCATGCATAGAGCTGACTTGTAAGGTTTTGAAGTGAGCAGAGCTATGAGATATGTGAACAGAGCAGCACTTGAGACCAACAGAGATTAACATAACACGGGGCTGCCTGGAAGCCAGGGAACAGCTACACACTTTCCTGAAATGAGCAACGTGAACTTGAATAAGTTTCTCAGACTAGTCCCTTACTGAGATAAGGCACTTTATATGTGTGAGAATATAGTTCTGTGGTATTATGGAAACATTTTCACACTGACTGGGTTTTACAGACCCAGTTCTTTCCCCAATCACCCATCCTTCTGTGACCACAGGCTTTAGTTTCTTGACAAATAGCAGATAACTTAGCAGACATCTGTAGTCATTAGGTAGAAAATACCAGCTGAGAGTTCAGAGCCAGCATTAGCTGATGCCAGTGCTAGGTAGCCAGGTGGAAGAGGAGATACTGTGGGTGGAGGGTGTTTTAGGATGTGGGTTTTTCTGAAGACCAAGAAACTGAAAGAAAAGCGAAGTTGAGATCATAGAAAGAGAGGCTTACAGCAAAGTGTGTCAGGCCACCCATGCAGAAACATAGTAAAATGATAAATAACATAATACTGAATTTTAATAGTCACTTAAAGTTCTCATACACTAATAGAAAAAATAATTGGGCCTCAAAACAAGAACAAAATGACAGTAACAATCTCTGGAGGAATCACCCTAGACATTTCCATTTCTGACCAACACTAATAATTGCCAAGCAGAAAATTTTGTACTACCCATAGGCTGAGTGCTCTTCAAATGTGGCCATGACTAATCCTTGGATATAAATACTTCAAAGGGTGACTCAAGGTCACTGCTGAGAGCTTGGTTTGTGTATTTTCTAAGAAAATGTTGACACTGGGAATGAGACAGGGAATTGGGTAAGATTTAGAGTTAAATCAAGTTGAAGCTCTGGTGGGAGACAGACTTTGGCACAGATGGGTAACAAGAAAAACCTTCTTTCCCTTCCTAACAAATTCTTTCACAAGGCAGTGCTTCTTTGAACCTTTCTTCCTCTACCAGTGGTTCTCTTCCTCTCACTCTTGCCTGTGTGTGTGTGTGTGTGTGTGTGTGTGTGTGTGTGTGTGTGTATGTATGTACACAGGCATGTATAGGCACATGCCCACTTTGGTGTCCATGGCTGTGAAATTCAGAGCCAGAGGTTAATATTTTGTCTTTTTAATAAGTACCTTTCTTTTTTGGTGTTGTTGAGACAGGGTCTCTCTTAGTAAGCTAAGTTGACTCTCCAGAGAGCTGCAGGGATCCTCTAGTCCCTGAATCCTGCGTACTAATAGCATTTCAAACATGGGCTGCTTTGCCTAGTCTCAACCTGAATGCTAGGAAATCAAACTCAGGTTCATGTGCTTGTGCAATAAGCTCTTTACTGAATGAGTCATCCCTAGTCTCTTAGTCAAAATCTTGTGGTCCTGCCTATTGCTGAATCAAACTCCACAGAAGTCACCTTCAGCTAAGGAAACCATGGAGCACCCAGGTGATGCTGTATAAGCATGTGAACTTTGGGAAATAACTCAAAAGGATATATATTCATTATCAAACTTAGTGATTAATATTGGAAAATTAGCATATTAAATGAATAAGTCTATGTCAACTAATTTGCCTTTTACTTACTAAATAGTGTTTCTGACTTAAACATTGAGAACTAACTTAGCATTAATGCTGGGAATCACTTCCTTGTAAAATCAGTGGCTATATATCGTATATCGTATAGGCTTTTATGTGGATCTTCAATTCTAATTCATTGATCAAAAGGTATTTTTTATACCAGAATCATCCTGATTTTACTGCTATAGCTCTGTACTACTTGAACCTACTACTACGATTCTGCCAAGTGAAAACTGATCTTCCCTCTTTTATTAGGTATTAATTGCAAATAACAATTCTTCTTGACTATGGGTGGGACTTCTTGCCTACATCCCTTTTCCTATGCTGGGATAGTGTCTAATATGAACCTGTGCAGATATAGTGCATTGTGTCACAGTCTCTATGAGTTCATAAGACCATCATTTCTATTGCTTGCTAACCCCACAGATGAAGGGAGAGATACCATTGACCAAAATCATCATGGACAAATTACTCAAGAAAAGCATATCATTAAAGCAAGAATTTTATTAATTAATAAAATAGGCTGTCTCTCCCTAAAGGTGGGGTTCAAGATAGCAACATTGGACATGGGTAAGGGTTTTTACAGTTCAGGAGTAGAGGTTTCCAAATGGGGGATTTGGCGGACAAATAGGCAGGGTTAAATAAGCAGAACACAAGCATAACAAGGCATTCATAACAAAGTGACATACCATGGCAGTCATAACAACAGGTGGTGTAAATGCAAATGTTGTCTTCATTTTTCTCAGATGAAGGGATGTGATGAGAGCCATAGCCGAGCTGTGAGAATACATGGTGTGGGCTGAGCTTAGTCGTTTTGTCTTTGTTCTAACTATCCCCAGGCCTAGTCCTGAGAGCTTCTAGTTCCATACGATCTGATCTTCTGCAAGCCCAGATTTGGGCTTTATCTTCCAGCCTTCATCTGCTAACCTAAGCCTAGAATGTTTCAGCCTCTGAGACTTTCTACTGAATAAAGTCATTCTTTCTAGCTCTTTCTGAACTCTGACTAATTGGTTCAAATCAGCCATTCTGCCTGCAAGCTCTCTAAGTTGACTGATTCAAATTGACTTCTCTTGGCTTCTGACTGACATGCTTTGTCTTGCAAAGATTGTCTCTGAACTCCATGAACTAAACTGAATTGAATTCAGCTCCTCTGCTCTGAACTGAATTCAATTGCACTCAACTGCACTCAACTGAACTGCACTCAACTGCCCCAAACTGAACTGAACTCCCTAAACTGAATTGAACTGAACTGAACTCCTCCAAATGAACTCTCCCTCTGAACTCATTCTATCTCCCTTACTGCTTTTAAGTAGCTGCTCTTTCCTGTCTGTTCTCGTGAGTATTAGGCATATCCTATCTCTGACTCAGATCTTTCTCATTCCTTACTTTGTCTCCCCCCCCAATTAAATGTCAGTGTTTGAGATTAAAGTTGTACACTAAAGGCATATCTATATTCCAGCCAGAGCAGCCATGTTGCTGAATTAAAATTCCTCTACCAGGAGGTCATAACAAGGTAGTCATAACAACATGGTAATAACAAGGTTGTCATAACATTTAAAACAAAGAGATTGTTGCTATCAAGCAATACAGGAACCTTTGTAGTTAAGGGTCCAATCCCTGAGAAACAGAGGCTTAATTATAAACAGAAATAGATCTAGTTTGACTGTACTATAAGCTGGCTTTCAAGCCTAAGACAGAAGCAGGATGGTTTGTCTAAGGTGTCCCTGTCAAATCCTTGATAGTGTCTTCGTATTCTTTATCTGAGGAAAAACAAAATTTGTAATGCATCTAAAAATGCATGTCCCAATCACATATCTGTTTGGTTAGCACAGAAAGAACAAAAAATGTAAGGCCATATAATAGTGTTAACAGGTACTATAGGTAGCCATTTTGTCTCCTTTGCCAGGGAGTTCCTTTTTGATCTAATATTTTGCCTTTGGTTGAAGATGAGGGATGATGTATTCTCTTCTGTAACCACTTCCTGGTAAAATTGGAAGGCAGTAGTCAGGACCCAGAAAGGCAGGGATGTTAGTCAAAGGAGAGGATTTAGGCAATGAAGTACCTATCAGTACCATCTGGTTTGCTGACCCAGCTGAAGAGACATGGAACACTCATATTTACTGGACTGGTTTCATCAGTTTACAAGTTCAGATCTTCTTGGGCTGAAGTTTTGTAGATCACCTTCAGAGCAATTTGTCGTCTACACTTGATTTCTATATGGTGTTTTCCAGCCAAGTGAAACTCTGCCAAGGCAGATAAAGATCAGGGACAGAAGTTAAAAGCTAAAGAACTTAAAGGAAACTTCTATATTTGGAGCTTTCAGCTCAGGAATAGGCAATAGGCAGGAAAGCTTAGTCTGTTGATTGACAGGAGTACTTATCTGGAGTCTGTTTGGCCTGAAAGAGATAGACCCAAGTCTTAGGACTTTCTTGACACTCTGAAACCTATATTATGATTATTTCTATTTGTGTTGAAATGTACATTGTTGAAAAGCAGCTAAGCAGGTATCTGTAAAACAGGTGGGATAGAAACATGCCTTTGAGTTATATATAGCAAAGGCTATGGTTTTGGGTTAAAAATGTGAGCATTTCTTTTTTCTGTCCAGAGGGCTGGATATATAGATTGGAAAGGGATATTTTAAGGATGATGATAAGTATCTTTAAGTTTATATTTAGAAGACAGCCATAAGAAACTTAAAATCTTGAGTTTGTAACCGATAATAATAATTACTGGTTTATCAGCTTATCAGAACTTCATTGATTAATGTTGAAACTTTAAATTCTTGAAAACTTATTATAACAATAGTATAATTTGTATTTATATACCTTAAATCATTTTAGATCATCATAATAAATTTAGACTGTTTATATCCCCAGATGTTGATAATTTAAATGATTTTTAGATTTTTTTATAATTTATTAATTAATTTAATAAAGTTTATTTAAATGTTTATTTTCCAATTCTTTATTCTCAGACAATAAAAGTAGTTGATTATTGAGAGCAATCATTGCAAAACCAAATTTGTTTAGTTAGTAACAATTACATCTGAAACCTGTTTATCCTTTAATATGAAGCCTGATAGTAAGGCAAGCCTGTCTATGAGTTCGTTTGTTTGTTTCCACCAGGAGACTAAATAGCTCTAGAAAAGTAAGGCCTGGCATTGACCAGGAAGTTGCTGCTAACATGATAAAGCTACAGTTAGCTGTCAATACCATCAGAGGTCTGCTTAGGTCATGCTGTACCATAAGATAGGAATAGCCCAGGCTCTAGGGTTTAGAGTTTGGTGTTTATCTTTTGACCCTAACTTTAGTCAGCCATATTGGGTATTTGGGATTCTGGGGTATCCTTGAGCCTTTCTCAAGGTAAGCCTTTAAGCATAAAAAGCATGTTTTGGGTTGACATATTTCAATTAACAAGGAAACACAGTCTGAAGCGGAACTATGAGGGTTAAAAAGCAAGGCTAGTTAGAATATTTGGTTACTTTCTCAAAACTGTATGGACTGTGATGGAGAAGATGACTTTTGGCGGCGGTGTTGCATGTGTGCTGAGTTTTACAGTCTGAATAGAAAGATTACCTCTATATTCCATCTGGTAACAAGGACACATGTTCCACTATGTTCATAGCAGCCTTATTCATAATAGCCAGAAACTGGAAAGAACCCAGAAGTCCCTCAACAGAGGAATGGATACAAAAAATGTGGTATATTTACACAATGGAGTACTACTCAGCTATTAAAAACAATAAATATATGAAATTCCTAGGCAAATGGATGGATCTGGAGGCCATCATCCTGAGTGAAGTAACCCATTCACAAAAGAACTCACATAACATGTACTCACTGATATGTGGATATTAGCCCAGAAANCGAGCTCTTTTACCACCAAGTCATCTCTCTAGTCTACTGGTCACATGTTTTTATACTAAATACCTTTAAAGTGGTCTGAATGTTTCATTGTGTGTTCAAAAGTAATATATTATTTAATTGCTCATATCCCTACAATTCATCCTGAGTTGGCAATCCTCTCATTCCTGAACCCTCTATAAATGTCTACTAAGATCTTTAGTTCAATGCAAGAAGTTCATGGGCTCTCTTATGTGGTGTTTGTAGCAACAGTCTAAATTTCTACTTTTTAACCCGAAAGTCATCTTTTGTTACAGATCTTACAATTTTAACCATATTTGATAAACTTATAAATCCTAAGGTATAGAAAGTTTATGTAATAGTTGTATGAATCATGAGATAAGGTTTATATCTTAGCAAAAGTTTTAGGCAGCTAGATGAAACCAATAATCTAATTACTAAAAAAGAATCCACTCTGCCTTGTTCTTTTTTTCTGCCACTACTACTCAGGCGAATCACCTGACATGGGACAGAAACCTTCCAACTCTAGAGCCAGCTTTTCAATGCAGACCAGCATAAAACAATGTTTCAAAATTATCCCTATTCAAAAGTCATTTGAATCCCCATTAAACTGAATCCAGGGACTAGAAAGAAACTCTGAACCCTGGCTATCAACGTAGCCATGGAAGTGTTCACCTTGGTGGCTTGCTGGAGGTAGGAGGAGTATGCAGGGACCCAGCCTGACAGCATAGGAGTGCTGTCAGCTAGAACTTGGTTCAGGTCCCAGGTCTGCCTGTAACTGGAGAAGATTAATGGGGTCACAAAAAAAACACAGAAGAGAGACAGAGATCACTAAAATGAAACCAATATACAGAACATAGGATAGAGGACTGTAGCCTATTAGTCTTATCTATGCTGTTCATCTGTTTCAGTCTCCCTGAGTTGAAACACACAAATACAAGCAAAACATAAGATAAGACGCAGCAAAATCAATAACAGGTACAGCGACAACAACATTTGGGGACATTCAGAGACATGCAAGTTTGACAAAAGAGGTTTTGTTTTGTTTGTTTGTTTGTTTGTTTGTTTGAACAAAAAAGGAGGCTTTTTCTCAACTGCCCCTCTGCACAACCCAGGTGCAAGGAATGTATCAGATTCTTCCTAAGTGTCAGGTTTTTCCCTGCTTCTGTTAGGCTGGGCCGATTTGATTTCTGGCTTAGTTCTCAGTAATGCTTGATATCCTATAGTAGGCCTATCCAATCTCTTGGCTCCCAGTATCATGGAATATCCTTGGGGTCCTCAGCTCTGTTGTATATCCTGGGCATTGAAATCCTGCCAGTGGGCCTCTCAGATGTCCATTTCAGTTCCCAGTCTTATGAAGGAATCTCCAAGGTACCAATATAAATCAGAAAAAGAACTGGTTTCTCTGGCTAAACTCCCAAGTTGGGAGTCATTTAATGGGTCATCTGATGTCTCATTTGTTATCCTGGGGAGAAGGGGGAGATTGGATTTCATCAGATCTCCATCCTATACCACCAGATCAAGATTTCCCAGAGCCAGATGCCATAGAAAGTATCTATGACTTACCAGAGGTCTCCGTAAGTGGGTGCTTGCTGGTTTCTTTTGATGCAGTCATTTGCTTAGGCAGTCCTTGAAACTGAAGACATACCCCAGAGTGGTGGAGTGTCTCTAATGTATGTATATCTAGAGAGCAGCTCTTCAGTCCTGGAGGGCTGGAGGGAATGGTCTGGCTTCTGAATTTGTGTTAGGGTCTTGATCTCTCTGGGGCCTCCAATGTTATTCCTATGGATGTGAGGACAAAGACCACCAAGCCAAATCATTATAGTCAAATTAATTAAAGCAAACAATTAATCAAGGCAAGCTTCTTTAAAAAATTCCTGTACACAGGCTGTCTCTCCTTCAAGGCAGGGTTCAAGAGATCAACACTGGACATATATAATATAAGGGTATTTATAGTTCAGGAGTAGAGGGATGTGGTAAGCAAAAAGATGGGGTTAAAGAAGCAGAACATAAGCATAAAAGTTGGTCATAATAACAATGTTAACTATGTTATCTTAGGTTATTGGATAGGCCTACTTCAGGACATCAAGCATCACTGGGAGCTAAGCCAAAAATCATATAGGCCTAGCCTAATGAACCACGGAAAACGTGACACTTAAGAAGATTCTAGTAGGTTTCCTGCACTGGTTGTGCAGGGAGGCAGTTAAGAAAAAGCACTGTATCTTGTAAAACAAAACAAACAAAAGAACCAGTCAAACATGTAAATCTCCGAATGATCCCAATTTTTGTTGGCAATGTCTCTGTTATTATTTTTGCTCTGTGTCTTATCTTATGTTGTATAACATAAGATAAAGTATAACAATTTTGAAAGAAATCAGCATTTCCTGGAAGAGGCTGTACATAACCATTTCTAGTTAAGGTTTCAGGCGGGGTATATCCCAATCCTCGAGAAATGGCGGTTTAATCATAACAGTAATGGATCTAGTTTTGACTTTACTATAAGATAGTTTTGAAGCCCAAGATAGAGAGAGGTTTGTTAATCAGTCTCTGGAAGACAGTGTTTCCTTGGTGACATTCATCATGTTTGACTCTTCAGATCTTTCTCTTTATCTTTATCTTCTGCATAAATTCCTAATTCTTGAGGAGAGGTGTTTGATGAAGACATTTTACTTAGAGTTAAGTGCTCCAAGGTCTCCTACTTTTTGCACATTTTCCACATGTAGGTTTCTGTGTTAAATCACTATATACTGCAGGAATACACTTTTTGATGCGCTTTAAGTGATGACATCATACACTAGGACACGTTTCACTCTCAGGAGTAGCTAACAAAAACCCTGACACCATGTTTTGTTTTTGTGGGTTGATTTTTGTATTGAGTAGATGAAGTCCTGAGTGACTGGATTCCTGAACAAATATGTATTTTGACATGTGCATGACTTGTGGAGGACTCCATGGGAAAGCTATTACCTCACAAAGCTATTACCCCTGTGGTCCATAATCAAGAGGATAGGCAAAATTTTCCTTGAAAGTCCCAATATGAATGTTTATGGACATTTAATCAGTGTCTACAAAGACTAGCAACTGCAGTTTCCTTCTCCCAGATGTTTACAGCCTGAAACTGCTATTGAAAGACACCTCCGATTTAAGTAACTCTTCCTCCTGTGCTTTATCAAATAGCCACATAAGGGTTTCAGGTTGTGGTAGTTTCATTAGAGAGCCCCACTTTATCCAAGCTTCACTGTATGAGTATCTATCCTTTGTTCATTTCCTCTCCAGCCCTAGGCAGGTCAGGGATCCATTCCGCATGACAAGGTTCTGCTGTTTGATTTTGGTTTTGTTTTAAGAGAAAGGAAGAAAGTTGGGTAGATAGGGTAAGAGCAGAGGATCTTGAAGGGGGAAAGAATTTAATCAAAATGCATTGTATGAAAAATTAAAAATAATAGAAACCTATCAGAAAACAGAAAAAAATAACAAACTGACTCTTAGGGCTTAATAGCATACCCATAGCTCAGTGTACATCTCACCCACATTATAGCTTTTATTTATAGTAGATGGCACCTAACACAGAGATCTACAACTGTCCAAGGTGCAGAGAATAAGAGACTATGGAGAGCTCAACCCTAAATAGGACATCTATAAACAAATCCCCCCTCCTAAGACCCAGTGGTCATTGAAGACAAAGGGGCAGAAAGACCTTTAAAAGCCTGAGCCAATGGAAATTTATAGGGAAAATGTCCTCCAGACACAACAAGGCAGCTGCACATATGAACTTGGACTAATGAAGACAGTATGTACAAGTCATATGTACAAGTTCCTCAAGCCTGACCAAATCTCAGCATGGAGATGAAATGAGAGGTAGACGTGAAGCCCCACCCCCTAGCTAATGAGCTCTTGGTAATGGATAGCTGCTGAGAGAAGGGATGTCACTTTTAAAAATCATTGTGCCTGTTAAGTTGGCCATACGCCACAGTGGTCAGTCATCCACTAATATATGATACATGGGCAGCACAAATTGGACCCAATGGATCAGAAAAAGGCGGGGGGGGGCACAAAGCTCAGTGGGGATCAGGGAGGCATTGAGGGAAGGAGTTAATATGATCAAAACATATAACATGAAATTCTCAAAGAATTAATAAAAATTAAAAATAATTTTTAAAAGAATCTATTCATTGGAATGCTTGCTGCTTATGCCAGTACTATTCTTTTGTTCCAGAGAGTAAAAAAAATCACAGAACTCTGAGGAGGCTTTGAAGTAAACTATGAAGCAAGTAGCATGTCAATATCCTGTTTGCTTTCTGCAATTTTCTTTGTCACCATTAACAAGAAGAATGAAGTACTGGAAATCTGCCACAGCGAGGCTGAGGCTCAGGGAGTGTTTGAGTGCTTTGCCTTGAGTGCATTTGAATGAAGTATTATTGGGCGTCCCTGAGGTAGAGGGGAAGTCTAGTGTAGAAAGCAAATTTGCCTGCAGCAGGGTTTGTCATTACTTAGCACCCTCTTGAGTGCTGAATTAGAGAGCAAAGGCTTCTTTGCCTCTCTGACCTTTATCCCTGTAATCCTTTGCTTCACACCACAGCACTGACCCCTAATGGAGATCTGTCCTTTCAAATCTGTGAAGTTAGCATTGAGAGAGTTTAGGGTTCTAGAAAGGTGATCAGTTCAAAACAATGGTGTGCTTTGCAAAGAAAAGACTGGAAGAGGATCAGAATCAGCAAAGCTGTTATCCTGGCATCCACATAACTTGCTTCATCTTAAAAATTTCTGGACTTTAGGGCAAAGGTTATCATTGCACGTTGATATCCCTACTAGCTCCCTGTTGGATAGATTAAAATGAATCCTGTCCAAGTGTGTGTGTGTTGAAGTTTGAGCTCTAGTACCTCAAACTATAACTACACTTGGAGGTAGTCTTCAAGAGGTAATTTTAACACTAAATCAATATGGCTTCATAAGAAGAGGGAGAGGCACCAGGGAACGGCTGCATAGTGACACAGTGAGAAAGCAGCTATCTGCAAACCACAGATGCTCCTGTTGAAACCTTGATGTGGATCTCCACACTGTGGGAAAATAAACCACGAGTTACTGTGTAAGTGCCACATCATGAGATGGTTTAGAAGCCCCAGTGAACTCAGATGTCACCAAACCTTCCAGTGTCCTTGTTAGCTTTTCCTGTTGATTTAAATAATGATGATACAAAAAAGGAAGAAATAAAAGAAGGGAGGGAGGGGAGAGGGAGTAAGGAAAGAGAGAGAGAGAGAGAGAGAGAGAGAGAAAATCTAGAATCTTACTGTGTGCTATATGAAGAACTGGTTCTACCAGATTATTCTCTATCCACCAAGCTCTGGCTGAGGAAAGTTTTGAGAATTCTTGAGGAATGCTTTTATGTCCCTTTAAATAACTTGACCTCTTTGACACCTTCTGTCAGATTTCTTGCTTTGGTCTGATACTATATATATATATATATATATATATATATATATATATATATATATTTAGCTTTCATCTTCCGTATCTAATAACCTCTTTCCTCCCTATGTGTGGACAATGGACTCTCCGTTATGGGAATCGATGCACTCCCCACGCACCAACTTAAAGCATGCAGCATGTCTAACAGAGGGTTAATGAAGTTCAGCAAAAAGAGGAGGCAGTTGGACGACAAAGAGAAAACTTAGAGCTATTAATAGCTCCTAGACAGGATCTGCCCTGGAGGCCCTCTCTAGTACTTTCCATAGGATTTTCCAAAGACTCCTATTATTCCTTAGCCCTGTAAATCTTGCAGGGAAAAGACACTTGACTCTGTACATAAGACTCTCTCTTCTTCCTTTAGCAAGAACTGGGGCCTCTAGCTTCACCTCAGCGCCTTGGAAATAGATTTCCTTTATCCAGATAGGATTGGAATATGGCTTGTTTTCTGCCACTGTTGGAGGCTTATGGACAGAGCTTCTTGGAACTCCGGCCGTAGGATGTCAACGCACCTACAGCATGGTGATTCCCAGCTGCTCTGCTTAATAGTTCAAAGTTTGTTGCGCAGCTGTGTAACTAATGGGAGTTGTAGCACAGGATCACTCACTCAAAGATGTCATTCTCCTTATTATAACTATTAAAAATTACTGCTTTAAAAATTACCAAATGGGGGCTGGTGAGATGGCTTCGTGGGTAAGAGCACCCGACTGTTCTTCCGAAGGTGGTAAGTTCAAATCCCAGCATCCACATGGTGGCTCACAACCATCCGTAACGAGATCTGGCGCCCTCTTCTGGAGCGTCTGAAGACAGCTACAGTGTACTTACATATAATAAATAAAATAAATCTTTAAAAAAAAAATTACCAAATGTCTTTAGCACATGAGAGATTTCATTTCTTGATTTAGTAGAGAGGAAAAGGCGTGTACCTCGGTACACTGCTTTCGCCAAGATTTTCTTAATTATTGTTGGAGGTTGTGAAGTGGTAAGAAAAAAATTCTTTCTTCATAAAAGAAGACAGTTTAAGGACAAAGAAAGATGTCAGTCAAAGGGGCTCTGTTTTCCTCATTTCCAGCTTTAATCTTCTGCACTTAATGATAGTGAGGGCAACCAGCCAACAGCTTTCCTTACCTTGGGAGCCCATCGTATGTTCACAAGTTTGGGAGCCACTGAAATAGACAAGGGAGAAAAATTTTCTTCCTCTTTAAAAGCAAAGCAAAGCAAAACAGAAAAAAAAAAACAGGACTGAACCCTAAAATCACAACACTCAAATTGCTATTCTGGAAGACTGCTAGAAAAGCAGGATCTTAGAGACCTGCCCCAGGGCTACTTTCCATTTAAGAGGTGACTGTAATACCAAGGGGACTCTCTTCCCAATGATGGTCAACTAGACCATCTTCTGCTACATATGCAGCTAGAGACACGAGCTCTGGGGGTTCTGGTTAGTTCATATTGTTGGGAACGCCAGTGCCAAGAAGTGGGTGTGGGTGGGTAGGGGAGCTGGGAGTGGGAAAGGTATAGGGAACTTTGGGGATAGCATTTGAAATGTAAATTAAGAAAATATCTAATAAAAAACAAAAAAGAGGTGACTGTAGCAGGTATGGTGAGGGCTGAGAAGTGCTGCAAAGGAAACTTCAGACAGACTGTTAAGTAGCCCACAGACATGACGCTTACACACAGATGCACTGGGCCAGCCAGCTACAGTGTGTGTGTGGTTTCCAGCCATGCTGCTGTAGACAGAACACTTCCAGCTGAGGCTGGGTGTATGTCTGCTTCACATGGTGTCGTCAGAGACCAGAAGTAGGGACTGGAGCTCCTAGAACTGGAATCATGGCCACTTGTGAGACACCATTTGGATGCTGGGAATTGAACCTGAGTCTTCTACAAGTGTGGTCAGTCTTCTTAACCTTTGAGTCATCTCTTCAGGTCAGTCCTGTAGATGGGACATCTATTGATCTCCTTCTCCATACTTGGCCTCAAATCCCAGATGAGTTTGAAACCAGAAACAGGTAATCCATATTGTCTATCAACTCTGTCTCATTATTCTCTAGATATCAGACTTTACTTCTTGAGAATAAGTTTGTATTGCATCTGAAGATACTCAGAGGCATATACTAAAGACTCTAAACACTATGAAGAAATACTTTCCGCATTGTTGCAATATATAGTTTTTGCTGTGCAGCTGTTATGGAAAGTACCCACATTTATCTGAACACAGTGGAGCTGGTGAATGCATTCAAAAGTCAAAACGAATTTAATCCATCATGAGCAGGTGAACGTGCATTACAATTCAATACGATTAATTGTTCCCAGGTGAACTACTCCAGAAAGCTTTTGGCCTGTGTTCACTATAAACATACATATACCAAGCATGTACTCAGGGTGTGTATAGCTATGTGTGTGTGCTACAAATTTAGAAAAAGATCTTGGCATGGTGGTATACAGTTGTAATATCAGCATTTGGGAAACTGAAGTGAAAAAAAATCACCATAAATTTGAAGCCATCTGGGCTAGCCTAATGAAGAAATATTTTCCGCATCATTGCAATATATAGCTTTGCTGTGTAGCCGCTACGGAAAGTACCCACATTTATCTGTACACAGTGACACAATAAAACAATGACTAGAGACAGGGTATGGAGGAGAGAAACATAAACAAATGAAAATGACTTTACATGTAGTTTTCTCTCTTGGTTGGAATTTTACAGCATGAGTAAATTTTTTATTAGGGTACAGCTGTAGCTCTTTTCACTAAGCATGTGTGATTCACATTACAAAATGGCATTTCATCCCAAGAGGAAAAATATGTTAAAATAACGAGTATAAAAGGATGTCCCACAGGAAGCAAGCAAATCCTGCAGGTGTCCTGTGCAGAGATCTTCTGCACTGGAAAAGTCCTAATACCACCCCATCCGCCCTGGGCACCCACTGCACTACCAAAATGACCCCAGTGCCTTTAGTCTGTGTGAGCCTTTAAATAATACAGTTGATAGACATAATTTTTGATGAATTCTAAATATTAAACTGTGACTAGATGATGACTTAAGCTATCATAATATACCACAGAAAACTACTGAATTGCAGCATGCACACACACACACACGGGGGGGTGGGGATTAAAAGTCTCCAGAAAGTCGGTCAGTCATTTTTACCCTGTGAAATTTCTTTCTTTTCTCTCCTCCTCCCTTTCTTCGAGGGGAGTTAAACCTAGAGCCTTGTGCATGAAGCAAACGTGCTCTATCCAGACCTACAAATGAGAGCTTTGATTATTAACCTTTAGCAGTGAAAATTAAAAGAGTGACTGGAGAGATGGATCAGGGGCTATGGGCAATAGCTAGATCCAGGGGACCCTAATTAATTTCTCAGCTCCTATTTGGTGGCTCATAGCCATCTGTCCATCTGTAACTCCAGATCCAGGGGATCCTGCACCTCTTCGGGCCATCCTTGGGTAACCAGACACACATGCAAGCAAACACCCATACGTAATTTTTTTAATTAAATAAATTAAAAGCATATGAATGGCCTATCACTAGATTCACACCGAGTGATCGGTGGAAGGCAGAAACTGTACCACACATCTGTATAGCAAAACACATCTGAATAGCAGCTTGGCAAATGTCATATCTAGATATGTACCATTTATGATAGTGAGATAGTTTTATAATCTTTTCCAATTAACTTAAAATTTTCTTGCTTGTTGCATACTAAATATATCTTCCAGAAATACCATTGCCAGATAAAATGCAGAACGCCTGGTTAAATTTGAATTTCAAATAAACAGTGAATATGGTTCTTTTTTAGAGTAACTTTGCCTCATATAAACCAATTGTTGTTTATCTGAAATTCAAATATAGCCAGGCATTCTGTATTTTTTACTTGTTAAACTTGGCAATCCTATGCGGAAAGGAGTTGGTAAATCTTTCTGCTAAAATTGCACATTAACATCTCCCCCCATCCCCCGCACACACACATTAACATCTCTTAAATGATGAATAGTTAAAGCACGTTGTGTAGAAAACACCCTACTGGACCACTCTTTTTCCATCCATCCATCCATCCATCCATCCATCCATCCATCCATCCACCCATCCATTCATCCATCCATCCATCCATCCATCCATCCATCCATCCATCCATGTATTTTATATCCTAACCAAAGCTTCTCATGGCCCCCTTACACAGTTCCTTCCCCTTCCCTCCCTCCTCAGAAAAGAGGGAAGGACCCTCTGGGTACCAATCCACCCTCGGACATCAAGTCACTGCAGGACTAGTCATATCATCTCCCACTAAGACCAGACAGGCAGCCCAGTTAGGGAAACAGGATTGTCACAGGCAGCAGAGCCAGGGTCAGCACCAGCTCTAGTTGTTGGGGGACCTGCATGAAGACCAAGCTACACATGTGCTATACTGGACCACTCTTAATGGATTCTACAGTTGGCACTAACAACTAGTGGCCCCAGACAAGTGCTTTAATTTGTTAACTTTTCACATGATGAAGATAATATTTAATATGCAGGTGTCCTTCAAAGGCTTCTTTCTAGAAAGTTATAAATGTATTCCAGAATGAAATTTGGGGCTTAATTCTAAATATGAATGCCTCCTTTGTCGGAGGAGTTATTCCAACAGGGAACATTTTGCACCTGTACTGTCTGGTACCAAGATGAGATGCTATGTGAAAGAAGAACAAATGTAAGTTGGGGCTCCTCACACAACACCAGAAATGACCACTGTCCCCTACCCTGGGCACATGCACACACCCTTGAATGATTCAACCTGTCTGGATGACTCTTGTTCAACCCTGTAAATAAGTTAGAGTCATTTGGGGAAATTATGTTAAGCTTTAAAATTGTGAGCTTTTCATTCTACAAGTCTCCTGGGAGGGAACGGTAGTCATGCTCCTGTTATTGATACAGGGTCTTCATTGGTGCTCCTTCTGTAGAAGAATTTTGAAGAAACATCAGGGAAGGTAACTCGGTCTATAAGTCCCTTCCTGCATGACAGTGAGAAGGACCTAAATTCTGATCTCCAGAACCCACTTCAAAGGCTGGGCACCTCAGTATATACCTGTAGTCCAATAATTCCTGTGCTGTGCTGGGGAGATGGAGACAGGAGGATTCCCAGGCTTGCTGGCCACCCAGTCTAGCTGAATTAGTAAACTCCAGATTCACTAGAGATCCTGTCTCAACAAATATGATAGTGAGAAACTGAGCAAGACATCAGATGTCTTCTTCTGACCTCCAAAGACATGCACACACATGTGCTTGCACATCACAGGCAGTAGCGCTTTTTCTCTTTCTGCAGGGACATGGTGTCTGGGTGCCTTGTGCTATAAAGTTTTACTTTTTAGAGGGATTGACCACAAGCCAACAGCAAGGGTTATCTTGAAAGATAACCCTGGTACAGTCTCCATGCCAGGGCCCCACATCAGTTGTGAGGACAGGTACAGGCACACATGTGGCCTTGTCTGCTTATTCACCTGGGTGCTGGGATTTGAACACAGGTCTTCCTGCTTATGCGACAAGCACTGTTACCTCCTGGACCATGTTTCCAGTCATATGGGGGTTTGTATTAATGGACTTCATTTTTAAAAATTCTTATCTTGAGCATTCAGATTTCCCAAGAACTATATAAAGGGTGCCATAAGATAATGAGTTGATTGGGCCTTGGCATAAGGAAGTCTTGACTAAATGTGAGTTGTTACTGATATTAGTATTGATATTAGTTTTGAGAAATAGAAATAGTTTCAGGGTAATAGTTGAGAGTCAGCATCCAGAGAGAAAGTAGCTATGCCAGTGGATTGAACCTAACCTTGAGGTCTCCTCTCTTCGGTTTCCAAATCTATGAGCATGTATCTGTGTGATGGTGTAACCATGTTTGTGTTTGTAGATATGTGCTTGCTTTGTCTGGCAGCATGGCAGACAAAGTCCATGAACCATGGCTCCTACATTAGCCCTTCGCCTGGAGTTGCTTCCCTAGAGACAAGCAGCCATAAACGCAGCTTGCTTTCTTTGTCTTGATTGAATTAGAAGAAAGTCAAGGGAGCCTGCATGATTCTAAGGCACGGAAACGCAGGCAGCTTTTAAAGGCTTGAAAGCTTGCAACATCAAACTTTCCCACTGGAACTCAGCCAAGCCAGGACAGCTTTGGCTCTAGGCAGGAGGGTGGAAATGAAAAAGAAGATACAGACGAAGGAAGATATAGTCAGTACTGCTGCTTGAAGCCCCAGCCTGAGAGACCCAGGTAGATGGACGCCACTTGTTACTGTTGAAAACTGATATTAAAAAAAAAAAAAAAAAAGAAACACCAAACAGTTCTCTGCTTAGAAGTCAAAGAGGAGGGCGGGGCACTTAGTGCAAAGTCAAGGCTGCCTAGAGGCCGGCCAAATAACCACAGGCTGGAAAAATACAGTGTGAGGGAAAATGTGGGCTAGGCAGATTCCTCATGGGGCTCCGGGCTGTTTGCTTTGGCATTCTATCAATTACATTACTGTTGCCTGTTTGAATTCGGTCATCTTGTGCTTTAAATAAATGCACTCCATATTTTGACAGTCCTGGAGTGGAGGGAACCTTCTAAGTTTTACAGGAGGCCCAGGAACTGTGCAGGAAAACCATGTCAGATTGGGAAGTTCAAACTTCTATTTGGCCCAAATCAGCTTATATAAAAAAAGAAAGAAAAGCCAAGGAAGGACTGTGGGAAAATATTTGTAATATGCACAAAAGACCAAGTCAAGATCCATACTAGTTATAAATGTACCCATAAAATAAGATAAAGATAACAAAAGCAAGTAAGGTCACGGGATTAAAATTAACAAATAGAAGCAAGGGACAGTTTAGAGAAGCAGACTAAAAGGCTTGACAAAGACTTAAAATGCTCAAAATTGTTAACAAAAATTATAAATCAAACTGGCACATCTGTGCTTTTTTGTTCAACTTTTATTAGATATTTTCTTCATTTACATTTCAAGTGTTACATCTGTGCTTTTAAATTAGCAAAATTTAATAAGATTTATTGATGGTATATAACACTTATAAATAAATCCAATCTTCTCTCTCTCTCTCTCTCTCTCTCTCTCTCTCTCTCTCTCTCTCTCTCACACACACACACACACACACAGGATCAGGAAAGACTTTTGCTATGTAGCCTAGACTGGCCTCAAAGTCTCAATCTATGTGATTCAGTCACTAAATGGGGGGATTGTAGGTGTGTGTTCCCACAACTGGAATGAAAAGCAAATCTGTGTTTGATAGTAGATATGTCTACTGCAGGAAAGTAAATTGCCCTAGCATTTTTGAAAGACAGTACAGTAGTTTTCATATTCTAAATAAAGACAGCATGCAATCCAGATCCACCCTATCCCCCCAGGATTCTGGGGCTTTCTTTCTTTGTTTTTGTGTACTCATTTATTTTTGTTGTTTACAGCTAACTTGTTTTTAACGTGTTTTCATGTTCTTTACAGTCATGACTATGTACCAAGCAAGAGTATAAAATTAGGGGCACAGAAAAATGCATTTGAAACAAAGGAGACAAATGCACGGAGAAGAGTTATACTGAAAAATGTGAGTGTTGAGAAGATTGAAGGACATTAGAACTGGGCCTCGCTGTCAGCAAAGCCAAATGATGCAAGAGCTCATTTCAACTCCAGAGGATCTGGTGTTTATAGCTGCTTGCAGAGTTCACTGTACACTCGACACTACATTTATGGGGGCTTCCCGAGTCTTAACCTAGTTGTGGCTTCCCTGAAGAGCGGAGAGACTCTGCCTTCCATGATGTGAAGCTGTGGAGACAAAATGTTAGAGTGTCCCCCACACACTGTTAGAGTGTCCCACGCACACTGTTAGAGTGTCCCACACACACTGTTAGAATGTCCCCCCCACACTGTTAGAGTGTCCCCCACACACTGTTAGAGTGTCCCCCACACACTGTTAGAGTGTCCCACACACACTGTTAGAGTGTCCCACACACACTGTTAGTGTCTCCCACACACTTAGAGTGTCCCCCCCACTGTTAGAGTGTCCCACACATAGTTAGAGTGTCCCCCACACTCTGTTAGAGTGTCCCACACACACTGTTAGAGTGTCCCCCTCACACACTGTTAGAGTGTTCCCCACACAGTTAGAATATCCCACACACACTGTTAGAGTGTCCCCCCCACACTGTTAGAGTGTCCCACACACACTGTTAGAATGTCCCCCACACACTGTTAGAGTGTCCCATACACACTGTTAGAGTGTCCAACACACACTGTTAGGGTGTCCCACACACTCTGTTAGAGTGTCCCCCCCCACATACTGTTAGAGTGTCACACACACACTGTTAGAGTGTCCCACAAACTCACTTTCTTCATCTGGGTAGCAAAGCATAAGGGCTTTCTTGCACAGCTGAACATGCTGCTGTTACTTCTCTGTGCCCGAGGCAGGAAGATGATAAGAAGCAAGAGAAGCAGGTCTGGTAGGGGTGTCGCCCCGCCCTACTTCTCTTCCATCATTGTATGGATCTTGAGGGGGGCTTCCCAGAAACCAAAAGATACTGTGTTACATAAAGCAGCCTAGTAAGAGGATACTTGTGTGTCATTGTTTTTTTCTTTACTAAAGGGATCCCCAAATACTATCAACAGACAGGGAAATAATTTAAGATGCCAAGGAATACCATGAAATCCCCCCAAAATGAGCTATACTTATATAGCTATGGGAAATGGGAAAAGACCTACAAAACATGTTTACATGAGCTGTCACATATACATACTTCTGCAGACACCGAAATATATAAGCATGTGCTTATAATATGCTGTAATGTACTCTGTAATATTTTGTATGTAATGTATTTTAAAATTTATTTTAGGAAATTAAACCACAAATGCATCTATTATACTGGTATATGCATTTTAAAAAGGATGTAGGAAGAAAACATATGTGAACACCAACAGGAGAAATTTGGCTAACTGTACATGAATAAAACTCTTGACATATAGAAATTTTCATTTGTTATCTATCCTTTCAGTACCTGAATTCGTTCTAGTTTACTCTTACATAAAAGTCATATGATAAAACGTTCAGGGGTAGATGCACTTGTATGTACCTATTACGTTTGTTGTAAGTACAAAAGCAATTGGAGCAGGAGAGAAGAAAACTGTTTCTTGTTTTATTGAGATGACTGACTGATGGTGCTTGGTAATTCTAGAAACAACTCTGAGCTGAGACCATAAGCATTTGGTTTCACCAAGTATATCAGCAGAACCTAGGGGAAAGCATTTGCCTTGGGGCCATCCCACTGTTTATAACCTCTTCACCTTCAAATCACTTTTCTCAAGAGCAAGCTCCCTGTGAGGCCTGCTTTCTCTCACAGCTCTGCAGTAAGTGGCTGTAAAACTTATTATAAACTTTACCTTTTTTAAAACTTTTTTTTAATTAGAGAAATTCTTCATTTACATTTCAAGTGTTATCCCAAAAGTCCCCGATACCCACCCCCCGCCCTGCTCCCCTACCCTCCCCCTCCCACTATTTGGCCCTGACATTCCCCTGTACTGGGGCATATAAACATTGCTAGACCAAGGGGCCTTTCCTCCCGAATAATGGCCAACTAGGCCATCTTCTAATACATATGCAGCTAGAGACATGAGCTCTGGGGGTTCTGATTAGTTCATATTGTTGTTCCATCTATAGGGTCGCAGACCCCTACAGCTCTTGGGTACTCTCTAGCTCCTACATTGGGGACCCTGTGTTCTGCCCACTTTACCTTTCCGAAGGCAGAAATCTGTAGCAAAATGTGAACCAATAGCTCACAGGGAAGCTTGGAACCATCTTCCTCTTCAATGGCTGCAGAGCCCTGCAGACCCAACACGGTGTTCCTGGAGCAAGGGAAGGGTTTTTAAGAGTCAAAGAGAGGCAATGGTTGCTGTAAGAGTGAAAATCTCTCTCTCTCTCTCTCTCTCTCTCTCTCTCTCTCTCTCTCTCTCTTTAATACAATCGAGACAATGATGGTATAGGTTCCTCAAGCGCCCATTAACCAGGATCTTCTTGCAGAAGGAAGATAGACAGTTGGCTCATTTCTGAGATTGTCAACTGAAGGGAAAAGATGTTTGATCAGAAAGGGTGAAGGGAGAAACGACACTTCAAAGGTGTAATTGTTCTAAGGAATTATATATGCCCTTCTTTTAAAGATCTGGAGCAAAAGGTGGAAATGAGGGGTTGGAGAACACAGAAAGAACCTTAAAGATTCCCTCCGATTGAAATTTTATAGTGACCATGTATAATTATGGTGGGAAAATTCGTTAGTTAATATTAACTAGTAAACTAGGATGAGGAAAAACAATATGGTACATGCATTTTCTAAGATGCTCTTTTGGGATATGTAGATGTGTGTCAGGGAACATACTTGATATGAGTTGGGGCTTCAGGAGAGAGAAGGTTTGTAGTATCACATGAACAAGGTTCCTAACTGCTCCTCTCTTTCTCCCCTGTCTCTCTGTCTCTGTCTCTGCCTCTATCTCTGTCTGTTTCTCTGTCTCTTTCTGTTTCTCTCTGTGCATCTCTCTGTTTCTCTCTTTGTCTGTCTCTGTCTCTCTCTCTGTCTCTCTCTCTGTCTCTGTCACTCTCTCTCTCTCTCTCTCTCTCTCTCTCTCTCTCTCTCACACACACACACACACACACACACACACACAAAGAAATGTTTCCACTTTCTTGAAGTCAGAGATTGAGAGGACTTGGGAGAAAGGAGTTGACTCTTCTACAGAAAGAGCCAGAGAGTTTGTTTTTATGTTTTAATTTTTATTTAAAAAAATATACCGAGGAGAAGACCAAAAATAAGATTCTGGAGGCTACATAGCATTGAGATAGATGTCTCTATACCTCTGGCTCAGTTTTCTGTCTTAAAGGACTGGCAATTGGTAGCATTAAAAAGCTCAACTCTAAAAGTATCTTATAATTTCAGAGTATTAAGGGGCTCTTAAAATGTTGGTCAAAACTCTTATGTGACATAGGACTAATGTATAATTCATGTGCTGCAGTGAATTTTACAAGCAGATGCTTTTACTATGAGTTAACATTTCTTTTCTTTTCTTTTTTATAAAAAGGAATTGTCTGGACCCAAGAGTTCCTTGAGCGTATTACCAAAAATTCAGTTCTATTGATCTTGTTTATGGACAACTGAAAGTTTATTCATCAAATGACTCTGTGCTGAAATCACAATTTGAATCTCTCACAAGTTTCCTGGAGAGGATTCTCATGCTTGACTCATCAGGCACACTTGAGCCAGGTGGTATTCAGGGATAATTCAGGGGTGTTCAGGAATAACTGCGGTTAGGGTTGGGCCCTGTGCACGATAACAACACTCACACACCTAAACCACAGGCTTCGGTGAGTGCAGGGGAGGCTTTCCTGCTCATACGAAGTCATGTGCATCAGCTGGGCTCTCTGCCACTTAGTGACTCAGAGGTCAAGGCTCTCTTTCGTCTCTGCCAGGACCTCAAATGCAGCTCGAAGTTCATGGTGTCAAGGGAGGAGACTGAAGAAGAGACACAGCAGTGGTTAAGAATTTATGTCCCTTCAGCTCTCATCCATATCTGCCAGAGCACAGCCGCATGGTTCAACCCAGTGGAAAGTTTCCTGGGAAATGCAGGAGACGACTTGCATGCTCAGTACACGCCAGCCGTTTGCCTCTGGATGAACTGATGATGTAATCAGAATATAAGCCAACAGTGAGAGACTCCATGTGCATTTGCAACCGAGTGGCCAAAGGCCTTTGTTTTAAAATCAGCAGCTTCTTTAAATGAGTTGTTTTTCTTTACAAATAAAGTAAATTTAAAACAAACAAAGGCAATCTTGACCGCAAGTGGAGCTAGCTAGGTTGGAGTTTGCCTTTAAGTAGCTGCCTTACTGTTGGTCATAATAAAGTTTAAAGCAACTCATGTTCTTACATAACTGCTAAGAGATAGAGATCTTCACTACCACATCTGAGCACAGATCTTGTAACTACCCTGTTCATTCTGCTTGAAATCCAAACGCATAATATCATGTACCAACTCAATGAATATGTCTTCCCTGTCAAGGAAGGTTGAGCTGCCTCTGCAGCCCTGGAGACCTCCCTTTGGGGACATCACAGCTGATGAAGGAGCACAGTGGGTTTATCTGTTCCAGACCTTCCTCACTCAACCATAGACCAGTTCACATCCCTCCGTTTCCTTAGAGATTTACGATTTTCCCAAACCCCTTCCTATCCCTCAACTGTCTACTAGCTGATAGTTCCACTGTTTAAATCTTGTGCCAGGGGTATGGGGAAAATTCCAAAGTCTCCCTCTGTTCTCTTTAGAAGAGAACTAAAGGCAGTATTGCTTCTTCTGCACCAAGGCTGTTACCTTCGTTCCTGGACCACTGCCCCTAGCTTGCCTCTATCATTCTGGTCTTTTCTCCTTCAGTGCACTTTTTCTTCATCTACAAATTATGCCCTAACACCTTGGGCTAAGCGTCAGCAGAAACCTCCCGTAGAAGGGTAATATATAAAATACTTAGCAAATGACTTGCTGTAAGCAAGAAATGGGATCGATGACCAGCAGAGATTCTTCAGATTACAGCTGGTACCTGTCTATCCAGGTGTTTGTGGGTCGCAGTCACTCATCCTATGAAGGTGAATTATACCTTAGTAAGGGCTTCTCTCCTCTACCTCCTCAAAGTGCCTCACCCAACTCAGAAAACACCGAGAAACACTTCACATACTCTGTCCCACTACCAGACTTTTCTAGAAACCAGTCACTCAGTGTTCATTCAGTCAGAGCCAAAGCTTCAGAACTTAAACATAAATGAATAAATGAATGCAATCAAAGATGATGTTTACTCACGACACCCAGGGCCTGGTTGGGCTCAGAGAGTTGAGAAATATCAAGGATTTTTTTCTAATATCACAGCTAGAAACTTGACTCTGCCCTCGCTGAATTTTTTTCTGTCCTTTCTTCCTCATAGTTTAATTCTGGGCCTGGCTTAAATGTTGACAGAAATAACGTCAAACACACACACACACACACACACACACACACACACACACACACAAAAGAAAACCCAACAAAAAACATTTTCCAAGAAAAAAAAGGAGCCTTCTTGTAATATTTCAAAACATTATTCCAATCTTTGTTGAACCATGCACTGTATTACTAAAGAACCACCCACAACATTACTAAGCCTGGTGGTGGACAGGATCCAAGGCTTGACCTCTGTTTGTTCACAGCCTGGGACATGTTAGATGCTCACTGATTCAGTGAACAAAGATAGACCATGCCAGTGGGACTTTGCATTAGAACGTTAGTAATCAGGGAACAGAATGGTTGGAGTTAATTTCTCTGTTATTAGTTAGCTCAGACTGATGAAGACATTTTATAGATTCTTTTGAGCAAGAGTTTAGAAACCACAGGGTTGTTAAGGCCACAGGTGTAACAGTTTTTGTGGGGGCAAAGAGAGTAGTGTATTTCTGGAGAGAAGTTTATTAAAACATTTGAAAACAAAGGATAATTCCTCCCCCTCTCTCTCTCTTCCTCTCTCTGCAACTCAATACATACATACATTTCTTCAAATAAAAAAGATTCATCTTGTTTTCTTTTCATGTTTATGTATGTTTTTCTCCATTATGATGGTAATTTAATAACATTTTTGCAAATTTTCTAAAACAAAATCAGTTTTGTCTGAATACTTTTTTGTCAAAGCTCATGAAGCTTTGATCCTAGAACTAGCATATTAACATACAAATTTAAATTATATTTTCCAGGAGTTAAGTACTGAGGTCTCAGTTCTTTCTACTTTGTGCCTCTTTTTGTGAATCTCTCCATTTTTTATAAGCAATTTCATAGGAAAACTTCATCACTGGCCTTATGCGGTCTTTAAGACTTCAGTGTCTTGCCAATCCTGAAGTATGCCCACAGTTCTGCCACCTCCGTAGGATATGGGTGAAAGCAATCCGCTCACCATGGGGCTTACAGTCTTACAATAGGGACAATGAGTATTTAAGGTGGCTGGTGGATGCACAAATATAATGAAGACATCATGCTAACTCAATGGATTAAGTTAGTGGCAGCTTCTTCTGAATCCTTTGGCTCTCACTGGGAATAGTAGCAGGGGTAGAATGTGGGTGTGAGAACATCTTACTGCTCTAGCTGTCAAGGTGGTCATGTCAATGACCTGTCATGATGAGCTAGTGCCTACCCCTATCCCTTTGTCTTATGTGTTTTCCTCATGAAGACATAGAGTGGGCTTGGGAGATGGGTCTGCTGTAAAAGAGATCACTGCACAACCATGGGCACGTGGGTTTAAATTTCCCATGCCCACATAGAAAGCTGAGCATTGGCACATGCCTCTAAACCCAGCTCCAAGGGGGGTGGTGCAGAGACAGGAGAAAGAAGGATCGCTGGTATTTTCTGATGACAAACCTAGGCCAGCTTCAATAAAATACTCTGTCTCAAAGGTATAAGGTAGAGATGGACAAAGTAGGACACCCAATGCTCTCCTCTGGCCTCTACATTAATGTAGCACTCATGAAAGAAGAGGAAAAAAGAAGGGAGAAGAGGAGGAGAGGAATGAAAGGAAGGGGAGAAGAATGAAGGGAAGGATGATGAAGAAGAAATGAGGAGGAGGAGGAGGAGGAGGAAGAGGAAGAGGAGGAGGAAGCACAGCTTTTACAGACAGAAGAAGGCTGTCTTTGCACAGGGTCCACAGGTCCTGTCTATCATTGCTCTCAAGCCTGCAGGGAGCACAGCAGCTGAGTTAATAAGACTGGAGGAGAAGACTGTCTTAATGAATTACACGGCTACTATTTTAGCTGCGTGTGCATGTGTGTGAGCAACTAAATATAGTAGATTTCCTTTATCTTCTGGTTTCATTTTTTATATCCAGTTCATTAAAAGACATTCATCTTTGTTTCAGAAAAGAAATCAGACTCACATAGTAGCTTGGCTGTTTTCAGTTACTTTACTCCACCCACTTTTCATGTTTTTCTGGGCACTCATTTACCCTCTGAAGGATTTATCCGACAGCTGTCCCTCTGCTTTTCTTACCCTTGTGGTCACAGTGTGTCTGCATGCCTCATCTGCTTCCTGCAGGACCTGCTGGGTTTTAATCAAGCACTGTGTCATGTAGAACAGGAGTGTCTCTTCCTTCCCAGACCTAATTTCCAAACATCTGTTGGTACATGACTATCAACCTGCAGATACTATTTTTCAGATAAAATAAAGTAAAAAATAATTAAAAAAAAACACACCACTGTTTCTAGACATGGTGGTTCACCATTGTGATGACAGTACTCAGAAGCCCAAGGCCCAAGGCTCACTGGTAATTTGCAGCTCTTCTAGGCTACATAGTGATTCCAAGACAGCTTGGGAACACCCTGAGGTCCTACCTTAAAACACAATGAATCATTATGTTTGTTCATATATTTAAATTAATTTTAAGCTTGCCTCTTCCCTTCAGTCAAGGCTAAAGAGGAACATAATTTCTACAATTATTGAGATTCTCTACTGTCAAGAAATGAATAAAACAACTTCCCTTCCTCTGGTACAGTGTGCTGACTCTGCTCGTCTTGGCCAGTCTCGCTGGTTTCTCCGGAGAGACACTTACTGTCATGTCCAGCATGGCCACTGGTTTTGGCAGCCATTGTCAGGGCTCTGGAACCTAGGACCTGCTTTCCTAGATGTCCTGGCCACCATTCCCTCTCCAGGATTCTCTGCTCAGATGTGGGTCTCTAATATTAGCGAGAATCTCTAAACTTCACCTCTGTTCATGTCTTGGAAAAGAGTTCCTTTCTTTTTCTACCATACCTGAAAGTTACCAACTGGTCTCTTTGTTCTCTCTGGAATACCTGACATAACTTCTTCAGAGGTAGAAAATTTCATAGAAAGAGCAAGTGTCACACAGAGAGCATTCTCTGCTCACCCAGTTTCCTCAGGAGAATTGCACTTCAGCCCTTTTGTCTTTGTGAGCGGCACCATGGCCAGCAAGAACAAGCTCTGGATACAAAGATCAAGAAAGGAGACAAGAAGAAAGTGGTCAGTCCACTCTCTAAGCAAGATTTGAAAGTTCTACCTATGTTCAACATTAGAAAACACTGGGGAAAAAAAAAGGACTCAAGGAATCAAAATGGTATCCGATGGTTTCAAGGGTTTCGTGTTTGAAGTGAGTCTCACTATTCTACAGAATGACTAAGTTGCATTTAGAAAATTCAAACTGATTACTGAGTATGTTCTGGGCAAGAACTATTCAACTAACTTCAATGGCATGAGTGTTACAATGGGACAAACTGTGTTCCAGGATCAAAAAGTGACAAACCAGGACTGAAGTTCATGTCAATGCCAAGACAACAGATACAGTTACTTTCTTCATTTGTTCTGTGTTGCAGAGAAGAGAAGAAAAAATACTTTAAAAAAATGAATTGCAACCACATTATCCAGCACATTCTTTTGTACAGGAAAAAAGACCTGAAAGGAGCTATGGGGAGGTGAGCTTAGAGTGGGAGGGGAAAGGCAGCTGTGGCCAAAAGCAGCACAATGGTTGGTGTCCCTGGTCTTCAGATGGAGGGGCTGCAGATGGACGGCCTTCATTGGAGGGGCTGCAGATAAAAATGGTGGTTTTCAGGCTGAATAATCACCATGATGATGATTGATCTGGTTAAGAGAACTACTATCCCATTATTTAAAAAATTAAAGAGGGTATTAGCTTCATTCTCTAACCTAAGAATGTCAGAACTTTGTGTGCCTTCTGTCTTCCCATATTGTTTCCACATAGCAAATGTGAATTTGTTTCTCTTTCTGGTTCTATTTATTTTTACATACCAATGCTTGGATTTGTAAATATTTACACCCATGGAAGCTATTTAGTGTATTTTATCATCCACCTTGTAGATCATCTACTTTCTTTCATGTGCTCCATATAAAGGCATTTTTAAGCTAAGCAAATGTGTGTGCTTTGCTCTATCCCCTTTCTGTCACAAACTGCAGCCTCTTTTCACCACATATTTCTGCTCTACATAGCAGAGGTCAACACACGATGCAATGAGCTGAATCTAAACCGCAGCCCGGCTTTGTAAGTAATGGTTTATTAGACTGCAGCAACACTCACTCATTTGGCTGTTCCTTATGGCCACTTTCACGCTACAGTGTCCAGGTTGAATGGCTACACAGAAACTGTAGATCTCTTTAGAAAAAGTTTGCTGACTCTTCCTAGGAAGCAATAACAAAAATCAAAGAACTGAACAAGTCAAGAAAAACCTTTCCACCAGTGAGTGATCAAGGCTACAATTCAAAGCTACAGAATACCTCTCCAGTAACTTCCTTATAAAGAAGAGAGAATAGGCCCAGAGGAGAGTCAGCCTTCACTAGGTGTTTATTACTTTCCAAGTGCTGTACTTTGAAAGTATTATTTCACTTAGCTCCTTGTTAAGGTGCTGGATCTCCAACTAGATAGACTATATTCATTACCTTCAGTACTGATGTAATTGACTTAAGCCATGCTCTGTGGAAAGCATATCAGTGGTTCCGGATTTTGAGATAGGGTCTCACTATTGTGGCTCAGGCTGCCCTGCAACTCACAATTCTCCTGCCTCAACCTCCCAAATGATGGCATTATAGGCACGTACAACCACACCTGCATTTGTTACACAGATTTATTATTTATGTTTCTTAGTATTAAACTATCAGCTTGATGTAGTCCAGAGTGATCTAAGGGAGTCTCAGCTGGTGGTTGCCTCTGTCACACTGGCATTCGAGCTGTTTGATGCAGTAGGGCCCAGCCATTGTGGGTAGTAACATCCATAAGGAGGGGAACCTAGGTTGTATAGGAAAAACTAGCCAAGTAGAGTTCACAGAACAAGTCAGGAAGTGCTATCCTTCTGTGGTTTCTTCTTTGATTTCTGAAAACTCTGCGTAGACACATTCAGAGATAGGCTTCTGGGTGATTCCAAATGGAGTCAAGATGACCATGAAGATGGTCATGACAAAACATAAAGAGAGAAAAGCTTAGGCAACTCACCTGTGGGCATATGGCTATTACAGTCAAGGGAGATGTTGGAATTTGAACCCACAATTGTAATTTCAGACTCTAGAGACAACTGTTTAACCAGCCAGTGGGAAGAATTTTCTTCAAGTTTCATAAGCAGGAAATGTCAGAGCTTCAGTTGGGCCATTTATGAAAAACAAAGATTTTTTTTTTCACCATTATGCTCCACGATCAGGGACTAAAAGGGCCTGTTTTGCATATCTTCTCTGAGCCTTGATTAAAAATACACCACCAGCACACTTTTAGGTAGGACACGTGTCTCTTCGTGCCTACAACCAGCTCTTTGCTGAGTGAGTCACAGAGCTATGGATATTTCCTGCATATTTGTTTGGAAGTTAACTTAAAACTCTAAAGTAAAAGGGGAGCAGCTGGTACCTCCCCTTCCCTTCTCCTTATGGGAACCTGTTATGGCTCAAAAGGTAGAAGTGATTCTTCCAGATCACGAAATTTGTAACATTTTCAATTGGAATAGCTTAAAAGTACATATTGCAAGAATGACTGCTGGAATCAGGCTGACCTTTCAAAACTTTGTCAACACATTCATAGTGCGGCCTCTTGATAATTGTTACCATATAGTTAGGACCCCAACATTGGATTAGGCGTCTTGATTCAATGCATACCTCCTAACTTCAATCACTCCTACTGCTCTGATTTCATGCTGCAATAGAGGCTGAATTCAGGTAGGATTAAGAAGGCTTTATGAAGTGTTAAGTCATAAGCATACCACCTTGTGAGTAGAATAAATTCCCCCCCCCCAAGAAAGAGACCTCTGAAAGCTGTCTGACCACTTCAATCTTTCTGACATCTGAGGACATAACATGAAGATGGCATCCCAGCAAGATGCAAGAGGAATTCTTTGCCAGACACTCGATATTCTGGCACTCCTTATATTGAACTTCTCGGCCTTCAAAAGAGTCACAAATACATTTCTATTTATAAACTACGCAGTCAGGGATACTGTGCTATAGCAGCAAGAGCAGACTAAGATACTCATCTTAGTCTAGAAGTCTTGTCTCCTTGGGTTTTAATACCATCTGCCTCAAATAATTCCTCTGATGTAAAGATCTTCTTTATACCTAAATTCAGGTGCTCAAGACTATCCCACAAAGGAGCAGATTGTTGTCTGGGTAAGTAGAATGAACACCACACTCAGTTGGCTTCTGCAAATGAAGAACCCTAGCAATCTCTTTCCCTGATTGACTCGTATTCCTTTGTCCATGTCAAAATTCTCCTTAAACCTTTGACACTCCCACCTGCCTGGAAGAATGTGACCTGGTCAAACATCTATAGCCCTCTCCTTCCTCTCTGTGCCTAGTTGACAGAGAGCCCTCCTCCCAGGAATGATACAAGATAATACAGTCTACCTGTATCATCAGAACATCAGGACATCTGACGTCTCAGGGAGCTTTCACTGGTCTCTATTTTATCTGCTTTAGAAGAAAGGCCATTTGAGCAGAAAGTGGCATCCCAGATATAAAGCACCAACAAGTAAGTTGTTACAGAAATAGAAAGAGAGGCTAACTCAGCATTCACAAATAGCTATATAACCACAACATAGCAAATAGACCCTCCTGCTGAATAGAAACCCAATCTGAAGAACATAAAACAAATGACAAGCAGGCATACTCCACTCTGTTCCAAGCCTACCCCAAATGAGACATGTGATCTTTCCCATTGCTGCATGCATAGATGCATAAGTAGTGTAATTTTATACCAGCATCAAAGCCAGCCAGTTGACAGTTGCTTGGAGCCAGTTGAAACCCTTAAAATGCTTGGTGATGAACCAAACACACATTTGATTATATGAAATTATATGCGAGCCACCAAAAAGAACGAACAAAACCAAGAGTTGAGCAAAGGACAATTTAAATATTATGAGCATTTCTGCTGCCAGTCCCCTAACTCCTCACACAAACCTTGTTAGAAGGGAAGAAACCTAATCCACAGCATGTGCGAAGTGCTCATCTTCATGATCTCAGTCTCACTTCCCAGACACTGAAGTGGTCGTTATTGCCAGCATCGGTCAACATGGGGAATCATGACTTTATCAACAGAGCCAGGAAGAAGTATCCAGATTATAGAGGGAAAACTCTTTGTTACTGTCTTCTTTTTAAAAGGCCTCCAATCCTTTGTTACCTCATAATTTAATAGTGCATATGCAGATCTCTATCTCATCTATCTATCTATCTATCTATCTATCTATCTATCTATCTATCTATGTGTGTGTATTAGTGTACATTTCGGTATATATAAATACACATATGCTGCAAAGGGCTGACAATGCCAAAGTGTGTATACTTCACTTTATATTCAGTTTTAATAATTCTCAAGATTACTCTGAAGAAATGCCATCACTTGGGACTTAAAAGCCAACCTCTCCAAAAGTTGAGATCATTTGTATCATAGACAACAATGCTATTTCCAGGGAGAAGATACATACACCCAAATGTTACCTCATTTAGAAAATAGTAATAGAAAGCAAGAGACACAGGACAATGAAGAAACTTCTTACCAACATGAGATCTAGCAAAGGAAACTCAAGTGAAGTATATTTTGAACAAAACCTGTAGCTAACATACTGAAATTTCTTTTAAGAGAATAAGGATGACTACAAATCCAGACTGTAATATAAATTCCTGAGATTAAAAACAACTCTAAATATTAAAGATGGCATGAAAATTTGGTGTCTAAAATTGATTCTTCATCTGAATTAAAATTTTATAAAAGTTATATCATTTATTTCACATTACAATAATTTCTCTCCTATCCAAACTAGATAGATGTTTGCTAAATATTTAAAAATATCACCTTGCTAGGAGTTAAAGTTGCTAGGTTGTATCAGTGTGGACTTGCTGTATCACATATCATCAGCAATTTATTCTGAATAAATTGGACATTTTTGTCATGTTAAAGCCTTGCCCATCTTAAATATTAAAACCAAACACCAACCAAAACCAAGAACAACCAAAAGCAAACCCAAGCAAAGTGTTTGAGCCTCTACAACTGATGCCATAAAGCCTCCCATTCATGGTTAAACTTAAGTTAACTAAAGTCACTTGCAATTCTGTTCCCTGGTTAGTGATAGGTACAATGGGCGTAGGGAGTTGGGAAGGCTAGGGGTTGAAATGTTCAAACATGGAGGCAGGTCAATAATGGGAACTGAGGGGCCAGAAGAAGGGTTGAACAAAATGCCATATGAAAAAGCTATATGGGAACCTATGGTCTTGCAGCCCAAGCAAAATGTAAATCACGGGGCACAGTAGAACACACATGATTCTAAAATAATTTTCTTGACTTGATTTCTGTTCTAATCTATCCTTCAAACTACAAATGTAGTAACTTTTATAATACACACACGACTCATATTCTCCATCTGAAATCCCTTTTCTCTACTAGGATAAAGTTCTGAGTCTACAGCAGGACTCTCAAGTCAGGCTCTTCATCACTTCAAATTATCCAGAAATATTCTCTCTATGGAAATTTCTTCTTTGCTAATTTCATAATTCACCTTTCACCTCTCTGCCCTATTATGATCGTTCCTAAGGCCCCTGGCCTATGCTCATATCACACAACACTCAAGTCACTCACCACACTTGCATTAGCTCATGGAAGGTCTTCACAAAGATTTCTTGCAGGAAAAGAATGTGTCTCTCTATCTTTCTCGCCTTTACTACTTTATACTTTCAAATCTATTATACAAGTTTTAGAGAGACTCATATACAAAGCATATAATGTTCTATAATTATATATGTGCATATGTATGTCTATAATATCTAAAAGCTATAAAAGAAAATACATATTTGATTATATGATTTTAATTTTTAAATAAATTAATAGAGAAAATGTTTAGGAAAATATTTGTGATATGCATTCCAGATAAAAGTTTAACATATGGGGTCGATAAGATGGCTCAGTGGTTAAGATTACTAGCTGCTCTACTGGAGGACCATGGTGTGACTCCTAACTATTATTCTAGTTCCAAGGAATCCAATTTCAGCTTCTGTGGGCATCAGACACACATGTGATACACTTAAATACATTCATGAAAAACAATAGCAAAATAAAATAAATCTAAAGCTTTAACACAAAAAAATTGTATCGATTATTTAATACTGCAATACCTATAATGCTAAGAAATGACTCCTAAAGTGACCACCTTAAAGCAATTTATATACACTAGCTCAAGGTTTTTGTAGGTCGGAATACAGGCACAGATAAGCATGGTTCTTTTGTGGGGGGGGGTCTCTCTCTCTCTATTTTGTTTTGTTTTGTTTTGTTTTGATTTTTGAGACTGAGATTCTCTGCATAGTCCTGGATGTCCTGGAACTCACTCTGTAGACTAGGCTGGCCTCGAACTCAGAAATCTGCCTGCCTCTGCCTCCAAAGTGCTGAGATTGTTTTGGGGTTTCTCATGAAACTATAACCAAGATATCAACCAGATACTGTCACCTGACTTAAATAAGGAGGAATCTACTTCTAGGCTCCCATTAAATTAAGTGAACATCCCTATAATATTGCCAGGATAAGGGCCTATGTTTGCCGAATCTTTGAGTAACATAGCTCCTTATCAAAGCACTGTCATCATATAAACATATAAGAAAAGCCTCAGCAAGAATGCTGAGTAAGCAGAATTCATGGCTTTTGTAACCTAACAATATAAGTAAAATCTGACCCCCAACCAGTGACTGCAGCAGCCGGGGATCCATCCCATAATCAGCCACCAAACATAGACACGATTGCATATGCCAGCAAGATAGTGCTGAAATGCCTTGATATAGCTGTGGGAGGCTCTACCAATGCCTGGCAAACATGGAAGTGGATGCTCACAATCAGCTATTAGATAGAACTCAGGACTCACAAGGAAGGAGCTAGAGAAAGTACCCAAGGAGCTGAAGGGGTCTTCAATCCTATACGTGGAAGAATAACAGGAACTAACTAGTACCCCCAGAGCTCATGTCTCTAGCTGCATATACAGAAGAAGATGGCCTAGTTGGCCATCATTGGGAAGAGAGGTGCCTTGGTCATGCAGACTTTATATGCCCTAGTGCAGGGGAACGCCAGGGCCAAGATGTAGGAGTGGGTGGGTAGGGGAGCAGGGCGGGGATGGGGGAGGGTATAGGGGACTTTTGGGATAACATTTGAAATGTAAATGAAGAAAAGATCTAATAAAAATGGGAAAAAATACAAAAAATACCCCAACAACATACTTATTTATAGAAGTAAGTCACTAGCATGCACCCAGCAGAGGGACCATCAGGACAGGGAGGGAGCCATTTCAAAAGGCTGTGCACCACATCAATATACAAAATGCTTCTACAAGCTTGTTAGAGAACAAAAAAATATGAATATGAAGATCAGAATAGGCAAGACACCTGAGAGCAGATGAAGTGACCATGGTCTATATGAGGAGGAGTCTCATCTCCAGTGGGTCTCATAACTCAGTCTGATTTATAACAATGAGCATGCCGTGCATGCATTGTTAATGAAAGAGAGTGCTATAGTCATTTGGATGGTGATTTGTTAACGTCAATTAAAAATAGGCATTAGAGAGATGACGCAGAACATAAAAATACCAACTGCCAAAGCCAGATGACCTGTGGTTGATCTTTGGAACCCATATCAAAGATTTTTTTGATCCCAAATTCCATGACAGGAATGCACATAAAAAGGTGAATGTGGTGGTACTCATGTAATCCCAGCACTCCTACTCCAGGATAGGAGGGAGAGATAGAATTCTGGATGGATATCCTGGAGTACATTGTAGAGCTGAAACAAGAAACCCTGTATCAACAAGGCAAAAGTAAGAAGTGACTCTCTTGAAAGCTGTCCTCTGACCTCCATACATGTACTGTGGCACATAAATACTATGACATAGCATACATTCACAGCCATTTACCCATACATATGAATAAATATAAAAATAAATATTTAAAAATAGAAATATGGATTGTCTTTGGTTTCAAACGTGATGCAGCAAGTTAAAACCAGTCACACATACATTACTATTTGTTTCAGTGAACAAACCAAAACAACAATAACAACAACATAGCCGGGCGTGGTGGCGCACGCCTTTAATCCCAGCACTTGGGAGGCAGAGGCAGGCAGATTGCTGAGTTCAAGGCCAGCCTGGTCTACAAAGTGGGTTCCAGGACAGCCAGGGCTACACAGAGAAACCCTGTCTTGAAAAACCACCACCAACAACAACAAGAAAAACAACAACAGCAAACAACAACATATACTGGAGGATATGCTATGGGTGAAGTACTTGCTGAACAAACCTGAGGCCCTGAGTTTGGAGCTCCAGGACCCATATGAAACACAGATGACCCACAAATGCCTGTAACCCCAGCCCTGAGACAAACAAGAGAATCACTGAAGGCTACTGATCAGTTAGCTAATGAGTGAGCTCCAGGTTCAGTGAGAGATTGCCTCAGAATATGAGGTGGCAGGCTGGAGAGAGAGTTCAGCATTGGAGAGCACAGGTTGCTTTCCCAGAAGACCTGAGTTTGAGTCTCAGCACATACATGGCATTTCACCACTGTCTATAACTCCAGTTTCAGGGAATCCAGTGTCTTCTTCTGGTCCTCTTGGGCAGCTAGCACTCGCATAGTGCACAGGCAACATGTAGGTAAAGCACATATAAACATAATATAAAATAGAGAATTATCACTACATTATTTTTAAAAAGAAAATAAGATGGTACCATCCACAGTGGGTTGGAGCAAACAATACCAATCATCAATCAAGTAAATGCCTCACAAATAAATTGCCTTCCTATAGCCAATTAAGGTATTTTCTCAACTGAAGTTCATTCTTTCCAGATGATTCTAGTTTATGCCAAGTTGACAGAAAACTAACCAGATCTCCCAGAGAGAAAGCAAAAGAGATAGCCAGAGAGAAAAACAACCAAATCAAAATAAAGAAGTCACAAATGTTAGCTACAGGTCTACGTAAAGGTATGTACTTATACATAGTTATACATAGAAGAAAAAGTTTTAATAAAATTAATAGTTTAATTCTCACTGAGCTCTGTCAAATATTTGGCCATGGTCTTTACATCTGTTTCCACCTACTGCTGGATGGAGCCCCTCAGGGGACAGTTATGCTAGACTCCTGTGTGCAACCATAACAGAGTCTTATTAATAGTGTTAGGGATTTGTTTTCACCCATGGCATGTGTCTCAAGTTGGGCCTGTCATTGGTTGGCCACTCCTTCCATCTCTGCTTCATCTTTGTCCATGCACATCTTGAAGGCTGAACACATTTGGAGTCAAAGTTTTTGTGGATGGGTTGGTGTCCTTATCCCACCACTAGGAGTCCAACCCAACATTAGGTGGAGCTTGGGGAGTCTTATGGAAGAGTTGGGGGAAGAATTTGAGGAGCCAAAGGGGATAAGGACTCCTCAAGAAGACTGTCAATTAACCTGGACCCTTAGGGGATCCCAGATTCGGAACCACCAACCAAAGAGCAAGCATGGGCTGCACCTAGGCTCTCTGCATATATGTAGCAGATGTGCATCTTGGTCACAACAACTGCAGTGGGACCTGTCTCTGACACAACTCCCCTGCCTGCCTTTGGATCCCATTTTCCTAACTGGACTGCCTTGTCTGGCCTCAGTGGGATAGAAGATGATGGTCCTAGTCCACTAGTGACTTGATTTGCCAGGGTGGTTTGATACCCTGAGAAGGGCTTCCCCCTTCTCAGAAGAGAAGAGAATGGGATGTGGGAAAAGCTGTTTTATTTGGGGAGTGGGAGGAGCTGAGACAGAGGTGCTGAGATCAGGATTGTCTTATTTAGGGTCTCCATTGCTATGAAGAGGCACCATGACCAAGACAACTCTTATAAAGGCAAACATTTAATTGGGACTGGCTTACAGTTTCAGTGGTTTAATCCATTATCTTCATAGCAGGGAGCATGACAGCATATAGGCAGGCATGGTGCTGGAGAAGGAACTGATGTTTCTGTATCTTGATTCGAAGGCAACTAGGAGACACTGGCATCCTCAGTCAGCCAGGGAAAAGCTCTCTTCTGCAATGGGTAGAGCCTGACCATAGGAGGAGACCTCTAAAAACCACCTTCACAGTGACACACTTTCTCCAACAAGGACAAACCTCCTAACAGTACCACTCCCTATGGGTCAAGCATATTCATACCACCACACAGATGTAAAGTGAATGCACAAATTAATAAAAGATAGTTGAGTTCTCTATTAACTCATCAGAAGGACTTCCGTATGTGTCAGCCCTGTAGTCTATTAAAATCTACTTTGAAAATTGATTAATGGTAAGACACAGTTCATACCAGATCACATGTGAGGAAAGAAAGATACGAGGAAGCGTGTAATAACTTTTAAACACTGGTTGCTGGTGATGAGTTAGAGGGAGAGGTAGCTGCTTACAATGCGGAGGGAACAATGAAATAAGCAAAGCAAAACCAAAAATTCTATTGTTAATGAAACAGAATATGATTAAAAAAAACAGGCATGACTTTATTCCACCCATATAACAAGACAATTATACATGCATATCCACACATAAAGCATTGCAAAAAAGGAAAGTTACTGAAATGTTCACAGTTCTTATGATGAAAGTGGAAGTCTAAGTAATTGCTGCTTTCTTTCTATGTCTTTATGTATTGATTTTAATTTTATCTGTGAATTTATTTTTCACTCAACTTTTATAAGAGCACTAGAATTGTACATATTGATTTGGCACCATGTAATGTTTCAATATATGGAGATACTGTGCAATGCCAAGCTAAACACACCTGTCTCCTTCATCATTTAACCATTTCTTTCAAAACTTTCAAAGTCATTTTCTCTGGTCTGTTGAAGTGTGCTACACATTATTGTTATACAGAGTCAGTTTCCTGCACACACCAGCTGTTCCCTAGTTACCATGGATACTTTTCCCATCTCTCCCTGCTCTCCCTCTCACCAGCCTCTGGTGACCATGCAGACTGTACCACTTATCTTTCTATGTCGGCTGACTTCATTTAACATGTTGAGTTCCAACTCCTTTCACATGGTTGCAAACAACAATCTCATTCCTTTTATGATCAAATAGCACCCCATATGCTTTGCACCATATTTTTTATCCACCAATCAGTTGATAGGCATTTTAGTTTGTTTCCCTTTCTTTCATGTGGTTGCAGATGGAAGTGCAGATGTGGTTTTGATCCTCTGATTGCACATACTTTGGACATACAAGCAGTGGAAATGCTGGATCACGTGATTCGCCTTTTAAAATCTTTTGATGTCTGTGTATACTGACCATTTCAAATTCATGTTACTTCAGGTTTGCTTGATATTGAGTTTTGCAGTTTCTTGCATATTGTAGATACCAATTTCTAGGTCTGATTAACTGTCTCTGCTCTGTAGAAGGTTTTTGATGTAATCTGATTTGTCTGCCTGTGGTTTTGTTTCTTGTGCTGCACGTCTTGTCCAAAACAACCTCTGTCCACTCCAACATCTTAAATCATGTCCTTGTTTTTTGTCTCACGTTTTAGTCTTTAAGTGAATTTTAATTTCTCTTTGTAACCAGCAAGAGTTAGGAGTTTGACTCTCTTTCTGCATATGACTACCCAATATCCCATCATCACTTAATGAAACAAATGGACTTTTTCGAATCCATGTGCTTAGCACGTTTGTCAAAAGCAGTTGGTTGAAGACATGTAAATTGACTTCAGGGTTCTCTATTACTCTCCATCGTTCTATGTACCTGAGTTTATGCTGCTATTATGTTGTTTGGCTTGCTACACTTCTGTAGTCTGTTTTGTTAGGCAATGCAGTGCCTCAAATTGGCTTTGACGACTCAGAGTTTTTGTGGTTTTTAAATACATTTTAGGATTGCTCTTTCTGACTCAGTGAAGAATGTCATTCGTGGAAATTATATTGATTGGTTTATTTTTAGGGTTTTATTTTTAGTTATTATATATGTGTGCATGAGAGAGTATGGGTTTGTACACATGAATGCAGTGAGTGCAATGACTACAGTATCAATGGAGATCAGGAGAAGGTGTTGGATGCCCTGGAATTAGGGTAACAAGTAGTTGCTAGCCACCAGATGTGGAAGCTGGTACTTTAAGAGGAGTACATATATTTAATTGCTGAGCTATCTCTCCAACCCTCATGTGCTAATTGGCTTTATGCTAACCTAACATAAGCCAGCGTCATTTCAAAAGAGGGCATTTCAATTGAGCAATAGTTTCTGAAAGATTGGCCTGTGGACAAACTTGTGGTGCATTTTCTTAATTGATAAAGGATGTGAGAGAGTCTAGTCTACTGTGGGAGGTACCACCCCAAGACTAGGGATCCTGAGTGATATCAGAAGGCAGCATGAAGAACCCATGAAGGAGAAAGCAAGCCAGTAAGCAGCATTCCTCCAGTTTCTAACTCTAGGTTCCTGCCTTTACTTCACTAAGTGATACCTGGAAGGAAGACGACATAAACCCTTTCCTCTCAAAGTTGTTTTTAGTCATCATGCCTTATCATAGCAATAGAAACTCTAAGACAGAAGTTGGCACCAGGGTCATGGTATATTTTTGTGAGCTGACTCTATGTTTGGGGATGATTGCACTGGTATTTGAACTTTGTCCTGGAAAAACCACTGGGTTCTCAGAACTTACATGATCAGCAGGATAAGAGCAGTGGAGATGCTAGTGCCTGGCTTGTGAAGGTTCAGAGGGAAGTTTTGAGAGTCCTTTAAGGAGTTTCAGGGATGTTGATATTTTGAGTTAAGAACAACTAAAGTGGAAAGTCTGCTTTACTGGGGCAATGGATACTGGTCAGCTGGGGCTGAAGAGTTATCCATGATAAAAAAAATTACAGACCAATCTCCTTCATGAACATTGATGCAAAAAACACTCAGTAAAATACTTACAGGCCAAATCAAAAAACACATCAAAAAGGTTATCCATCATCACCAAGCAGGCTTCATCCAAGAGATGTAGGGATGTTTCAACATGCAAAAATCTGTCAATATAATCCATCACATAAACCCAAGATTATCTCATTAGATGCTGAAAAGTCCTTTGACTTTTCACCCCCTCATGTTTAAAGTCTTGGACAGATCAAGGATTCAAAGTTCATACCTAAACACTACACCAATGTACAACAAGCCAATAGCCATTTTCTTTCTTTCTTTCTTTCTTTCTTTCTTTCTTTCTTTCTTTCTTTCTTTCTTTCTTTCTTTCTTTCTTTCTCTCTCTCTCTCTTTCTCTCTTTCTTTCTTTCTTTCTTTCTTTCTTTCTTTCTTTCTTTCCATTTTTCGAGACAGGGTTTCTCTGTGTAGCCCTGGCTGTCCTGGAACTCACTTTGTAGACCAGGCTGGCCACAAACTCAGAAATTTTCCTGCCTCTGCCTCCTGAGATTAAAGGCGTGTACCACCATGCCTGGCTTAATAGCCATTTTCTTAAATGGAAAGAAACTTAAAGCAATTCCACTACAATCAAGAACAAAACAAAGCTGTCCACTCTATCCATATATGTGCAATAGAGCTCTTGAAGTTCTAGGTAGAACATCAAGGTCACCAGGGAAGATCAGGGGGATAACAATTGGAAAGGAAAAAGTCAAAGTATCACTATTTGCAGATGATATAAAGTATATACCAGTGACACCAAAAATTCTACCAGGAAACTTTTACAACTGATAAACACCTTCAGTGAAGTGGCTGGATACAAGATTAACTAAAAAAAAAAAAATCAATATCTTTCCATATACAAACAACAATTGGGCTGAGAAAGAAATAGGAGAAACAATACCCTTCACAATAGCCACAAATAATATAAAATATTTCCAAGCAAGTGAAAGATCTGTATGATAAGAATATCAATCATTGGAGAAAGAAGATGGAATGATCTCCCATGCTCATAGATCAATAGGTTTAACATAGTAAAAATGGCCATCCTACCAAAAGCAATGTATAGATTCAATGCAATTTCCATCAAAATTCCAACACACTTCTTTACAGACTTTGAAAAAAGTAGAATAGATTTCATGGAGGCACTGGGGACTGGGAGGGATGAGAGTAAGAGGGTTCTGGTGGAGGAGTCCAGGGAGTACTGGGAGAAATGAAGGCAATGTGGAAAACAAGTGCAGTGGGAAATCCTTGGAATCTATGAGAGCAACCCCAGTGAAGACTCCTAGTGATGGAGTGTGTGGACCCTGAGCCAGCCATCTCCTTTAGGCAAGGCTTTCAGTGGAGGGACTGGAACACCAACCCAACCACAAAACCTTCAACATTAATTTGTCCTGCCTGCAAGATGTTCTGGGGTAAAGATTGCAGAGAACTTGTAGGAGTGGCCAATTAATGACTGGTACAGCTTGAGACCTCCACCATGAGAGGGAGCCCATACCTAAGATTGCCTGGATGGCCAAGAACCAGATCCTGGATATCCCAGAAACCTAGAATAGAACCAAACAGGACTAACAACAACAACAACAAAAAGGGAATGAAATGATCCTAGTGATTCTCTGCTATTCTTGTAGACTGGAGCCTAGCATAATCATCAACAGAGAGGCCTCATCCACCAACTGATAGGAGCAGATGCAGAGACCCACAGCCAAATATTAGGCAGAGCTTAGAGAATCCTGTGGAAGAGATGGAGGAAAGATTGCATGAGCCAGAGGAATGAGGAACACCAAAAGAAAACAGGCCACAGAATCAATCAACCTGGGCTTACAGGGATTCACAGAGACTGAATCAAAAATCAGGGGATCTGTATAGGTCAGACCTAGGTCCTCTGGACTGTGTCACTTGGTGCTCTTATGGGACTAGTGAAAGCAGGAACTTTCTCTGACTCTTTTGCTTACTTTTGAGGCCCCTTTCCTCCTCCTGGGCTGCCTCATTCAATCTTAATACAGGAATGGTGCCTCGTCTAATTGTAAGTCTTACGTCATGTTTGGTTAATATCCTGAGAATCTTGCTCTTTTCTGAAGGGAAATGAAGGAAGAGTGGATCTGAGGAGTGACTGTGAGGACTGGAGGGAGGAGAAAATTCCCTTGGGATGTAATACCTGAGAGAAGAATAAATTTTAAAAAATACAAGAGAGCAGCATTATTAAGGTTCCCTCAGGGTCAGCACACAGAAGCTGTGGTACCCAGGCGCCAAAGGTTGTAGCCTATGCTGGCAGCTGGACTTGTTTTGTCACGTTAGAGTCACTCGGGGATCATTTGTCTTAAAGTCATGAGCAGCTCAAGTGTGGTCTCATGTGGCAGGAAGACCACATGAGATGATGAAGATGAGGCCTCCGTTGCCATAGAAGGCCCAGGATTGAAGGGACTGTGGTCAGAATTTGGAATTTGGCATCGTGTGGCAAGGTTCAAGTCTTTAAAGGGAGCCCAGGAAAGCCTATTGGTGAAAGTACTATCCTTGCAGAGGAGATCCCCAGGATTTTGGAGATATCAGTACCATAAGATGACACCAGGAACAGCAATGGCCGTAGAGCGTAGTTTTAGATCATGGTGTTTCATCCCAGTGATAGAACCCCTAACTAAGGCATCTGATTGATTTTGAAAGAGTCTGTCTTATTTATATAATATGAATTGCAGAAAAATATTTATACAAATATCCATACACATATGCATGACATCTGTGTATATATGCATGACAACCTAGTATATGTTGTAAGTTAATCTGATCTCTCTAAGTGAGATTGGGAAAAGGAAGCATTTTACACAAAAGTCACTGTATAAAAAGAGGTGCTAATTTAGAGATAGGAAAGGTTATATGGAGGAAGAACAAGAGGCTCATGTATTTGTATCATAGAGTATGGATGGCTTAGTAACAACATTAGAACTGTAAGTTAGAGTTGAACTGTGAAGGACAGCAAAGACACTTCTGAACCTATTGGGCAAGCATTGAGAAGAAATATTTGGACATAAGATATCATGATAAAAACTCGAGGATAATTGGAGAGCTCATATTCTGGGTAGAGTGGCTAAGATGGACTCTCAAGATAGGAAGAGCTTTAACAGACTTAATTCCACAAGTAGGGTCTGAATTGGGCTGTGTTAGGTGAAGCAAGGTACATAATAATAATTGTAGAAGCTCTCCTGAAGACAGGGTGACGACCTTAAGGAGTGAAGACTCTACTGGCACAAGTTACAGAGACACTGCTATGCCCTGGTAATTGTGTCAGAGAAAATGTGTTGGTATGTGAAATAACAAAGAATAGCACCTGGTTTACTTATAAACCTCATCTCTGATAGCAAAATTGTGTATGTACTGTATGACTTACATTCACAGAAGTCTAGTAAGAGTTATGATGGAGTGGTCAGAAAGTACAGATTTGAAAGCTAAGTAAAGTGCCTACTCTTGGGTAGCTTAGTGTTAGCCTAGAAACATTTTCATTGAGTTAACTTTCAACCTTCATGTGGAAGATTAGATTGTCTTCATGAATTTTAGTGATTCTGAATGAGTTTGTGATCAATAATAAAGTAAATCACAAGGATGCAACCAAATATAATTAGTGTTACGACGGTAAAAAAAAATGATCTCTTGCACATAATTGTGTTACTAATGACTGAATATTCACTTTTCAACATAGGGAAGTATTCTAGACATGAAATTAAAATCTACTCACATACTGACATTCTATCAGTTACTAAAATTCCACAATATGTCAAAATGGCCATGAAAGCTCTTATTTCTATGTAGAACTATTTTAAGCTGGCTTCTAAAAATATTTAAAAAGCATTTTCTAAAGTCATGCACTAAGGTTTTGCTTCATAGATTTACCTCTATAAAACTCTTCTAAGAAATCTTCAGTAAATTACTGCTAGAAAAAAAATAAACATTTAGTATGGGAGTAGAACATTGCAATTTCAAATATCCTAGGTTAACATAGCTGTTCAAAAATGGTTTCTTACTTTGCCTGAACAGAAAGTGGTGGCTTTGTGGCACTATATTTATATGTAATTGCCATGGATGTGGGCTATAGCTGGAAGTACTAAAAACATGTTGTTTCTGCAGCATAATGTTGAAAGTTCAAAGCTCACCCACTAAAAAAGTCTAATAACAAAATTTTTATTATAGTCAAATTATTTCTGAACTAGAAATGTATCATATGATGAACTGACATATAGACTGATTTGGCACCATCAAACGTTTGATCACTGAGCCTTCTGTATCCCACTTAACTATCTTATATAACTGGGCTGTGTGAAAGCTTGGCTTCACATCCAGCCTTGGTTTCCAGTTCTCATTCTTCCCTCTCAGCTTATCTGCTTCAGTCATAAACGATGATGGATATGTTTGCTTCTTTCTTTCAACCTGTCATCCCGCAAACACTTTCTAGTTGATAGTGGCATCATGGACGGTATGAGTTAGCCAGAAAGATAATTCGTATTTTTTTCTATAACCCCGACTTGTCTTCATCTGCAGAGCATAAAGTCCCATGTGGTTTGTTGACTAGTCTGGAAGAGAAGTAGATTCTGACTTAGATACTTATGCAACAATAAACACAAAAATATGGAGAATAAACTCTGACTGACCTAAGCTAATTTCTTGGAAAGTGTTCTAGATATTTTCCAAAAAAAAAAAGAAAAAGAAAAAAGAAGAGAGAAATGTAGGAAGTTCACCAGCTTGGCATTGTTTATACAAAACACCTGCCAAAAGTCTGGCCCCCCTTTGCCAATGTCAATACTCTAGAGTGTAAACAAGGTCTTACCCAAGGGACATTATGTAGCTAGAAGTTCATCTTAATTATCCACTCCTTGTCCAGGATAAAAGCTCCAAAAGAAATCCCAAGTCTTTTCAGAATCTACGCACTTCATCACTTCATCCTCTGGCAAAGCTATTCTTAATTATCTTATTATACAACAAAGAAGTGCAGCCTTTAGAGAATGTGCTTGAAAGCATGCTCGGGGCCCTGCTGAGGCAGGGGGTTGTCCTAGAAGAAACAAGTAGCTTCTTGTTATCTTGCTTATGTGTTGTCCAAAACTAGATTTGAATATTTGATCAAGCCTTGGTTGATTTTACTTCAGTTGTCCTCTGTTTGAATATCAATGAACAGGCCTTATTGTGCCTATCTATGCAAAAAGAAGCCCACATCCCAGGGATTTCTGTTGTGAAGGGCTCTGTCTCACAGGTACCAATGTGAATGAGAGAATACTATACTATCACACTGTAGCGAGATATGTCATGATATGATCATAACATATCGAGATGTCATTGTGCCATGTTTTATGGATAATACTTTCTCAGTGCTATCAGTTATTAGTAGGATATTGAATATTGAGTCTCTCACACACAAACACACTCTGGGACACAGAAGAGGGTCATCTGATTTGCTTGCACCCAAATTATACTACCATGACTTTGTGAGTTCTTCCACAAAGAAAAGAATCAGTAGACAGGGCAGTTAGAGGGTGACAGTGCTGAGCCTCCAGGAGAACCGGCAAGATAGCTTAGCACTCAGTAGAGATGAGAAGTGGAACATGCCACACATTTTAATATCAAAATCTTTAAGATGTTTGTGACTTACCAGACAAGAGTGTCTCTTGCTAACTGTTCAAAAACATGCTTGTAGTGCTGACAGCTTCTTAAACTTGGTTCTCAATTCTCTCTGGCTTAGTCTCTTGTCTTTAAATGAGTAGAGAAAACGATCTCTACTCATTTAAATCAGAATTGTGTCTGATTAGGTAAGAATAAGAAGATGGGTAGTACCGGGTATCATCTACAGGTAGGTATCTTCCAACTCTACTTGTCCATATTCTCTAGTGTAAGAGAAGAGAACAGGCATGATTTTTCCCAGGGAGAAGCATGGGATGGATACTGGGGGAGGGAGGGGTCACTTGTTTATACATAAGCTTTCTCATTTCTCCACCTTTATCTCCTGTAGATAACTCTTTGCTTCCTCTGTTCTATTTCTATAGCTTCTGAAACTGGTCACTTTTTCCCTTTCAATTTTGTATCTTGTTCTGGCTCTTTTCTACCACTGGAGAGGATAAAAAGCTGCAGACTCTGCCAAGGAGTGACGCATAAGTATCATCAGTATTAACACTGCAAAATCCCCATGGAATTTGGACAAAACTCAACCATCACAGGATGCTTGGAGGGTTTAAGAGAAATGAAGATAAAGGCTTGAAAACAGCCCAGTAACAGAAATTAGAGCAGTAGTAGCCTCTTACTCCCTGTATGGATGTACTCGAAAGCACTGATGGCTGAACTGGGTTAGAGCAACATCTAGTTTAAGATGCTCTTCAAAGTGAAAAGCTTCATCCTTTCAAAGGAACTTCTGGAAATTATCCCAGGGACCCACAAGCCTGTGTCCTACTTGAACCCTGACTCTGGGATTAGAGATAGAATTGTGGATGGGGACGGATTGGATCTTTTAAAAAGTAATACTGGCAACTAGTAAGACATAGTGATTGTTGCCCTGTAGGGATGTGAATGAGAGAGAGAGAGAGAGAGAGAGAGAGAGAGAGAGAGAGAGAGAGAGAGATGAGTTTTCCCAGACCTTGATTCCTGACTCTGAGGGTGCACTTGAAGAGTCCAGAGACAGAAAAAAGAAAGGACTCAGTAGACAGGGCTATTAGAGGGTGACAGTACTGAGCCTCCAGGAGAACCGGCAAGATAGCTTTTCAAGAAATCTCAGAAATTGAGCATATTTTCCATTTTTTCTTTTCTCTACTTATAAAGTAACTAAGGCAGCAATTGACAGATGTATTCAGTGCTTATCCTTATGCACTGGCTGACATAATTTACACATGGGATCTCACCTAACCAAACAGCAGCTTTGGGATAACTGACATTTATACTTACAGATAAGAATTTTGCATTCGGGAGGTTTAATAAGTCTGCCCAAATCACAGAGCTAGTAAACTGTGAGCTGGGGAGAGTTGCCTCACACTCACTGTGTGGCTCTGCACTTAATAGTAACTCTCTTGCTTTGCCACCTCCTGTGCCACTGCCCTGTCTAAATACCACAGTGTGTCTGAAGTCTTTCTCCTTCTTTATGCGGTATAGTACAAGTTTGGGGGCTTATATCTCACTTAGTAAGTTCATCAGCTTACTCAAATATATTATACTTTAAATCCACACGCCCCACCTTGCATGGTGGCACACAACTTAAATCCCTGCCCTTGAAAGGCAGAGGCAGGCATATCTCTGGAGTTTGAGGTCAGCCTGGCTTACATAGTGAGTTACAGGACAGCCAGGGATATGTAGAGAGACCTCATCTCAAAAATACAAAACAAAATAAGTAAAGAAATAAACTCAGGCTGTCCCCATTCTCGGGGTGTGGATACATGGACTACAAATTCTTTTCTATAATCCACAGTATTTATGAATAAAGAAACCAAGCCATCCAGTAACCAACAAGAGAGCTAAACTGCACTAAATATGATGAAATGTGATGAGTGATAATGATAGAAGAGACAATAAAGATCCCAAGCAATGATTTAAGTCATCATCTATGTTACTTATTAGCATATGTGTCCATTATTCCAGTTCTAGCAAAGCCATAGACTGAACTAGTTATCATGCAGTATCCCTGTAATGCAATCACCTGGATTTCTGTACAAAGTACAATAGTCACCCATCATAGCTGAGTACAAAAGAAAATTGTCATGTTGCAGAAATGAAGAGTGAAGCCAGTCATAAGGTGCCTGATAGACAGGCTTTTTTGCTATTAGCCTTGACCCAGGACTCCATCTCTGTCTCCTGGATCCACCATCTTCACTATAAAAACTGTGAGAGCACTTTGTTAAATTGTACATACATGATTGCTACTGGATAATGTACTGAACTGTGCTCCAAGAAGAGAAGGATACTGGGTTTAGAAGTCATGGTCAGAAAGATAGCCCTATTCTTCTAAGTAGTCTAGATACATGGGTGTGGAAGAAACAAATTCTGTAAGTCCCAGGAGCAAATGGGGAACATTCACATAGATCAGAAAGTGGTCAAAGTCCATGAGTACATTTCCTTCTATCTCAGCTTTTGTTCATGCAGATGGAGTTAACGTCCACACATTTTTCTTACATTAGGAGAAAAACAGGACATCTAGTTTTAGAGCAAAATGTTTTAATTTCCACTAAGTTTATATATATTCGATAAAACTATTTTTTGATCCAGGCAAATCTTGTTTCCTTTCCTTACTTGAAATTTTCATATTATTTTCTGCTTTCTGTGCAAAGCTATGAATGGAAATAAATTGGAGGTTAAAGCACCTATACAATGTTTCAGAGGCAAGTGAGTCCACATATCAGGGCCAGATCTACTGAATTACAGGTGTATTCAGTGAAATGAAAACATTAATTTTGGTTTTTTAAATATTTCTGAGCATCTGCTTAATATTCATTTCATAGGAGAATTCAGTTTTACCCCAAGGTTAGAGCTTTGTTTGATATTCATTTGCCCTGAATTTGGAGTGCAGTGGCTGGAGAAGGCAAATCAGAAACAGGAACAAGAAAGAGTGCACAGATTAGTTTCTGTGCACCTTTCTTGCCCAGGACGGAGTCACCCTTAGAGTACTCTCCGGCCTCTCAGTCAAGGTTGTTCTCATTGTTGTGAGATCTCACCATTTCCTCCACCAGGAGCACTGGCTCTGTGGATAGACTCCTCCTTCTCCTTCAGTTACTAAGGTAAAGCTCCTAACATCTCAGAGAAGCCTAGCCTCAGCTACTTGCTGGGTCGGCACTTTTTACAAAGCACTGGCAAGCCGGGCGCTTTGGTGAAGCAGTTTAGTACAATTGTAAGTGAACCCAGCTGCAGCTCAGCTTAGGACAGGGCGCCACCCTGATAAAGCCTGGATACAATGAGAAACAATCACAAGTCACAAACGCTTCTCTTAGAACTAATCTAGTAAAGATGCTAGCGTAGTCTGGAGTTTGGATTCTTTGCACTCCTGAGCTGGGTGACCAGACATTGTGGCTGGCAGCTGCTCCCCGCACAGTGCCAGGGAACTGCTTATCTTGCTCTCAGGAAAGGACCAAGACTAAAAGGGCTCTCTGTTTACTACCAAGTGCTCCATTCATAAAGTTGGAATATCATCACCCGAGGCATCACCAGTTGGGAACTACTATCACTTAAGAAATTTGTCCCTCAACATCTGTTTCCCCCATGAAAATATAAGCTTTATCTGAGGAGGTCCTATTTATCCCATTCACTATTTTATCCCAAGTCCAGAGTTCACTGTCCAAATAAAACTAACATCAGTATTTTGCCCATTCAATACATGTTCATTATTCTTATCCACAGTGGTGACTCACCAGAGGAAATTGGGAGATGGAGAAAAGCAAGGAGAACCAGTTACTCTGGAGCAGGATGAGCAGTGAGCCTCCATGGGCAGATACTGGCAGGGCATGACATCATGCCCCACAGCGTGCAAGAAGGTCCACAGAAACCAATGTGCACTTTTTCCCCCTATTACTCCCTATTATCTGAAGGTATATGACTTCTACAATACACACATGTGTGTGCACACATGCCCCCCCCACACACATGAGCACGCACAAACCAAGCTGTGAATGGCTCCCTTTTATTGATTTCTGTGCCCTTTTATGGATTTCTGTGGCTTTTTCCCAAGTGGTAGGCCAGAAGAATAGACTTTTACAAATATGTCTGAGTGTTCTCATCCCAAACCTCTCACCACTCAGGCTTAGTGAGGGCTTCCACCTACCTGTAAGTGTTCCAGATGCCACATAATGAAGTCATCAAGGGGAAACAAGAAGATGTGAAGGTATTATCTTCAGATAACAACATGAAGGAGGAGTAGAAAGCATGACAAACACATTTATTGCACATGGACTAATTGTTAGGGAAGGAACAAGCAAGGCTGGAACCAGAAGTTGTATCTGGAAGGTTTATGATCTGAAGATAAAGGGGGAGAGCTTTGAGTTCGGAGGTTCTCCTGTAGATTCCTATTCTATTCCACGTATGCCTTCTACAGACCCCAGGGGAAGAGCTATAGGATTTGATCTCAGGGTGATTCAGGCCTGAGGGAAAAGCTCTGCACACTTACTTTCCTATTTGGCATCTGCTCAACCATCTGTGGAACTTTGGGGATCAAGAAAAGTAGAACTTTTAGAATTCTTTCAGGACTGCATTTCTGTCCTCACTCGAGGCCTCGCTGAGGATTTTCTCAAGGCTGGAGCTGCAAGGGGTGGCCTCAGGTCATCGTGAGCAATGGAGCCATCCCTCCGAGGGAGACTAAATAAAGCTGTAGAGTCAACAGGGTTGTATTTTTCACAGAAATTCCTGAATATATTTAGACCACCCAAGGTCAGCAGACCAGTCAACTCTGTGTGATGTGGATTCTCTTACAGTTGGAACAGAGAACAAAAGATCCCAAGAGAGGGGTTCTTTCTATGATCTGCTTCTGGGCAGATAGCTGTGCTTCTGTTCTGAGTTTCCAACAGTTTAGGGTTTATGAAATGACAGATATGGCTAGCTCTTGATTAACTATTTCTAGAGTAGCAGGTATATTAATTACACATGTTTAAATTGTCATGCAGTGTATTCTGACGATATTCTTACGCCTCTCAAGTCCTCCCAGATGCCCTCTCTTCCATACCCATCCAAATTCATGTTATTTCTCTCTCAAAACAAAGCAAAAACCAAAAATCCAATAAACCCCAAGCCCCATCAAGCCAAACAAAAGCACACAAAACCCATGAAATTAGCTTTGTGTTGGCCAGCTACTCCTGAGCATGGTACCTGCCCTAGAGTGTGGTTGATATATCCAGTGGTACTCCGTTGAAGAAAACTGACATTCCCCTTCTCAGTAAGTATCAATTACAAAGGGTGGAACTTTCTGGTTACTTCCATTTCTCTGTGCTGGGATTGACTGGCTTGAACTTTTGTATGTCTTTTGCATGTCACAATCTCTATAAGTTCCTATGTGTATCAGCTCTGTTGTATCTGGAAGATACTGTTTCCTTGGAGACATCTTGCAGCGCGCCTCCCTGCCTCCTCCGTCGAGCAGCAAGAAAGACACGCCACCACCGGGATCTTCTCAATCAGCTTTATTCTGGAACGCCTTGCTTGTAGTTCCCAGGGACCCAGAACAGCAGCAGAGCTGCTGCTTTTATACACTCCCAGTGAAGGGGGAGGGGTGTCATAGTGGTTGCTGATTGGTGCACCAAGCCATGCCTCATTTGCATGTGGCCCATTCATTGGTGCCACAAGCCACAGCCATTAGCATATTTTCCCTACATTGGTACTACAAGCAGTGCCTCATTAGCATATTTTCCCTTCGGGAGGGGCTACTGCCTCAGGAGGCCTGAGGAGAGAGCTGCGCA